>BTPG01000001.1:161563416-161745916 GCA_036245525.1 Semisulcospira habei | reverse complement strand
TAGATACAACTAGGTCCTTTCTGAATGGAAGTAGCAGTTAAGCTAGGAAGGAGAGGGTCCCTGATGTGTTCACGGGTACCATAGGTGATTTGAAGGATTGGTTCTGTCATTTTAAAACGTGCGCTAGATGGAACGGGTGGGACTATGGTGAAAAGGGAGTGAACCTGGCCATGTCACTCAGACGTTCAGCACAACAGGTGCTAGATGAGCTGTCATTAGGCGAGTTGGAAGATTATGATGCTATCAAAGCTGCCCTGGAAAGACGTTTTGACCCTGTAGAAAAAGAAAATTTGTATAGAGTTGAATTCAGATCGAGGTTGAAGAAGAAGAACGAAAGCGTGGCAGAGTATGGTTTTGTGTTGAACCGCATTGCGAGTAATGCCTATCCTCGAATGCCCTCCGAAGCAAGGGAGACAATCGTGATAGATCAGTGGTTTGCCATCTAAAGACCTGAGGAGACATGTACAGTTTCACCATCCTTCCACCATCCATTAGGCCATAGCACTAGCGAGTGAGTTTGAGTCTTTCGAAGAGAGGTTTGAGGGTAGGAAGCCGGATAATCCAGAGGGAGGGGTCCGGAATATCAATCCTACAGGGGTGATAGATGACAGTCTAGCAAAAGCTTTCCAGAAGCGTAGTGACAAAATCACTTCAGAGTTACAGAAAGTGACGAAAGTTTTGAGTCGTCAGCCGACTGGTGGTAGAACTAGAAACACTTCCAAAGTTGTGTGATTCAACTGCAGAGAAAAGGGACACTTTTCAAAGCAGTGCCCCGAGAACGGCGATAGGAGAGGAAATGGCCATGTCACCAGTGGTACAGCGTCTAACGAAAACGCGCCAGGCCAGGGAAACTAGGGTGGTCAGAGCTCTCTGCAGCCCGAGACTCGGCCCAATTAATAAGTGATGACGGTCAAACACAGGATGCTGGTTGGCATTAGTGAAAATGGAGAAAGTTAACATTGACTTTTTAGTTGATAGCGGGTCTTCTGCTACGGTCATTCGCACAGAAGTTTTTGAGCAAGTAAGAAGAGATTCCCAGACTCCACTGAGAGAAAGTAAGTTAAGACTTTACACTGCTAATGGACAGAGTCTAGAGATTAAGGGTGAAGCGGTCCTAGCTCTCGAAATAGGTGGTCAAATTTGTGGAACACACTGTGGTCGTTGGTGATATTGGGAAATCTGCAGGAATTTTAGGGACAGATTCAGTTCTTGCAGAAACATGCCTGTCTATTAGACTTGACACAAGGTTCCTTGAGAGTAGGCGAGGTTCAGTTGAAAAGGGAAAAGTCGAAGTATCCGTGCAAGAGTACAGGTGTGCGACACCGTCATCGTTGATTGTACATTGCTTAACGTCCCGACAGCAACAAGGCTTTCTCAGGACGTGCCTGCACTGCTTGTGAAAAAAAAAAAAGAAACAGAACATTGAATGTATGTCGCCAGCCGGTCAAATACGTTAAATAAACCTAACACATGGGCCTAAATAAAGCTAAGACCATTTAGCAACACACATCCAATATCAAGAGCTACAGGCAGTGCAGACAGTAGGGAGAGTTTTAAAAAGGCAAATACAGGTGAATGGACAAAGGGTAGACAGAAACACATGCCCCAGAATAGAGAGAAAAACCCACCCTGTGGGGCTGACCAGGGTGACCCTGGGAACTAAAAAATACCTAACCCCACCCAAGTCCCCCAGGGCAGACCCGGGTGGGGTACCGTCATCGTGCCCCTTAAATCGGAAATGTTCGTCAGGGGATCCTTTGTACAGCAACGTACTTTAGGAAAGACTGGTGGATTGTTAGAAGGCATGGATAAGTTCAAGAAAGACACAGGGTTAGCGATCCCTAGGTGCATGGTTCAGGTTACGGGCGGAGAGATTTTTGTTCCGCTTACCAACTTTAGTGATGGATATGTAAAGGTTAGAGCGGGCACAGAAGTAGCATTTGTATAAACTGTGTTTTCCGTGAATTCTTTGTCCGAAGGGTCGGAGGAGAAAGATTGATTGATTGATTGTACATTGCTTAACGTCCCGACAGCAACAAGGCTTTCTCAGGACGTGCCTGCACTGCTTGTGAAAAAAAAAAACTAAACAGAACATTGAATGTATGTCGCCAGCCGGTCAAATACATTAAATAAACCTAACACATGGGGCCTAAATAAAGCTAAGACCATTTAGCAACACACATCCAATATCAAGAGCTACAGGCAGTGCAGACAGTAGGGAGAGTTTTAAAAAGGCAAATACAGGTGAATGGACAAAGGGTAGACAGAAACACATGCCCCAGAATAGAGAGAAAAACCCACCCTGTGGGGCTGACCAGGGTGACCCTGGGAACTAAAAAATACCTAACCCCACCCAAGTCCCCCAGGGCAGACCCGGGTGGGGTCGGAGGAGAAAGAAGTAATGTATGCCGACGATAAACTTCCTAGTTACCTCGAGCACTTGGTTACTGGCGTGTCGTCAGAAATAAGTGAAGGGACAAAAACAAAGTTGAAGGAAACGCTTGTTGAATTTCAAGATAATTTTCAGTCCCCAGGTGGTAAGCTTGGTAGAACGAGCAAAGTGAAACATACGATTGATACCGGGGATAGTAGGCCAGTGAAACTACCTCCCCGTCGTCTTCCGTTAGCTCAAAGAGAAACTGTAGAAAAAGAACTTGAAAAGATGTTAGAAGAAAATGTCATAGAACCTAGCGATAGTCCTTGGGCAGCAAATGTGGTGTTGGTCAAGAAAAAGGACGGGTCTGTCAGGTTCTGTGTGGATTACAGGAGATTCACAGCGCTGGACAGACAACAGTTAGATCCCCTGCCCCCGCCTATCAGGCACCCAATCGCCAGCCCACAGAGAAATACGCAGATTAGACAAGAAGTTTTACGTATGTCACATGACATAAGATGTGCAGGTCATTTAGGCCGCGATAAGACCCTGGCAAATGTCAGACGACACGTGTACTGGCCAGGCATGGCGGGTGACGTTGCCAGGTGGTGCAGACAGTGCGACATGTGTGCAAAAAGAAAGCCGGGTCCGGGCAGGGCGAAGCTTCCTATGCAGCACGTGAACGTGGGTATGCCCATGGAGAGGATAGCCATAGACATCCTGGGTCCACTACCCATGTCACACGACGGATTTGAGTACATTATGGTCGTTGGGGACTACTATTCAAAGTATGCGGAGGCATATTGTCTCTCGGACCATACAGCCCAGACTGGAGCGGACAAACTTTTAACAGAGTTCATCTGTAGATTTGGTGTTCCGCTGACTATTCATACAGACCAAGGTAGAGAGTTTGAATCTCATCTGTTCAAGTATCTATGCGAAGCGTTAGGATCGAACAAGATGAGAACTACCCCGTATCACCCAGAAAGTGACAGGATGGTAGAGAGACATAATCGGACTATCCAACAGATGCTGTCCGTATACGTCAATCAGAACCGAGACGATTGGAGTGATCACCTCGACTTGGTTATTATGGCGTATAGGGCTTCTATCCACCATTCAACCGGGTGTACGCCTAATCTCATTGTCTTTGGCAGAGAGGTCAATCTTCGTTTGACGTTATAACTTGGTGTTTTCGCCCTTGGAGACGTGACTGAGTGTCCTGTAGAGTACGTCGAGTGGGTTCGAATTACTCTAGAGAGAGTATTCAGTTTTGTGCGACAAAATTCCGAGGCTAGTGTCTCTCTTGGCTTGACTTCGCGAACGAAGATTTTATAGGAGTTGCCCACGACGTCTGCAGGCTTGTTCACGTGGCTGCGGAGGCCAATCCGAGACAGGCAGGTTCGACCGCAGTGGCTGCAGGGGAAGGTATGGCCAGGGTTCTGAGCTGCGGCATCTCTGTTTTTTTCTCCTGAGCCGCTTGTCCTTAAGGCTAGCTCTGTGAGAGTCCTCAAAGGAGACAGCTGCCTTGTAAATGGTGGAGCGCCAGGTGTCACGGTCCGCAGCAAGCGAAGACCACTGGTGGTGGTCGATTTGGCAGGCACTAAGTGACTTCTTGAGACAGTCTTTGTATCTCTTCTTTGGTGCCCCTCTGTCACGGTGTCCAGTAGCAAGCTCGCCGAACAGGGTGATCTTTGGTAGGCGATGATCCTCCATCCTGGAGACATGCCCCGCCCAGCGGAGCTGTGTCCGCAGCAGCAAAGCCTCGATGCTCACAGTTTCAGCCTGTTCAAGGACCTCGACGTTGGTGACATAGTCACTCCAGTGAATGCCCAGGATGGTACGCAGGCAGCGCTGGTGGAAGCGTTCGAGGAGTCGTAGTTGGCTGCGGTAGAGGGCCCAGGACTCGGAACCATACAGCAGGGTGGTGAGGACCACAGCTCTGTACACGCTGATCTTGGTGCCTGTTTTCAGCTGTTGATTGTGCCACACCCGCTTGAAAAGTCGCCCGAAAGCGCTGTTCGCTTTTGCCAGCCTGCTGTCAAGCTCCTTGTCCAGCTTGGCGTCCGACGTGATAATGCAGCCAAGGTAAGTAAACTGGTGCACTGACTTTAGTTCAGACTCGCCAATGGTGATGTGAGGAGGGCGATACACTGTCTTGGGTGCCGGATGATGGAGGACCTCTGTCTTTTTCAGACTGACCTCGAGTCCAAAGAGCTGGGCAGCATCTGCGAAGCAAGACGTGATGCGCTGCAGGGCTCTTTCTGTGTGTGCAACGAGGGCAGCATCATCAGCAAAAAGCAGCTCACGAATCAGTTGGTCTAGGGTTTTCGTGTGGGCCTGCAGTCGTCTGAGGTTGAACAGGCTGCCACCGAGACGATACCTGATGTACACTGCATCGTCATCATCGAGGTCCACTGTGGCCTGCTTCAACATCATGCTAAAAAAGATGGTGAAGAGGGTCGGTGCCAGCACGCAGCCCTGCTTTACGCCGTTGAGAATAGGGAATGGTTCTGAGAGGTCATTGTTGAGTCTGACCTGGCCTTGCTGGTCCTCGTGTAGCTGGACAATCATGTTGAGGAACTTTGGGGGACAGCCAAGTCGCTCCAGAATCTGCCACATGCCTTGCCTGCTCACAGTGTCGAACGCTTTTGTTAGGTCGACAAATGTTACGTACAGCCCTTTGTTCTGCTCGCGGCACTTCTCCTGTAGCTGTCTCAGCACAAAGACCATATCGGTGGTGCTCCTGTTTGCTCTGAAGCCACACTGACCCTCTGGGAGTTGGTCTTCAGCGATGGCAGGTACCAGCCGATTCAGGAGCAGCCTTGCAAGGATTTTCCCAGCAATGGACAGCAGGGTAATTCCCCGATAGTTGGAACAGTCAGACTTCTCGCCTTTGTTCTTGTACAGGGTGATAACGACTGCATCACGGAGATCTTTTGGTAGTGTTCCTTCCTCCCAGCAGCAGAGAAAGAGGTCATGGAGCTTGTTGTGCAGTGCTGTGCCTCCATGTTTCCAGATCTCTGGCGGTATTCCATCAATGCCTGCTGCTTTGCCACTCTTGAGCTGGTGGATGGCTGTGAGGGTCTCTTCAGCGGTGGGCGGTTCGTCCAATTCAACCTTTACTGGGAGGTGTGGGATTTGTAGGACGACTGCTTCTTGAACAGTGCGCTCAGCGCTGAAGAGGCTCTGAAAGTATTCCGACCAGCGGTTCAAGATGGAGGTATTATCTGTGAGGAGTGCCTGGCCATTCGCGCTTCGCAGGGGACTTTGTACCAGGTGCCTGGGGCCATACACTGCTTTCAGTGCTTCGTAGAAGCCCTGTAGTCACCATTGTCAGCGCAAAGCTGGGTCCTCTGTGCAAGTCTGGTCCACCACTCATTCTGGATATCTCTGAGCTTGCGCTGGAGACTGCTGCAGACGAGGCGGAAGGCAGACTTCTTCACAGGGCAGGAAGGCTGGGCTAGGTGGGCCTGATGGGCGGCTCTTTTTTTTTTGCTAGGTGTTCCTGGATCTCTACATCGTTTTCGTCAAACCAGTCTTTGTTCTTCTTTCTGGCGAAACCCAAGACTTCTGCAGAGGATTTTGCAATAGCAGTTTTCAGTTGTTCCCAAAGTGTTTCAGGGGAGGAGTCTACTGGGTCCGCTGTGTCTTTGAGCCTGCGCTGTAAATCTGTCTGAAAGGCAGCTTTCACATCGTCACGCTAAAGGCTGGCAACATCAAGCTTTTTCTTGGGGGGCCCCCATTTCTTGGGTTTCGGCTTGAAGTGGAGCCTGAGTTTGCAGCGGACAAGGCGGTGGTCAGTGTGGCACTCTGCGCTGGGCATCACTCTGGTGAGGAGGACGTCACTGCGGTCCCTCTGACGCACTAGGACATAGTCGATAAGGTGCCAGTGTTTGGAGCGAGGATGCATCCAGGTGGTCTTTCGACTGTCCTTTTGCTGAAAAGTAGTGTTGGTGATGACCAGTTGCTGCTCCGCACAGAACTCCAACAGTAGGCGGCCATTGTCATTGCAGTTCCCCACGCCATGCTTGCCGAGGACTCCTTTCCAGGCTTCAGAGTCCTGGCCCACTCTGGCGTTGAAGTCGCCAAGGATGATGACTTTGTCGTCTGCAGGGGTACTCTGTAGGAGGCTGCGCAGGTCAGTGTAAAACTTGTCCTTTTCAGCAGGCTCTGCCAGGAGGGTTGGGGAGTACACACTGAGAAGGGTGACGTGTTGCTGGTGTCTCAGTGGGAGGCGCATGGACATGATGCGGTCTGAGTGTCCCGTTGGTAGGTTTTCCAGCTTAGTCGCAATGGAGGTCTTGACCATGAAACCCACGCCTGAGAGCCGTCTTTCTGATGCAGGCCTGCCTGACCAGTAGAGGGTGTACCCAGCACCAAGTTCTTGGAGGCTGCCTTCGTCCGGAAGGCGTACTTCGCTGAGCGCGGCGATGTCGATGTTTAACCTCCGCAATTCATGGGCAATGAGGGCGGAGCGACGTTCAGGGCGTCCGCTGTCTGCTTTGTCGAGCATGGTTCGGACGTTCCAGCATGCTACGTTGAGTCCGGTCGTGGTCGTCATGAGAGTGGATCCGTTATTCTTTCTTGTTTTTTGACCGCAGGAGAAGATGCCCGTTGACCGCGGCTAGCCAACTGGGGTTGCGAGGGGACGAGCTTTGGTTAAGCCACCTTTTCTAGGCCCCTCTCCGTGTGGAGCAAGCAGTGCTGTCCCTAGAGAAGGCTGCTTGGTCGTTCAGGGTGTGCCGAGTGATGTTGTCATCCCCAGGTCAACATCAGGCGAAAATATTACCATGACAGAAACTGTAAAGAAAGAGAGGTCGAGCCAGGAATGTGGGTCTGGAGATGGTACCTGCCAAAAGCGAAACAAAAACTTGGTTTAGGATGGACGGGTCCATGTTGCACTACTGACGCGTGCCTCCACATCCGGCATCTGGATGTAGTTTCCGGTCATGTAACACATGGGTAGCGTCTGTATGTAACTACCGGACATGACGGGCCACCTTAATCAAGATAACGGACCGGCCCTCCGGAAACTGTTACTATATGGGAAATGGATGGCATCTAATTAACGGGACCATCGGCACGTGGAGACGCCATAATCACGTAACGGGACCGGCCCTAAACGAGGGGCGGGTCCTAAGTGGGAAGATGATTGATAAGGGCAAGGGTATATACATACTGGGGGACAGAATGAGAGAGAGAACCAGACACAGAAACGAGAGAGGGAACACAACGAGAGGAGAGTGAGAGGAGAGTGAGAGAGATGGACGAAAGTAGAAGAGAGAGCAAATAGTGAGAGAACGACCGAATTGTAGTCTGTGGTTGGTCTTGCCCAACCCCAGACAATGCTCTTTAGACTGAAATAAACACGAGAGAAAACCATCACTGGACTTCAGTTGTTTTACGTGTTCATAGCGCAACACGTAACAACCAATTTGGGTGCCGCGCGACCAGGATGTCAGAACGGGTTTAGCAGAACCATCGCAGGATGTCAGACCGAGATTGAAGACGGAACAATCGCAGATTCCAGAACGAGATGGAAGACAGAACTATCGCAGAGGGTGGCAGAACGACGCTACGTCAAAAGTACGACGACGCCGAGAACTGAAGACGCCGAACGAGACCCAGAAAGAAGATCGTGAAACGAGACTGAGAAGGAGCCGGCCGCAGACGAAACGACCTCTGGCCACAACCACCGTCACCAACGCTGGACAAACATGTGAGTGACCTTTTTGTGTCATCGTTACAGTTTTGATTTAAGGGCCAGCAATATTTTGTATTTGTAGTGACAATGGCAGAAGAAGATGTAGGAAGACCACACCCACTTAACCCGGTGTTGGCCGCATTAGGTAGTCAGATAGAGAGGTTGTCATCCTTAGTTAATGTGCAACTCATTTCACAGCTGATCCCCACCTTCAATGGAGATCAGCAACAGTCTGCAAAAGAAGTGGATCACTCTAGAGATAGGGCGTGTTTTCGATGCAGTTCACCACGCCACAAGGCACGCGATTGCCAGGCTAGGCGGGTAAACGCAGTCGGTCAGCAAGAGTCGTCTTTGCCACAGCAAAGGTATCAACACGTGCGGTGTTGGCGATGCGGGGGTTACGGCCACCGACAAAGAGAATGTAGGGCTAGGATAGGACAGGAGCGACAGGAAAACTAGAACGTTCTGCACCACGAGAAGCCGGTGAGCAGAACGGGGGAAACAGTAGATCCTTTAGCATCAACTTAGCGGGGAGTCCAAAATGCATAGTCTTTAAGGTAGGAAGTCAAAAGTTTAGAAGTCTCATAGATACGGGGGCGGAAGTATCGTTGATTAGCAAGAAGTCGTATGAAAAATTGCAGAACAAGCCAAGGCTAGAGAAAAGAAGTGTATCGCTACAGTCAGTCAGTGGAAAGCGCTAGGAGTTGTGGGCAGTATAGAACTGGACTTCAAAATTGAAAAGCAGTCGTTCAAACATCGTTTTATGTAGTGAAAGAGATGAATAGAAATTTCATTTTGGGAAACGATTGGCTTGATAAGAACGGAGCACGCATCTATTTTGATTTGAGAAAGGTTAAAGTCGGGAATGCGTTTGTACCTTACGAACAAGACATGCACATATCTTCGTTAGTCAGAGTACACAAGACAAAAGTATTGAAACCACATACAGCGGAGATTTGTCAGGTTAGAATAAAGAGTACACGGTACTTCAGTAAAGAAGAATGTTTAGAAGTTTCTGCGACAGATAGGGGGTTTGTTGCAGAAGAGCCAGGACTATCTGTGATGAGCGGGGTAGTGAGAAACAAGGGTAGGACATTTCCTTTGTCAGTTGTGAATCACACCAACAAAACGTTCAGGCTAAAAAGGGGATGTGTGGTAGGCAGGGCAAACAGCGTAAGTCAGGTAGAGTCAGTGTCTAACAGAACGGAAGAACGAGAAGTCGCTTCCATTGATCTGACAGAAATCGATGCGCCTGACGCAATCAGGTCCACAGTCACTAAACTGGTATCGGAGCATTCCGACTTGTTCGCGAGTAGCGATCTGGACTTAGGGCGCACCAACACTGTCAAAATGAGCATAGACACTGGAGACCACGCTCCAATAAGGGTGAAACCTTACCGCGTTCCTTTGCAGGATAGAGAGGTAGTAGACAAAGCAGTAGATGAGATGTTAGAGGCAGGGATCATCAGAAGATCAATGTCGCCATGGTCTTTCAGCTTAGTAGTGGTAACCAAAAAAGATGGTTCAAAGAGGTTGTGCGTTGACTTTCGAAAGCTAAACGAGATTACTAAGAAGTCGTCGTATCCACTACCGCTCATAGACGATATTTTGTCCTTGCTGGGGAAGGCAAAATATTTCACAAGGTTAGATATGAAATCGGGATACTGGCAGGTAGAGATGGCGGATCAAGAGAGTAGTGAGAAAACGGCTTTCGCTTGTCACAAGGGACTTTTTGAGTTTGCAGTCATGCCGTTTGGACTTTGCCAGGCACCCAGTGTGTTCATGCTGTTGATGAACACAGTGTTGATGGGTTAGAAGCATTTTGTTCGGCATATATGGATGATATTCTGATCTTTTCCGAAACAAAGGAACAGCATTATCAGCATATAAAAGATGTTTTCGGTAGACTCAGACAACATAAACTCAAGTTGAAACTGAAGAAATGTCAGTTCTTCGCCGAGGAAACACAATACTTAGGGTTTGTGATAGGGAAGGAAGGAGTCAAACCAGACCCAGAAAAGGTGTCAGCAATTTGGACATTGCCGAATCCAACATGTATAAAGGAGTGTCGCAGTGTCATTGGAATGATGTCATACTATCGCAGGTTCATACCCAACTTTTCTGAGATAGCCGAACCCATCATCAACTTGACAAGGAAATTTGCCAGATTCAAATGGTCTGATCAGTGTCAACAGGCGTTTGATTTTCTCAAACAAAGTTTGTCTGTAGTTCCTTTGATGGTATATCCGGACACGAGACGTCCATATGTATTGTACACGGATGCTAGTGACGCATGTATCGGGGCGTGTCTGACGCAAGAAAGTGAGGACAGCACAGGACTCAAGACAGAAAAGCCTATTTACTTTCTGTCCCATAGGTTGAGCCAGAGCCAGAAGAAGTGGTCTACCATAGAAAAGGAAGCATTTGCAATCCATTATGCATTACAGAAGTTAGACCACTATTTGCACAATGCGCAATTTGTTGTTCGCACAGATCACAATCCGTTGAAGTATCTCTTAGAGTCACCTATGCAGAATAAGCAGATTCAGATGTGGGCGCTAGGGATCGCAGGGTACAACTGCACTATAGAGTACATTCCAGGGCCACAGAATGTGTTGGCTGATTTGTTGTCTAGAGTGCCGCAAACAGACGGAAAGGAGTTAGTAGCAGAAGAGACGGAAGAAATAGTTACAGAAGTGAGCGACAATGCGTTCCGGATAGGGGTGATTAATTCTAGTCAGTTTAGACCAAAGCAGTTTGCAAGTTGTCAGACGGATGATCCGAGAGAAACTTTAGAAAAGGTAGAGGTGACAGGGTTCGATATGATCACGGAGCAAGACAAGGATCCAGACATTGTTAAGTTGAAAGATCAGCTACTGAACGAGGAAGCACCGGCCAGTGTAAAAAGGAGGTATTTGTTCATAGAAGATGTCTTGTATTTCTTGTCGAATATTGATGACGATCCAGTAGCCAGATTAGTGGTGCCATCCCATTTGGTGGAGCATGTCGTAAACCAGTATCATGACGGAAATGGGCACATGGGCCTTGATAAGACTTACGACACCATCAAACAGAAGTATTGTTGGCCAAACATGTACAGGGGGTTGAACGAGTACATAGGCGGTTGCATTACCTGTCAGCAAAGGGTTTTGCAGAAACAGAAAGTCCCAGTGCAGGAAATGGACATTCCTCCATATCCGTTTGCAAAGGTTAGTGTAGACATACAGGGTCCATTCCCTACTAGTCTGTCTGGGAACAAGTACATTTTAGGGTTTGTTTGCCATTACAGTGGATATCCAGAGTGCTTTCCAGCACCAGATAAGTCGGCAGAAACTGTTGCTCAAATCTTGATGGATGAGATAATTCCTCGACACGGCTGTCCTTTACAGGTGGTTACCGATAATGGCACAGAAAACGTCAATCGGATCATGAGGGAGGTTCTCAGTGAACTAAACATAGATCAAGTTTTGACGAGCTATTATCATCCACAGTCTAACGCCAAGGTAGAAAGATTTCATCGTACCATGAATGATATAATGTCGAAGAAAATACAGGAAGATATCCAAACGTGGGATTTGCACATAAACCATGCGTTGTCGGCATACAGGGTTAGCGTTTCAGAAACGACTCAGTGCTCTCCATTCTTTCTACTGTATAACAGAGATCCAGTGTTACCATTAGATAACATACTGAGGCCTAGACGGAAATATGTCGGAGAGGACCTTCATAAGGTAGCCTTAGAACAACAGCACAAACTGTTCACCCAGGTGCACCAAAGGATAAAGAAATCACAGAAGCGGGGGGCAAAGTATGCAAACAGACATGTCAAAAGTGACGAAATCAAAGTCGGGGACCCAGTGTACTATAAAAATAATCAAAGGAAAAACAAGCTAGACAGCAAATGGAAACCTTACTATAGAGTGGTCGAGCAAACAACACCAGTAACGTACAGGATCAAGAACCAATTGACTGGTGAAGTAGTTAAAGTGCATGCAGAGCACATAAGACTCGCTAAGTTAGATGAGTGGCCTAAACCCTCAGCGGAAACAATTAGGCCCCTCAGAAAGACTAATTATGCGATCGCACCGGAAGACAGCTCTTTCAGTGACAGTGAAGATGTAGGCGAC
This sequence comes from Semisulcospira habei, assembly GCA_036245525.1. Lineage (NCBI taxonomy): Eukaryota > Metazoa > Mollusca > Gastropoda > Semisulcospiridae > Semisulcospira > Semisulcospira habei. The sequence goes on along the minus strand of BTPG01000001.1, from coordinate 161,733,708 downwards.
TTACCTTCAAGAGAAAAATGGATCAAAAGACAGCGTAGGGAACGGGAGAACTCGTCTTCAGAAGACGACATACCTCTCATGGAGTTAGCAAAAAGGGTTAGACGCCAGAAGAGGAGACAAACAGTCGAAGCAGAATCGGCTGATGTTAGCTCGGGCGAAGGCACATCAGATAACTCTGATGATGATAGGATAAAGCATGTGGACGCAATCCTGCCTAAGTCTAGGAGTAAAGGAGTGAGGCGGTTATTAAAGGCTATAGGAGATCTACTTTAGGCTTCATTTAAAATGCAACTCTCAAGTGGTATTGAGAGAGGATCAATCAGGAAATTGTGCAGATAATGCAGTTTTGGGTGTATGAATATACGACTACGGGTGTAAATTACATTTTGCAGACGTGCAAGATGAGGTTCGTCCTCTGTCTCATGATATTGGGTTTAGCAGATAATGTTTATAATTTATTGGTAATGGCAGTAATCATGTCAATTGTAGGCAAAATAGTGGGAGTAGCCCGATATTTTGCTTTGTTAAAAGCTGGCCCTTTATCGAGACTTAGGCGATGGCATAGTGAGGTCACTCGACCTACACTGGACCCGGGATCGGTGGCTACAACTGTGGCGGACGACAATGACGTCTACGGAGCAAGTGCCTCCGCACTGCACTGATGATGGAAGACAGGGTGGAACTGAAGACGACATCGCCAGTCGTGAAATTCTACCCGGCCTTGAAATGAGGCGACCTATGAGGTGGATGAATTATGTTGGGACTGTGAGCGCAACGGTGCCCATGAGAGACGAACAATTTCAGTGTTGACAATGAACTTTTTCTCTTTTATTTTATGTTGTATGTATTTGGATGAAATATTTGTGGTTATAATTGGATAAGATATGACGGACCGATTTGAAATGTATTTTGATTGTGTAATGATGTGGAATTATATTGTTATTATGTCCCGAAGTGTAAACCCTCCTGAACAAGATAGAAAAATAATCCTGAACGGGATGTATTTTTCTCGGGTTAGGGAGGAATGTTGCACTACTGACGCGTGCCTCCACATCCGGCATCTGGATGTAGTTTCCGGTCATGTAACACATGGGTAGCGTCTGTATGTAACTACCGGACATGACGGGCCACCTTAATCAAGATAACGGACCGGCCCTCCGGAAACTGTTACTATATGGGAAATGGATGGCATCTAATTAACGGGACCATCGGCACGTGGAGACGCCATAATCACGTAACGGGACCGGCCCTAAACGAGGGGCGGGTCCTAAGTGGGAAGATGATTGATAAGGGCAAGGGTATATACATACTGGGGGACAGAATGAGAGAGAGAACCAGACACAGAAACGAGAGAGGGAACACAACGAGAGGAGAGTGAGAGGAGAGTGAGAGAGATGGACGAAAGTAGAAGAGAGAGCAAATAGTGAGAGAACGACCGAATTGTAGTCTGTGGTTGGTCTTGCCCAACCCCAGACAATGCTCTTTAGACTGAAATAAACACGAGATAAAACCATCACTGGACTTCAGTTGTTTTACGTGTTCATAGTGCAACATCCATTCCGAGTCATAAAGAAGGTGGGAAATAGCTCTGTGAGGATCGCTAAAAGTGGTAGAGACAAACCCATAGTGGTCCACCTCAATGATGTAAAACCTTATGAGGGTAGGAACCCGCCAGGTAGCGAAAGCGAGAACGAAAGTGAGAGCGAGAGTGAGAACAAGAGCTGTGACAGCGGTGGAGATGAAACTATTATAACCGTTGAGAGGGACGAAGTAACACCAAAGAGGACTAGGGTAGGGAGGGAGGTTAGAGCCCCAACGACTGATACTCTCCTCTACTCTATCTGAACTGACTAGCTATAATCCAGTTTTGTTTCGTTGTTTTATTTCAGTGGCTGAACTCGTGATCGAAAAGGTCGAGCTGAGCTGCAAAGCGTTTAATAAAAAATATGTGTGCGAGGCATGCGGCCACCGGGCCAGGATCCCAAGCGATATGAAGTTCCATGTTCGGCGCAACCACCCGGTGTTACTGGCTGACCAGCCAGAGGGGCGCACCGCCCTGAAAAGGACGGCTGCCCACCTGCCGCGCCAGGGGGAACAGCCGCTGACTAAGGTGCCGAGGGCCACCGCCGGGGACAGGCAAGAAGGGGATGTCGACCCGAAAGGGGCGCCATCTTTTATCATAGATGAAACCGCAGGTGAGGCTCAAGACATGTCAGTGTCATGTTCGAAGTTCGCGTTGGGAGAACTTCTGGAAGAGTTCGGGTATTGAGTGCTGGGTAGCAGGCGTGTGTAGAAAGCGCCAGTAGCACACGTCAGCTGGCCTACGCCCGGCCTCATAACCTGCCTCTTCGGACGGACGACCAACTAGGAGGAATGAGTATATACGTATTGCCAGCCTCAGGGATCACGTTAGTACTTATATGGTGCGATAAATGCAGCCACTGTTATATTCTTGAAATAGTCTGATATTTATTTTAATTTTTTTTTATCCTTTCAGGTTATACTGCCAAATGAAACTACGTTTTGTCGCATACTATGTGCCTAACACTATGATTTTGACGTTTCACGTGTTTAAATGCGTCCAAATGCAAAATGTTTTGATACTTTGAATGTCCACAGATTAATATTTTTGTGCGAATATTTTGTTGCAAGACTTTTGATATCAATGTTGTATGGTGCTTAAACTTTGTTATGTCGAGGTGGAGGTGCGCATCGATTTGTCTATGGAAATCTTTTGAATTTGTTTTCAGAGATTCTTGACCCAATGCCAGGAGAGTATTGTGGTCAGTGAGACATGCGCGTGTTTCATGTCAGTGTCGGAAGCAATTTTGTGAGATGGCGGCACCTCACGGGGAAGCCGCGTGCTGGCTCTAGTCGGCTTTCCTCTTCAGTAACCCCTTGAGTGTGAGTTGGGCCTCAAACTCACACTGGTTCGTTAAATTCTATCTGAGATAGGCGTCTATCTCATACATGTCTGGGAGTAAGCCAGTGGCTCTAGCTGGAAACCCCCAGACGAGAGTGTTGTCCGGTAGGCTCTGACCAGGCAACCTCTCAGTCACGTCATGTGAACAAGAGACAATGACAACAGAAGGACGCTAAACATCAAGAAAACCCGAGGACATTCTCCAAGGACCAGCAACGATATTAGTATCCGTTTAATTTTTGTTTCTTTCCAGATGTTCCTTTCATGTGTACATTTTTGGTGTTGAATTTGAAGTGTCTTGATTTTTAATTTTGTTGTTGATTGATTTGCGCATGCCGGACATCTGGATCGTATATCATTTTTTTATAATAATATTATCTTAATCATCTGACTAAGGAATTATGCTGTTTTGAAGATTTGTATGTCAGCCTGAACACGGACTGGGTCTGGTTGCTTATTTTTATACTGGTTTTTTTTTATAACTGTTTGTTTTGTGTATTTGATTTTGTTAAACCGTATGTACACGGGTGCGCAGGATTGTTATTATTGTGTGCATTTTGTCTATACTCTCTTTTGTAGACTAACGTGACAGTCACATTAGGTCTTAAGGAGGGGGGAGTGTAGCAGGGGAGATAATTTGGCTCAGTGTTTCAGTACAGTAGCACCAATTGCCCCCAGCACGCCGCAGGCCCAGTAGTTAGCGATGCTGCTGGTGCCAGAGCGAGTAAGTACCAAGCCAATCGTCGAGATGCACGCCAAACACACCCTTAGGGGTGAGGGTATAAATAGCGGTGCCTCTAGGAAAAGCGAGTAGGATATCTTTTTATCTATCTGAGTTAAATAAACAGACTTTTTAATTTCTGTGGTCCTGAATTTTAACTTAGTTTTAATCATGTAAATAAGTAAATAATAAGCTGGACCGTTGTTGTTGGTGACTTATGGTGAATTCTTGATAGATTGACCAAAATGTTTGACGCAAAAATAGTACTGGTATCTCTCCCTCCTTAAACTGGAGGCCAAGCAAATAATGCTAAGTCTTCGATCACAGTTGTGCCAGTGGGACGTTAAAATAAAATGAATGAAAAAGCGAGTAGACTTCCCGCAAGAGAAGACTCTGTTCTGCAAAGAACATTAAATAAGTTAGATTTCCTGTAAAGGAATACTGTCCAGCAATGGACCTGTAGTTAGTTAGAATTCCTGTGAAGGAATACTGTAGAATTCCTGTAAAGGAATACCTGTCCAGCAACGGACATATGCAATTCCTGTAAAGGAATACTGTCCAGCAATGGACCTGTAGTTAATTAGAAATTCCTGTAAAGGAATACTGTCCAACAACGGACATACTGCATGACTTAGTTAATTAGAATTCCTGTAAAGGAATACCTGTCCAGCAACGGACATATGCAGTTCCTGTGAAGGAATACTGTCCAGCAATGGACCTGTAGTTAATTAGAATTCCTGTAAAGGAATACTGTCCAGCAACGAACATACTGCATGACTTAGTTAATTAGAATTCCTGTAAAGGAATACTGTCCAGCAACGGTCATACTGCATGACTTAGTTAATTAGAATTCCTGTAAAGGAATACCTATCCAGCAACGGACATATGCAATTCCTGTGAAGGAATACTGTCCTGCAATGGACCTGTAGTTAATTAGAATTCCTGTAAAGGAATACTGTCCAGCAACGGACATACTGCATGACTTAGTTAAATAGAATTCCTGTTAAGGAATACCTGTCCAGCAACAGACATACGCAGTTCCTGTGAAGGAATACTGTCCAGCAACGGGCAGACCGCATGGTTTAGATGGTCCCGTAAAGGACTCGGTTTAGGTGTAGTGTAGCGTTTCGTCCAGAAAGGGACGAGTGTTAATCTTCCCTAGTCAGTCCCGTAAAGGACTACCCAACAATTCCGAAACGGATTGCCGCCTTTGTCCCGCAAAGGACATTTATGATTAACTAAGTAGATAATTTAAGTACTTAGTTAAGTGAGTTTTTGACCTACAGAACTTGTCTTTAGAATCTAGTTTTCACTTGTGTCGATTGTTACGTCTAGTGTGTAGGCTAGCATAGCTTTGGATTCCTAGGGTCTAATGAGTAGGTAAGCATCGTTATGGTTTAAGGTGTCTTATGAGCGTCTGTATTATTGTGTTTTGTTTTGTGCTACAATGAATGGATTTTTGACATGTCTGACATCATGACTAATAATGGAATGTAGGTACTGTAAATAAACCTAAAGCACTTATAGAATCTAATCACTGAGAGCCAGTCAGAGATTGATGAATGCGAGGATGCGAGTCAGTAATGTTTGTACACGTTTGTGTGAAATGGCAGTGCAAGAGAGAGAGAGAGAGAGAGAGAGAGAGAGAGAGAGAGAGAGAGAGAGAGAGAGAGAGAGAGAGAGAGAGAGAGTGTGTGTGTGTGTGTGTGTGTGTGCGCGCGCGCGCGCGTGTGTGTGTGTGTGTGTGTGTGTGTGTGTGTGTGTGTGTGTGTGTGTGTGTGTGTGATAGAGACTGAGAACATGCTGAGAGTTTGTTGACGTGCTTAGTTCAGTACCAGTTCAGTGTGTCACACATGGCAATGCACGCACAGTACAGCAGTCACTACGTAGATCATATCAACTAGGGTTTCTCTGGATACTGTGGTAGGTCCATTGCGCTATTAGTATTTTGAACACAACGCGAGGCAGACACACATTTGTGAGTGTGCATGCGAGACCAGTGTAAAAGACTTAAAGATAGACGAAGCTAGTAGTTGAATTACACTCCACCTGCAGCAATCTCCAGCCCTTCCCTAAACCGAAAAAGGGATACGGACTAAAAGATGGCTAAAAGCTAAAAACTAGACTGGCACCCCTTGCCCGATTGGATGGGCAGTCCACTGAGGTCTGACCATCTGATAACAAGCCAGCCAGCCTGAGGCGTAGCTATTCAGTAGTCCGGTTACACATGCCGTATAGCACCTCGTGCGATTTATTCCGCCAAATTTGGCTGCAGATCAAGGCTACAACTTCCATTGCCAGACTAAATTCCAACTTTCTTTCTTCTTCATTTCATTCGCTGACGCCATGTGCACTCTTGCTGATTAAGATATACATACGTGTATAGTACAATTTTAAACTTCTCCTTAAGAAACGATTTATTTTAAAGATGAGCCGTACTGGTCGAAGAGGAGAAATATCAGGAAATCCCACTACAAGATCGTGCAGAGCTGGAGCGTCTCAACAGTCCTGGACAACGCGGTGACCAGGAACAATATGGTAATTTATTATACATTTGAAATCTGAATAGTGTTTCCATTTTCTTGTTTTGTGGTGTGCTGCTTGGGTTGATGAATTTAGTTATGCTGGAGGTTTAGAAACTAATATTTTATTATAATTTATGCATTTTGTGTTTCGTTTTATTGCTTTCTGCTCTAAGCAGGGAAACTACAGAGAAAGGTACATTTTGATTGTGATTCTTTTTGACAAATTTTATTTGCAAAACCATCTTATTTTTCTGTGTGTGTCTGCAGATTCTGTACTTATCCCATGTTGGAGGCTTGGACTTCAACGATTGTGTACGGAGGACAATACAACTTTTGATAAGTACAATTGTCTCGATATTGTACAACCTCACTGGAAAAAGGGGAAAAAAGCCTTCAGCAGACTGTGTAACCTGCACAACGCAATCATTGATAATAATAATTAAGTAACGCTCTGTTTCATTCCTATTAAAAACAATATGGGATAAACCATAACCCACAAAAGTCCCTTCTATGTGAGAGCTGTCCTCACTGTCAATGGTCCCTACCTCTTGTCCTTGACCTGACTGATGTTGAATTTTCTCCTAGTTCTATTGAAAAAGTCTCGCAGGTCTGCCAATGCGTCGGTGAGTTCTATAAAGGGCGCAGGACATACGCGTCACTGATTTGTCAAACGTCATTTGTCATGACATAAGTTTTAGTTTTTACGTAATTTTATATTTTACGTAATTATATGAGTTTCACTTTCGCTTCATATGCTTGAAAATTGTGACAACTAAAACTTCATAGTACAATTTCAGTCTTGCTATAATTTGTGTGAAAGCAGGTTGACTTTACCTAGCTACATGATATACTAAGTACACGGATCACCTGCATGCTCTTCTGAAAGCGCGTCGATGTGTGCGTGCATGCACGCGCGCTCCAAACATCTCCAAGAGGCATAGATCCTCATGTGCCTGAAGGGCGCATGAAGATCTATTTCTCCATGAGATGCACGCATGTTTGTGTGAGAGAGAACGAGACACGCGCGAGATAGAATGATGTCATATTTTAGAGCCTATTCAGATATTAGAGCCTGCACTGCAGGGAGTTTGTGCTTTATAAATATAATTATTATTATATTTAGAGTATTATGTCAGTATCTACGTGGCGACGGAGTTGCCTCTTTTACGTTACCGCCACTGTCTGACTTTCTCTAGAAGTAAAGGTTTTTTAGTGTTTTAATTCTTTTCTGAAAAGAATTAATTTTTACTAAAGAAGTTGAAAGGATACAAAGCTGGCTAACGAACTCATCCAATGTCTTTCTCCAAACTAGCTATATACAAAGGTTCAAGTAAATATGACAAAAAATACAGTCTCTAATCTGGGTCAACCGAGTCATTCAATTACAATATGCTCAGAGGCTCTCTTAGCCATCCACTTAAGAAAGTATTTCGCCAAGTTTCAAGCTTGTTTGTACAGAAATATCGGAGATTCTCTTGTTTACATACATACATACTACATACGGCGCTTCGCACCAAATGTACGTTCAGCAGCGATTTTTATCTTGTTGCTTCAATTGTTAGAGGTTTAGCCTGCCCGCCTTTGACATCATGGACATGCTATTAAATTCACCCCACCTCCATCCGTCCTAAAAGGTCCCTTCTATAAATAGAAGGGACTTAAAAGAAAACTGAAGTCCAATGAAGTCCAAAATGGGATCACATCATTCAAGTGACTGCATGGATATTGCAAAACTGGCTGAAGTGAGTCTTTGTTTTGGGCCATCTGTCCAATGGTTTTAGCCATTGCCTGTCATAAAACTTGCATTGGTATTTCTCTGAGACTAAGCAAGCCACATTTTTCTGTAATGTTCAGACTTGGCCCAAGGGTACTTTCTAAGACTTTTCAGACTCTCTTAAAGGTCAACTCCAAAGGATTCAGTAATCAGACATGCATTTTATTTTCAGATGGTTTGCTGAAAACAGGCACCAAGATCAGCGTGTACAGAGCTGTCGTCCTCACCACCCTGCTGTATGGTCCGGAGTCCGAGAGATACAAAGACTGTCTCAAGAAGTCACTTCTATCTATCTATCTATATCCCGTAGTCTTGCCGACCGTTGGGGCACCACTGATGACTTGGCAACCAGCTCCCTCCATTCCTCTATGTTCTCTGCCATTCTTAGTGTATCACCCAGCCTCAGTCCTGTCCACTCTGAGATATTGTCCTCCCATCTTTTCCTCTGTCTTCCTCTCCTTCGTCCTCCTTGCACAGTGCCTTGCAGGATTGTTTTGGCAAGCCCTGCTGAACGCGTGACATGCCCATACCACTTCAGTTTGCGTTTTTTTCACAATGGCTAATAGGTCTTCATAGGGCCCGATGGCTTGCCTGATTCTGCTTCCCACTTCCTCGTTCGTGATGTGATCTCTGTAAGAAGTCACTTAGTGCCTGCCAAATCGACCACCGCTTGATGCGGACCGCGACACCTGGCGCTCTACCATTTACAAGGCAGCCGTCTCCTTTGAGGACTCTCGCAGAGCAAGCCTTAAGGACAAGCGGCTCAGGAGAAAAAAAACCACGGATCCCGCACCTCAGAACCCTGGCCAGACCTTCCCCTGCAGCCACTGCGGTTGAACCTGCCTGTCCCGGATTGGCCTTTGCAGCCACGAGCATGCCTGCAGACGTTGTGGGTAACCCCTATAGAATCTTCGTTCGCGAAGTCAAGCCAAGAAGATGGTGTGAGAAGGCGCGATGGCAGTGCAACAAACACAGACATAGACCACGTTTTAGTAACATGGCTTACTGGGTCAATCAATCGCGATGGGAATAAGCAGAGAGAGGAGGCGGCAAAGTGAGCACACACGCAGACTGACGGTGATTAGTATAGTTTTAGTTTCTCTGCAAGCTGCTTAACCCTCTGGCTATCAGTACTGCCTGACATTGTGATGAATCCTGCAAGAATCATTGTGACTTATAGCGCAATATAGACAGCCTGACATTGTGATGATTCCCGCAGGAATCATTGTGACTTATAGCGCAATACAGACTGCCTGACATTGTGATGATTCCTGCAGGAATCGTGATTTATAGCGCAATACAGACTGCCTGACATTGTGATGATTCCTGCAGAAATCATTGTGACTTATAGCGCAATACAGACTGCCTGACATTGTGATGATTCCTGCAGGAATCATTGCGACTTATAGCGCAATACAGACTGCCTGACATTGTGATGATTCCTGCAGAAATCATTGTGACTTATAGCGCAATACAGACTGCCTGACATTGTGATGATTCCTGCAGGAATCATTGCGACTTATAGCGCAATACAGACTGCCTGACATTGTGATGATTCCTGCAGAAATCATTGCGACTTATAGCGCAATACAGACTGCCTGACATTGTGATGATTCCTGCAGGAATCGTGATTTATAGCGCAATACAGACACCCTGACATTGTGATGATTCTCGCAGGAATCATTGCGACTTATAGCGCAATACAGACTGCCTGACATTGTGATGATTCCTGCAGGAATCATTGTGACTTATAGCGCAATACAGACTGCCTGACATTGTGATGATTCCTGAAGAAATCATTGCGACTTATAGCGCAATACAGACAGCCTGACATTGTGATGATTCCTGCAGGAATCATTGTGATTTATAGCGCAATACAGACAGCCAAAGGGTTAATCATACCTGTTATCAGAATTAAGTAGAATAAAGTGCATGGTTAGTGCTTTTGTGAAAACTCCAATTTCTTTTGTTATGAAACATTACGAAATATATGTTGTGTAATGGTTATTATATGGTATAGATCTGTCATTTTACTTTTTAGTCTATCATCTTAGAATTTCTAATTAACGTTTTTCCGGCCATGGCAACATAAACTTCAAGCAGAACCCATTAATTTCAACTAAACTGTCCGTGTCAGAAGAAAGTTAAACTAATTCGCACTGCAATATTAGGTTTCATTCTGATTCAAATATTCAGTTTGCTACACTGTTAATTCAGTCCTGCCAAGATGCTTACATATTATTGTTTAATTTTACTAGTATAGTCTGCCTGAGCAATTAAGCTTGCCTCGTGTTTTTTTTTTTTTTTTTTTTTTTTTTTTGTTGTTGTTGTTGTTGTGCAGATAACATTTTAATAAGACGTGCACTGGTTTTAGTTAGTTATTTGGGTTTAACGCCGAGCAGGCAACTAAGGCATCTTACGGCGGTCACGTGTTTTGTAACCATCTGTTGCACAAGTGTTTGTTTGAAAAGTGATGGCAGCTAGTTTAGGGCTTTCAAACGCTGTAGAGCAAACCTGTTTTTAGTTGCAAGTTCTTCTTCTTCTTCTCGAACGCCGTCACACTTGGAGTTTGGCTCTCAAAACGAAATCTGTGGTCTTCTGTAGTGCCTCCACAGGCCCGTACAGTTTCTCTTGTAGAGTGGCGGTCTTCGGCCATATCTCCTCCCTCAGCGGCTGGTGGTTCCCACAGTCCTGGAGGATGTGCTCTGTGGTCTGCTCTGCTTCTCCACAAGGGCACAGGGGAGATGGCACGATGTGGAAGCATCTGTGCAGGTGGAAATTGAGTCGGTTGTGCCCGGTCCTCAGACGAAAGATGGTCACCTGCTCTTGTCTGGACAGCTGATGGAAACTGTCTAGGGGCCGTTGTGGTGGTCTTCATCTCTGTGAAGTGACTCCATTTTCATCTTGTTCTTTCTCTGCGCCCACTTTTGCCATTCTGTCAGCTTCTTCATTGCCGTAGATGCCACAGTGTGAAGGGATCCACTGCTGCACCAGTCTGGTGCACTTGACGTTTTGCAGTGCCTCTTGTAGACGTGGCAGTTTGCTTGCTGTTGCTGCCTCAAGGACAGACATGGCATCAGTCAGGAAGACAATCTGGGCATCAGTGTCGGCAGTGCCACTAAAGGTGTTTGCAGCGTGGACCATGGCTTCCACCTCAGCTCTGTAATTTGTGCAGTGAAGACCTGTTGGTACTGCCTCTGCCTGCCATTTTCCGTTTGGGTACTGAATGTACACCCCAGTCCCTCCATCCTGAACTGCATGTGTGGCTGATCCATCGGTGTATGCCCGTATCCATGCTTCCTGGGGATACTTTTCTTCGAGCATGGCCAGTGTCAGGGCTTTCTTGCTGACAGTGCTGTGCTCATCTTTGGTGGTGATGTAAGGTACCGTGGAAGAGATGGTGATGTTTTCTGGCTTACTTTCCCAAGGTGGAAGGTCGCTAGCAGGATTCAGCGCCTCCACCTGCGCAAGGAGCTTTGCCTGGTGTTTTCTCTGCAGTGCTCTCATCTCCTTCACAAAGCTTGATCTTTTCAGTCTCCCTGAGGTTGGTTGTTTCATCCTGGCGTTCATAGGATGGTCTTTGGAAGACTTGACCTTTGTGGACTGTATCAAGGCTTTGCAATCTCTTCTCATGTTGTCTCTTCCATCTTTTCAATTGTGTGGATCTCATTGCGCCGGTGATGATACGCAGTGTCTGGTTCTGAACTCTGTCAATAGTCTGCTGGTGTGACTGGGCTGCCGTCAACCATGCATTAGATCCGTACTCAGGGTGTGGTCTCACTGTGCCTTGATATACATTTTTGAGGATCTTTTCATTGGCTCCCCATTGTGTTCTAGCCAGCTTCCTCATGATGTTCAGCTTTTTTCTAGCTTTCGCTTCTGCATTCCAAATGTGCGGCTTCCACGCCAGCCTCTTGTCAAGGGTGACTCGCAGGTATGTCTGTTGGTCTTAATACCGCAGGGGGTGTTGCCCAGTATTAGGTTGCCAGCCTTTGCTTTGTTGGAGAAAGAGAAGAGTGTGGCTGATGATTTTTCTGTGTTGATGGTCACACACCAGTTGTTGGTCCAGTCTGTCAGCCTGTCCAGAGCTAGCTGCATCCTGTATGTAGCAGTTGTTGCATACTATTTTGTGCACCAGAGTACCAGGTCATCTGTTTACAGGGCTGCGTGGACTCCTTTTGGTAGCCCTGACACAAGGTCGTTGATGAAGAGTATGAACTGGGTCGGTGACAGGACTCATCCCTTGTGGCACCCCCTGACGCAGCAGCACTTTTTGGCCACAGTACCCATCCACTGTCATACGGGCTCTGCGATTGTGCAGGTATGACTTGGTCCACCGGTACATATTCCCTTGGATGCCACTGCGAAGGAGTTTCACAAGGAGACCATCCTTCCACACCTTGTTGAAAGCCTTCTGTAGGTCAATGAAGGCAGCTAATGTCACCTTCTGATCTTGAAAGGCATCTTCTATGACCTGTGCAAGGTGTGTTGTCTGGTCTTCTGTACTCTTGTAGCTTCTGAAGCTCTGGCACGATAATGCTTTTGGAGTCCAGGTTCCACTGCAGGCGCTTGTTGATGATACGCTCCAAGGTCTTGCACACACAACTTGTCAGGCTGATGGAGCGATAACTCAGGGCTTTGGACTTATTCTTCCCTTTCTTCAAAATTGGGATCAACCTGGCTTCCTTCCAGCACTGGCGTACCTGTCCTCCTCTACAGCTGTGGTTAAAGATGTCCAGTAGCTTCATTAAGGTAGTGTTGCCAAGGCGTTGTAACATCTCGTTTGAGATGCTGTCTGGACCTGGAGAGTTTTTCTTCTTCAGCTGTTTGATGGCCATCTTCAGTTCTGGAAGGGTGATGTCCTTCTTCATTGCATCATGGATGTTTGCATCTCTTGTTCTCTCTCTTTCTTCCTGTCTGATTTCTTTCGCAAGCATTTGTGGGACAGTTATGTCACTTTCTTTTGCATAGATCTATGTGAACATGTTTGCAGCTTTCCTACCCGGCAGTCAGTGCCTTCCCTTCTTCTTCCAGGGTGATCTTCTGTTCCCTGGTGCCCTCATCGTTCAACGCCTTGGTCAGTCTCCACAACTTCGTGGTGTCCCTGTCCATGTTTAGTCTTGCAGTCTTCTCTCTCCAACTTCTTCTTGTGCACTCCAACTTCATCTTCAGATACTGGGCCTTACTGTGTTGTAGCTCGATGTTGTTTTCTTGGCTGGGGTTGGTTTCAGCGTCTTCTCTGGCCCTAGTGAGGCTGTCATGTGCTTTCTGAAGATCTGTGGTCCAGTATGGGGTGTAGTTTTTTTCCGGACCCCTCGAGGTATGGTTTCCTTGGCTGCCTTACTGATAATGTCGTTAAACTCTCTGACCACATTGTTGATGTTCCTTCCAGAAACAGCGAGGTCTTGCATTAGCTCATTTGTTCGGATACTGAACAAGCGCCAGTCTGCCTTTCGGTAGTTCCATCTTGGCCGGCGTGGCGAGCTAGCTGCTGTGCTTCCTTTTAGGGTTAGGAGGATAGGGCGGTGGTCACTTCCTCCTAGTTGTGGTCTTACTGTTCTGCTGAGGCGCTTATGAACATCTTCAGTGCAAAGCGCCAGGTCCGGTGTAGTGGTGGTCTGCCAGCGGCGAGAGTAGAAGGTGGGTTGGTCCTCATGGTCATTGGCAAGTATCAGGTGGTTTTCATCTTGCCACTTCTCAATGTCTTCTCCTCTCTTGTCCAGTGTGTCATATCCCCAACTCTGGGACTGGCTGTTGAAGTCACCAGTGATGAGGAATCCACTGTCCGGGACCTGGATAGTGTCGAGGGACAGCAGCTTATCATTAGGGTAGTAGTAGTTGACCAGGTCAAGGGTGCTGTCACTGGTGGTTACCTTGACCTGGATGTATTCTGCCTCTTCCATGAATCTCCTGGTTTCGCTGGCATTCAGGTTGTTTCTAACTAGGGTCATAACTCCCCCTTTCTTCCTCCCTTGGCGATCACTTCGGAAGACCTGATATCCTCTGACCTTAAAGGGTTTCCTTTTTTGCAGGTGTGTCTCTTGTATACAGCAGATGTTTATGCTGTTTTCATGCAGAAAGTGCTCTAGTTCTGTTTTCTTGTTGGTAACCCCTTCTGCATTCCAGTGCATGATGTTCACATTGGCTTTTTCTTTGTCTCTGGTCTTGTTTTTTCGCTGGCCAGTCGCTCTACTTCCCAGTCCCTTGGCTCCTCGAGACAGTCGGAAAGGTCCTCCAGTCACTGGGGGTGGGCTTCGAAGAGGCGCAGAGCCCGGTACTGCACCTGCCTCGACAGGGCGAGCACCATTTCTGTTGAATCCATCTCCAAGTGTCATATGGCTGTATATGCATGGTACTGTGGTTTATTAGAGTGCGCTGTGCAGCCCAGTACCTTTGTCTTCAGCACGCGGGGTTTCTGTCGGGGTTACCTCACCCTTAGCTCCTGGTCAAAAGGCCTTTCCTGGGAGCACAGGATGGTTTAGTTTTGGAGTATCCTTCTCCTAGATGGATTGCCGACCAAGGCTAATGGGTCCCATCTACTCAGGTTTTTCCTCGGAGTTTTCCTTCTCGAAGGAGTTCTGCCAACTAAGGCTATCGAGCATCCCTGCCCGGATTTGTATAGGGTTTACTCCCCTAGCCTTTGCCTTTCCCAAGGCACCCACAAGGCAGTGGGGCTATTTACCCATAGCTGGGGATCTGGTTCATGGGCATCAGGGCTTGTCCACACATCGATGAGCCTGCATGCCGCATGTCTGGGGGCCAGATCTCCTCCGAGTCCTCTGTAGCTCAGCCCGAGTCCGTAAGGTGCTCGGTTACCGTGAGTCACCACGAGGAGGCACTACATGAGACTTGTTGTTGGAGAGGCTGTGTACTGGCAGGGAGAGACTGACATGCTCTGCTCCCCTTTTCACAAAAGTGCTAGCCAGCGGTGGGAGCTGAAAGCGAGAGCGACAAGCACAGACGCTACACTACCACACTAGACGCATCACAACAACCATTTGACCCACTTAGTTGCAAGTTATAAAAATGCTAACTGGCCGCATGAATGATTATAAAATAATTGTCTTGGTTTGCTTTACTACCCCCACCCCACCCCTCCCACCCCACCACATACACCACCCATCCATTGGTATTTCTATTTTGTTTTAACTATTGTGCCAATTTTTTTTTTTCAAGCGCCCTTCCAACACTCTAGTCAGTATATATGTCACTGGAGGCAATTTTTAAATACTTTTTTTAAATTCTGTGTTGCTAGAATCAATATGCCAGGTCCTGGATGCCTGCATATTTACTTTTATTATTAATATTATGGTTTCATGGTTACATTTTTCATAACTGCCAACCCTCACGATTTTTTTTGGAATTTACCGATTTTTTTTTTCAAGTCCAGATTTTCAGTTATTTTGTACATTTTTCCCTTATTTTCAGATTTTCAAGCTTTGTTTTAAAATTCGAGGTATTTTGGCGTACCACTCGGGGTCAAGCGCCTGTAGTTGAGAGCCTGCCGCTATACTGTACCGCTAAGCTTTCGGGGACCCACAGCCAGACTTGATTACGCATGCGCAGCAAATTTCCATCCATTTTGTGTTTGTTCCGGTTGCTTCGATATTGCCCTGTTCTGGAGCACATGCTTAGCGATTTTCACAACTGATATTTTCGATTTTCAACAAAATCATCCCTCCAAAGAAGTAGAAGTGGTTGGTGAAGTTCCGTCCAGACTACAACCGTTCCTTTCCTTACAGCGACGAATCGAGAAAGCGGGGCGAACACTTTGCCGTTTGTAAAATGTGCCGGGATAACATGAACATAACCCCCCGTTGTTTGATTCGTCGGCCAAGGTCTAGCGTCTACTCCCCCCCCCCTCCCTCCCCAGCCCACCCTCCCCATGTTGTTTGATTCTTCGGCCCGAAAGCAACTCAGGAATTTTGTTGCCTCTGGGTTGGCAGCTATGATTTTTTATTGTACCGATGCCAGGTGATCAGTATTGTGTACATGATGAATTTGACATTGAAGGTTTTATTTGATACTCTGTTTAACCCATGACACCCTGAGGCTGATTTTGTCAGATCTGCTTATTGTCTTATGAAGGCTATATTAATATTACCGACAGATCAACCATTTTAGTTTCATGGGTAGTGCCAGAATAGCTTGGTGCCTCAGGCACCAAGCTATTCTGGCACCACCCTTGAACTATTATAGTCAAATTAATATCAAGCAGGAGTGTATCAGGATGAAAAGGGTTAATAAGGACATGTCATGAGATTCTCTTCTTTTTTTCATTTTTTTTTCATAACCAATGTTGTTTGTGCAAAATCCTGTATGTTTAGACCCCACCTGGGTCTGCCCTGGGGGACTTGGGTGGGGTTAACTACTTTTTAGTTCCCAGGGTCACGTTGGTCAGCCCCACAGGGTGGGTTTTGCTGCTACTTTTAAAGGAATACAGACTTTCAGCTTTCGCTGATTTCGTCCGGGGGGGGGGGGGGGGGGGGTTGGGCCACGGGGTGGGGGGGGGGGGGTTGGGGGGGGGGGATCATCTGCTTGTCTGTCGCTCCGTTGCGCAGCGGCCGGTGGTGTTGCCGGGTCCCGGCGGGTGGTGATGGAGGAGGCGGGTGGTGCGGCCGGGGGACCGTTGCTTAGTCCCAGGCTGGGGGAGGTTGGAGTGCCAGCCACTCTAAGAAGTGTTGTATGAGTGGTGGCGGGGGTGGTGGTGGCCGGAGGAACCGTCGCTGGCAGTAGGGTCTGGGTAGTTGGGGTGGAGATGAGCGGGGTGCGTTGTGGTTCCGCGGTGGCCGGCGGAGGTGTGGTGGGGGTGTCGGGAGGAGTGCCGGGCGTTTGGTTTTGTCTCGGACTCTCTTGGGTGGTCGGTGGCGTCGTCGGCGGGTTTTCGTCGCCTGGTTGTGGTTGATGGTAGTGTCAGTTTGTGCGCTGGCTGGACACTGTGTCGGGGTGCGTTCGGTAGCTTGATCCTTTGTGATGGCCTGTACCGTGTTTGTACTGGCCGCTATGGTGGTGGTCGGTGAGGCTCTCTGCTTCGTGAGTAGTGGTTGGTGGGGTGCTGGTGCCTTTGGTCTTTGTCGCTTGGGAGGCCTGGCTCCCTGTTGACCTCGTCCGTGGTTGAGGCGGTGGTGTAGTTTGCGATTCTGCTTCTCGTGTTGGTCTTTCTGTTTCTTGGGTGGTGGGTGGCTGAGTGCTGGTGCCTTTGGTCTAGGTGGCTTGTGACGCCTGGCTTCCTGTTGATTTGGTTGGGGGCTGTGGCATGGTCTGGGTCTCTCCTTCTTGTGCCTGGGGGATCGCATGGCAGTCTGTGTGGGTGGTCTTCGGTGGTTGGTGGTCTTTCAGGTTCCCTTTAACGAACAGCCATCTGACTTTGGTTGACGCTCTGTGGAAGTATTCTCCCTCCGTGGAGAGAATCGCTGGTATAGCTGTCGTAAGTAGTCGTACGAGGCCGTCGAGGTCCATGGCACCTATGCGTACCTTCTTCTCCCTCTTCGTCCACTCCATCTCTTGGATTAGGTGGTCGGGGACGTGGATTGGCTGGGGGTTTGGTGTAAGGTCCGCTTCGGATTCTGATTCTGACGATGGCTCGAGCTGGAGTGTCGCTTCAGGTGGATGGCTGTAGTAAAAAATAGGGGCTGGAAATATCAGCCAGATTTTTGTAGCCTATTGTAGTTTATTCTAGAAAGTTCTTTGTCACTAATATTTATGAGTTTGGTTACGTGTTGTATTTTGATTGGTTAAGTTGTATGGAGTTGTTGTATTATTCTGGAAAGCATGACACTATATAAGACGGTGCTAGGAAGCACGTGTGTACATTGTTCAGTTGTGAAATTGCGGTGTATCGTAAGTACGTGGCCCGTATAGGGTGTACCTAGTGAGAGACGCAGCGTAGCAGTGATATACGTTGTATTAGTGACGCATTGTGTCCAAGTGTTGTCATTTTGCAGAGGAGACGTTGTATCAGTGTTGGTGCATTTGTGAATGCATTGTGTAGATATCGCATCACTGCAATAAAATATTGTTAGAACTGTTACTCCAGTGTAGCCTACATCCTTAAGCCACGTGTGACGGGTATTCTGCCACCACTCTTGAACTATCATGGTCGATCTGTCTCCTGAATTGTAATGCAGTCGTCAGTGGATAACTCCAAAATGTTGGTATTTCGTACCTCGGGCACAGTGAGTTAAAAACTATTGCAGGTCCGCCATTCCAATTACTTACTACACTTCGCAAAAAGCGATCAACAATTTATGTTACGTGTATTACATAGACAACAAACGAACAAACGAACGAACGAACAAACAAACAAACGAGCGAACGAACGAAATGGGGAACTAACTAACGAACGACCAGCGAAAGGACAAGCGAGTGAGCGAGCGAACAAACAAACGATAGGACCAAGGACCGAACGTATGAATCAAAGAACCAACCAACCAACCAACGACCGAACGAAGGAACCAAACGGTCAAGCCAGCAAACGAGTAAGCAAACAAATAAAACAAGCAAGCAAGCTACTAACCAGCCAACCAACCATTTAGTCAGCCAGCCCCCCCCCCCCCCCCCTCAAAAAAGAAAAAGAAAAGAAAAAAGAGAGAAGGAAACAAGCTCATATTTAATTCAGCGCCTCGCGGCGTGTTGACGACACGCTGCCGACAGCTAGCCTTATACTATCATTGCCGAGTAATACAGCAAGCTTTCCCGGCGCTGGCGTAATTTCTTATCCCAACCGAGTTCCGTAAAGCATGTTCTTAATTCAAACAAACTTTTGATCGGCAAACCTAGATCGGAGAAGATCGGCGATCTTTTGATTTGTTTCTTAATTGAGGTTGAACGAACCTAGGCGAACTTCAGCAAACCAGGTTTTCCATGGTTCTCTTTCTTAACTGAAGTGCTTGATTCGGCGTACTTACTGCCTGCCAAGGTGTTCAAAATGGCTGCCGCTATGCCGCTTCGCGATTTAGACGAATTTTTTTGGTGGTACTCCTTGCAGTAGCGATCCCACAAACAGCGTTCCGCCTCCCACAAATCAATAAAAATAGGTCTTGTTCTTCGCACGAGTGAAATATCGCCGTCTGCCATAGTTGTTTTGAATCGGTGACTATCTTCTTATCTCCAACGCAGAAGAGGGTAAAAGTTTTGACCAATCAGAGAAAAGGTTCGCCTTGGTTTGCTCAACACGTTTAGCGAACCTTTTCCCGACAGCGAACTATGGTTTGCCGAGGTTCGTGAACTACTTCGAACTAGGTTCGCCGTATCCTTTGATCGTCCAATTAAGAACCAACCTAGTTCGTTCGAGATCGTGAACTCTAGTTCGTCAGAGTTCGCGAACTAAAGTTCGTTTAATTAAAAACATGCTTAACGCAAGTTGCACGCATGGTTCTGCCGATAGGCAGAACCATGCGTGGAGCTTGCGTTACGAAACTTGCTTGGGAAAAGAAATATCGCTTTCACAGTTGTGAATCCAGTTACCGTCCATAAGCTATTAAAGTACCATTACGCGTAAACTGAATTGAAGACACATTTTAGCACCATTTGTGTCTGTTATGCCTTGTCGACACACATAATGAACTTTAACAGCAGTTTGAACACGCGGCAAAAATACACGCGCAATTGCAATTATGTATTCTGCGCTGCCGTTAGGGTGTCCATCTATTTTTAGCTGTTTCTCGTACTAAAGGCGTTGTATTTCTAGAACGGAGTGGAGTCATTGCCAGGTTACTTGACATAAAGACGACGTGTGCTGAACTGGATTGTCCCGAGTCTAAATGAACCATAGCTAAACCTGTGTGTAGCGTTTCGTAATCATCTGTTACAGAAGTGTATCTTTGAACAGTTACAGCGGTAGTGGGCCGTTAACAGCTGAGGTGACATTAATTTGCTGACAATACTATTCAAAAGTACCGTAAGGGCGTGGTAAACTCTATAAAATGTAATGAATTTTTCTGCCTTGCAAACGTCCAAGACATTAAGTCCAATTTTCTGAAAAGCGATATTTTCATTATATGAGTTACAGTGCAAATATCACTTTTCACAAAATGGACTCACAGTGCAGATTTGGTCTGCCTGCATCACCGAAAATGTGTTGGTCGTCTACATCTGAAGAAGCGTCGCGTCACAGAACACACAAAAAAATAAATTAAATAAATACTGGCACTGAATTCGTAAGTCAAAGGTATTTCAATACACAATTCATCCATTATCATCCATCAATTGTGCCACAAGTTGTGTTTCTGAAATTCGGCTTTGCGAATTAACTCATTGTGCCCGGCGTACCAAAAACCCACATTTTGTAGTTATCCAATGAGGACTGCATTACAATTCAGGAGACAGATCGACCATGATAGTTCAAGGGTAGTGGCAAAATAGCTTGGCGCCTATAGGCGCCAAGTTATTCTGCCACCACTCTTGAACTATCATGGTCGAGCCATATCCTGCTGTGGTGTGCCACGGGCAGAATGATTTAAGTGCGTGTAAATTTCATCCATCAAAGGAAATTAGATGAAAATAAAAAGAGCAGCAAGAAGAACAAAACGCGATGTCCCCCGCATGTCATGAGATTCTATGTCACTTGCAGTTGTGTTCTGTTAGAAGAAAAAAATAAAAGAAAAAAAAAATAGAAAGCAAATAAAATCATCTCAATAAGGGCAGTTGTGTTGTCCCACAGGCTGAATTCTTAAAACTATTTCATACGTGCAAAATGAAGTCTTACAATAAAATCGTATTTATAAACCAAAGCAAAACAAAACAAAACAAAACAAAACAAAACAAAGCAAAACAAAACAAACAAAACAACAAATAATCAAACAACAGACCAAACAAAACAAAGCAAAATAAAACAAAACAAACAAAACAACAAATAATCAAACAACAGACCAAACAAAACAAAACAAAACAAGACAAGACAAAACAAGACAAGACAAGACAAGACAAAAGAAAAGAAAAGAAATCAAAACAAGACAGGATAAGACAAGACAACAAAAAAAAAAAGCCAAAACAAAACAAAACAAAGCTAAACACAACAACCAATAAACAAACAACCACCCAAACAAACCAAAACCATCACCCAAAACCGTTATTAGTAATATGAATAATGCAAGAATCCAGAACCATTCTATTAGGCGCCAGCTACCACATGATACATGTCTAATTATTGTAATTTAATACATGTCATACGTTACTAATCCAGCAATGTTTTATTTATTTTTTATTACATAGTATTTATATGGCGCATTTCTCATCTCTTGGCTTGACTTCGCGAACGAAGATTCTATAGGGCTTGCCCACGTCGTCTGCAGGCATTTTCGTGGCTGCGGAGGCCAATCCGGGACAGGCAGGTTCGACCGCAGTGGCTGCAGGGGAAGGTCTGGTCAGGGTTCTGAGTTACGACAGCTCTGTTTTTTCTTCTGAGCCGCTTGTCTTTAAGGTTAGCTCTGCGAGAGTCCTCAAAGGAGACGGCTGCCTTGTGAATGGTGGAGCGCCAGGTGTCACGGTCCGCAGCAAGCAAAGACCATTGGCGGTGGTCGATTTGGCAGGCACTAAGTGACTTCTTGAGACCGTCTTTGTATCTCTTCTTTGGTGCCCCTCTGTCTCGGTGTCCAGTGGCGAGCTCGCCTAACAGAGTGATCTTGGGTAGGCGATGATCCTCCATCCTGGAGACGTGCCCCGCCCAGCGAAGCTGTGTCCGCAGCAGCAAAGCCTCGATGCTCACAGTTTCCGCCTGTTCAAGGACCTCGACGTTGGTGACATAGTCACTCCAGTGAATGCTGAGGATGGTACGCAGGCAGCGCTGGTGAAAGCGTTCGAGGAGTCGTAGTTGGCTGCGGTAGAGGGCCCAGGACTCGGAACCGTACAGCAGGGTGGTGAGGACGACAGCTCTGTACACGCTGATCTTGGTGCCTTTTTTCAGCTGTTGATTGTGCCACACCCGCTTGAATAGTCGCCCGAAAGCACTGTTCGCTTTTGCCAGCCTGTTGTCCAGCTCCTTGTCCAGCTTGGCGTCTGACGTGATGATGCAGCCAAGGTAGGTAAACTGGTGTACAGACTTCAGTTCGGACTCGCCGATGGTGATGTGGGGAGGGCGATGCTCTTCCTTGGGTGCCGGCTGATGAAGGACCTCTGTCTTTTTCAGACTGACCTCAAGTCCAAAGAGCTGGGCGGCATCTGCGAAGCAGGACGTAATGCGCTGCAAGGCTCTCTCTGTGTGTGCAACGAGGGCAGCGTCATCAGCAAAGAGCAGCTCACGAATCAGTTGGTCTAGGGTTTTCGTGTGGGCCTGCAGTCGTCTGAGGTTGAACAGGCTGCCATCGAGACGATACCTGATGTACACTGCGTCGTCATCGTCGAGGTCCACTGTGGCCTGCTTCAACATCATGCTGAAGAAGATGGTGAAGAGGGTCGGTGCCAGCACGCAGCCTTGCTTCACGCCGTTGCGAATGGGGAATGGTTCTGAGAGGTCACTGTTTAGTCTGACCTGGCCTTGCTGGTCCTCGTGGAGCTGGACGATCATGTTGAGGAACTTTGGGGGACAGCCTAGTCGCTCCAGGATCTGCCACATACCTTGCCTGCTCACAGTGTCAAACGCTTTTGTTAGGTCGACAAACGTTACGTACAGCCCTTTGTTCTGCTCGCGGCACTTCTCCTGAAGCTGTCTCAGCACAAAGACCATGTCGGTGGTACTCCTGTTGGCTCTGAAGCCACACTGGCCCTCTGGGAGGTGGTCCTCAGCGATGGCAGGTACCAGCCGATTCAGGAGCAACCTTGCGAGAATTTTCCCGGCAATGGACAGCAGGGTAATTCCACGATAATTAGAGCAGGCAGACTTCTCTCCTTTGTTCTTGTACAGGGTGATGATGACTGCATCACGGAGATCCTTTGGTAGTGTTCCTTTTTCCCAGCAGCAGAGAAAG
Organism: Semisulcospira habei; assembly: GCA_036245525.1. Classification (NCBI taxonomy): domain Eukaryota; kingdom Metazoa; phylum Mollusca; class Gastropoda; family Semisulcospiridae; genus Semisulcospira; species Semisulcospira habei. The sequence goes on along the minus strand of BTPG01000001.1, from coordinate 161,710,862 downwards.
AGGTCGTGGAGCTTGTTGTGCAGTGCTGGGCCTGCATGTTTCCAGATCTCTGGCGGGATTCCGTCAATGCCTGCTGCTTTGCCACTCTTGAGCTGGTGGATGGCTGTGAGGGTCTCTTCGGCGGTGGGCGGTTCGTCCAATTCAACCTTTAGTGGAAGGTGTGGGATTTGGAGGATGACTGTTTCTTGAACAGTGCGCTCAGCGCCGAAGAGGTCCTGAAAGTATTCCGACCAGCGGTTCAAGATGGAGGTATTATCTGTGAGGAGTGCCTGTCCATCAGCGCTTCGCAGGGGACTTTGTACCAGGTGCCTAGGGCCATACACTGCTTTCAGTGCTTCGTAGAAGCCCCTGTAGTCACCGTTGTCAGCGCAGAGCTGGGTCCTCTGGGTGCGAGTCTGGACCACCACTCGTTCTGGAGCTCTCTAAGCTTGAGCTGGAGACTGCTGCAGATGAGGCGGAAGGCAGACTTCTTCACAGGGCAGGAAGGCTGGGCTAGGTGGGCCTGGTGGGCGGCTCTTTTTTTTGCTAGAAGTTCCTGGATCTCTACGTCGTTTTCGTCAAACCAGTCTTTGTTCCTCTTTCTAGCAAAGCCCAAGACTTCCACAGAAGATTTTACAATAGCAGTTTTCAGTTGTTCCCAGAGTGTTTCAGGAGAGGAGTCTGCTGGATCAACTGTGTCTTTGAGCATGCGCTGTAAATCGGCCTGAAGGGAAGCTTTCTTGTCGTCACGCAGAAGGCTGGCAACATCAAGCTTTTTCTTGGGGGGGGGGGGGGGGGGGCCCATTTCTTGGGTTTCAGCTTGAGGCGGAGCCTTAGTTTGCAGCGAACAAGGCGGTGGTCAGTGTGGCACTCTGCGCTGGGCATCACTCTGGTGAGGAGGACGTCACTGCGGTCCCTCTGACGCACTAGGACATAGTCGATAAGGTGCCAGTGCTTGGAGCGAGGATGCATCCAGGTGATCTTTCGACTGTCCTTTTGCTGGAAAGTAGTGTTGGTGATGACAAGTTGCTGCTCTGCACAGAGCTCCAACAGTAGGCGACCATTGTCATTGCAGTTCCCAACGCCATGCTTGCCGAGGACTCCTTTCCAGGCTTCTGAGTCTTGGCCCACTCTGGCGTTGAAGTCGCCAAGGATGATGACTTTGTCGTCTGCAGGGGTGCTCTGCAGGAGGCTGCGCAGGTCAGAGTAGAACTTGTCTTTCTCTGCAGGCTCTGCCAGGAGGGTTGGGGAGTACACACTGAGAAGGGTGACGTATTGCTGGTGTCTCAGTGGGAGGCGCATGGACATGATGCGGTCGGAGTGACCCGTTGGTAGGTTTTCCAACTTAGTCGCAATGGGGGTCTTCACCATGAAGCCCACGCCTGAGAGCCGTCTTTCTGATGCAGGCCTGCCTGACCAGTAGAGGGTGTAGCCAGCGCCAAGTTCTTGGAGGCTGCCTTCCTCCGGGAGGCGTACTTCGCTGAGCGCGGCGATGTCGATGTTTAACCTCCGCAATTCATGGGCAATGAGGGCGGAGCGACGTTCAGGGCGTCCGCTGTCTGCTGTGTCGAGCATGGTTCGGATGTTCCAGCATGCTACGTTGAGTCCGGTCGTGGTCGTCATGAGAGTAGATCCATTGTTTTTTCTTGTTTTCTGACCGCATGAGAAGATGCCCGTTGACCGCGGCTAGCCAACTGGGTTACGAGGGGATAAGCTTTGGTTAGGCCACCTTTTCTAGGCCCCTCTCCGTGTGGAGCAAGCAGTGCTGTCCCTAGAGAAGGCTGCTTGGTCGTTCAGGGTGTGCCGAGTGACGTTGTCATCCCCAGGTCAACATCAGGCGACCAATATCCTGAACCGCCTGCATGCAGGTTTGAGACTGCGGCTTCCAGTGACATCTTTCACCTGCCGTTTTGCCCCTTGCCCATCGCTACAGGACTTGGAAAGTTCAGTGTCATAGTCCGTGGGCGTTTCCTAAAGCCTGCGCGGTGGAGCTTTGGTGGAGTGCAGTGTGCGCAGTACTGGCCCCACCCTTTAAACCCTTGGTTCGTTTGCCATGGCCTAGCAAGCTGGGACGGTGGCATCGAGGTCCTCGGGTCATAGGTTTTATATCAGACTGTCCTTGTCTTAGTCTCTGGCTCAAAAGCCTTCCCCGGAGACACGGGGGCTTTGATTTCAGGGGTTTCCTCCCTTAGCCTTTCCGCAGCCAAGCGGCCAAGCCTGCAAGGCAGCAGGAGACTTGTGGGGGCCGGGGTCGTCTATGTCCCGTGCAGATGTGAACATCTGCCCACTGCCCAGACGGTGACACCAGAGGAGAAAAATCCAACGCCGGAACCCGGTATCGAACCTCGCACCTTTGGCATTGGAGGCAGACGCATTTCTCATATTTATAATATAACTCAATGCGCAGAATGTAGCCGCGAACTGAACCCAACAAGCACGCTCACGTGAATCACACGCATTCACTCACACACTGTACGTAAACACAGAACATTCACGTGGTGCTAAGGGCAAGCTCAAGCGAGCTACTGACGGTATTTGGAAATCGTATTGTATTTGAAATTTGTATTAAGTTGGCTGAAACTGATACCAAAGTGAAGGGGGAGGAAGAGCCGGAGTACCCGGAGAAAGAACCCCCGACGGTCCGCCCAAATTAACGGTGACACTTACTAGAGGAGAAAAATCCGACGCCGGAACTCGGAATCGAACCTCGCACCTTTAGCATTGGTGGCAGGCGCCTTAACCACTGCGCCACGGACCGCCCCAATGTTCCGAACGCATGTTTCATGGTGTATTGGCCCTTAACGTTACTAATCCAGCAATGTTCCGAACGCATGTTTCATGGTGTATTGGCCCTTAACGTTACTAATCCAGCAATGTTCCGAACGCATGTTTCATGGTGTATTGGCCCTTAACGTTACTAATCCAGCAATGTTCCGAACGCATGTTTCATGGTGTATTGGCCCTTAACGTTACTAATCCAGCAATGTTCCGAACGCATGTTTCATGGTGTATTGGCCCTTAACGTTACTAATCCAGCAATGTTCCGAACGCATGTTTCATGGTGTATTGGCCCTTAACGTTACTAATCCAGCAATGTTCCGAACGCATGTTTCATGGTGTATTGGCCCTTAACGTTACTAATCCAGCAATGTTCCGAACGCATGTTTCATGGTGTATTGGCCTTTAACGTTACTAATCCAGCAATGTTCCGAACACATGTTTCATGGTGTATTGGCCCTTAACTCCTTGTCTGCTACTGACGGTACCGTTCGGCGGAAAAGACGCGTAACTAAGGGTCTTCTCGGATGGTTAACCGTCAGATGGTTAACCGTCAGATGGTTAACTCATTCAACCGCGACACATGGATCGAGCGTGACAGTTCAAAGGGTAGTGCCAGAATAGCTTGGCGCCCATAGGTGCCAAGCTATTCTGGCACCACCCGTGAACTGTCACGCTCGATCTGTCTCTAGAATTGTAACAGAGTCCAACTTTGGAGGACAGAATGTGTTAACACGCATTTACTACGTAGTTGTGTATGCTACTAAACAGCGATGGTCTCATCACATGCTTCATTGTTCATTGTGTATCATAGTATATGAGTATATGTTAACTTATTCGAGACGTGCCGCCTCCGGATACGCGGCTTTAAGCCTCGTATCCGGAGGCGGCACGTCTCGAATGCGTTAATAGACATTTTCTTTGAAGTATTACTGTGTTTCTTACAACACTGACTTAACAGCGTGTGCATGTGTGTACTGTGCTTTAGAAACAATTTTGGACTGCCGCTTTTACGTTAATGTTGTAGTTTTACTATTATTGTTTACAAATAAGTAGGTGTGAAGTTATATATTAGTTAGGTTATAGTGGTGACTAACACTGACTTAACAGCGTGTGCATGTTGATTGATTGATTGTACATTGCTTAACGTCCCGACAGCAACAAGGCTTTCTCAGGACGTGCCTGCACTGCTTGTGAAAAAAAAAAAAAAAAAAAACTAAACAGAAAATTGAATGTATGTCGCCAGCCGGTCAAATACGTTAAATAAACCTAACACATGGGGCCTAAATAAAGCCAAGACCACCTAGCAACACACATCCAATATCAAGAGCTACAGGCAGTGCAGACAGTAGGGAGAGTTTTAAAAAGGCAAATACAGGTGAATGGACTAAGGGTAGACAGAAACGCATGCCCCAGAATAGAGAGAAAAACCCACCCTGTGGGGCTGACCAGGGTGACCCTGGGAACTAAAAAATACCTAACCCCACCCAAGTCCCCCAGGGCAGACCCGGGTGGGGGGCGTGTGCATGTGTGTACTGTGCTTTAGAAACTATTTGGGACTGCCGCTTTTACGTCAATGCTGTAGTTTTACTATTATTGTTTACAAATAAGTAGGTGTGAAGTTATATATTAGTTAGGTTATAGTGGTGACTAACACTGACTTAACAGCGTGTGCATGTGTGTACTGTGCTTTAGAAACATGACTGCCGCTTTTACGTTAATGCTGTAGTTTTACTATTACTGCTTACAAATAAGTAGGTGTGAAGTTATATATTAGTTAGGTTATAGTGGTGACTGTTTATGCCGGAGCGACTGTATAAAAGCCGGCGCTATTCTTATAGCGACGGGCCCCCAGGAAGCAACTGTGAAAGTATAATTCGTCTTTTTGTTTTGTTAATGCGTATCTCTCATTTGTGTAACTAGTATCAGTCAAGCAGAAAGTTTAAAAACATTATATTACGTGTTTAAGAGATACTATGATAGGGCTTTCCTTAGTTTGCTTTGTGTTAGGGAGGTTCAGGTCGGGTTGGGGCCGTTGGCGCCGGCCATGAGACGCCTTGGCGACGGGCTTCACCCGTCCCGAGCTATCAAGTTGTCCATTTTCAGTGTTGTGTGTAAACTGTTGTGTGAGTCTGGGTGATTGCGAGTTGCACCTGAGGTGGCGAAACAAATTTTCCTGTACGTGGCAACATGTATTTGGAACAATAAAGTTGATTGATTGATTGATTCATTCAAATAAGTAGGTGTGAAGTTATATATTAGTTAAGTTATAGTGGTGAGTGTTTATGCCGGAGCGACTGTCTAATAGCCGGCGCTATTCTTATAGCGACGCCGGCCCCCAGGTAGCAACTGTGAAAGTATAATTCGTCTTTTTGTTTTGTTGATGCGTATCTCTCATTAATGATTTGTGTAACTAGTATCAGTCAAGCAGAAAGTTTAAAAACATTATATTACGTGTTTAAGAGATACTATGATAGGGCTTTCCTTAGTTTGCTTTGTGTTAGGGAGGTTCAGGTCGGGTTGGGGCCGTTGGCGCCGGCCATGAGACGCCTTGGCGACGGGCTTCGCCCGTCCCGAGCTATCACAAGTTGTCCATTTCAGTGTTGTGTGTAAACTGTTGTGTGAGTCTGGGTGATTGCGAGTCAATTGCACCTGAGGTGGCGAAACAAATTTTCCTGTACGTGGCAACATGTATTTGGAACAATAAAGTTGATTGATTGATTCATTCATTCAAATAACCCAAACTGTTTTGCAGTTGATATTGACACTCTAGTTGTATATATGTATGCGTTCGGTTACGCGACACAATTTTTAATGCTGTACAGTACACCCCTTAACTGCTGCTGACGAAGCCGCTCGGCCGGGACAAGACGCTTGAATAAGCGTCTTTTCTTACCGAGCGGTATCATCAGCATTGAGCAGCCATAGGTTTTTAAAATGTTATTACATAAGTCCTATTAATTCATTGAACCCCGTGCACGTATTTCCCAAATTTTGGAGGCGTCATCTAACGGCTATGCACCAGTTGCAGGTGCGATGGGTCGACCATGATAATTCAAGGGTAGTGCCAGATTAGCTTGGCGCCTGTCGGCGCCAAGGTAATCTGGCACTACCCTTGAATTATCATGGTCGACCCATCTCTTGCTGTAGTTACCTTGGGTTAAAGGAACCTACCCAAGGGAGTAGAGGGTTGATAGCTCGCTATATTTCCTTTATATATGCTCTTCAGAAGTCTTACACTGATTATGATGCTCTCAAAAGGGCCAACATGAATTAGTTTTGAATGACGTAAAATGAAAGAAATTTCTGTTTTTCTTCTCCTTCGTATGCAGAAGTTCCTTCCGTTACGCTAAAAAGGCGGTGAGAAACCTCTGGCACACGTGCCAACTCACATGGATTGTGAAAATAAGGGTAGATCTGCTAATATGTTGACGTCAACTCTATTACTAGTAGTGTGTTGTGTGTGCGCGCGCGTGCGTGAGTGCATGTACGCGTCTATAAGCGCAGCACCTCCTTGAATACCCCCACCCGGGTAGGCCTGGGGGGACTTGGGTGGGGTTAACTCCTTTTGCAGGTTCACCCTGGTCAGCCTCACAGGGTGGGTTTTCCGTCTATTTTGGGGCATGTGCTACCCTTGGTCCATTCACCTGTATTTTATTTTTTAAAACTCTTCCTACTGTCTGTTCTGCCTGTAGCTCTTGATATTGGATATGTGTTGCTAGATGGTCTTAGGTTTATTTAGCGTATTAGACCGGCTGGCGACATACATTCAATATTCTTTTTCTTCACAAGCAGTGCAGGCACGTCCTGACAAGTCTTGTTGCTATCGGGACGCTAAGCAATGTACAACCAACCAACAAACCTCATTGAATGAATGATATGCATTTTTAAAGGTGATTGTGTATTGATTGTTTATAGAGTTGCGTTGCATTTTTGTTTTCAATTTAAAAAAAACCCACTTTTTGTAAATTGCGTTTTTGTGATTAGTTATTTTTGTACAATTAGCTTTTGTTAAGCGCTTAGACTGAGTTCTAATTTCTGAGGTTAGGCGCTATACAAGTACTCATTATTATTATTATTATTATTGTAATATTATTGTATTATTATTATAGAAGTCTTAGTTGAGGCAAGACGACATTAACCCTTATCATTCGAAATACACGTCCAGTGAGTGAAATAAGTTTGACTAAAATAGTTGAAGGGTAGTGCCAGAATAGCTTGGCGCCTTTTGGCGAAGGTCCATTTAATTATATATGTCTGAAAATATCTACACGTGTGAAACATATTTCATCTGCATAGGACACAGATCTTCCAAAGGTCATTCAAATTTCGGAGGTTCATTAGATTCCATGTCTCTCTCTTTGCTACATTTATACGAGTGTATTCCTCAACACAAAGGTGAATGTGCAAGAAGAATAGATCCTCATGAGCCCTTGCAGAATGCGGGGGCTCATGAGGATCTATGCCTCTTGCTGGTGTCAGCAACATCTGGTGTCTAGACTACAACGACAACTCAAGCGTATAATCCGCGAATCGGAAAACCAAATAAGGGGAGTAACCGAGATGTTGATTTTGGGCAGGAAGCGAAAGTAAAAAACACAAGAAAACAAGAGCTTTGACGGATGAGCCAGCAGGATGTGCGGCCCAAGAATAACCAGCGTCTGTTTAGGCGCCCTCTGAGATGTTCAAGTTGGCATCCTTCTGTCTCGGAAGACAATGGAGTATATGCGCTTGCTGGGTCAGTCCGTTTTTTAAGATTTGCAGTGCCTGCTGTGACTAATCAGTCCAATGCGAGAACGGCAGTGTCTGTTGCATTTGCTACAGGTGAAGCCTGTAACTGTTGCTGTGGGCACTGGCTCTTCTTTCTTTCGTCTGCGCTGCCTCTTCTCCTCCCACCGGCTTTTTCTCCTTCCCTCGCTCAGCTTTATGCTGGTCTTCACTGCGAGCCGCCAGCTGGCACGACTGATCTGCGGTGGTGGGTTCTAAGTCTGCGGGATTCAGGCTTCCAGCTTTCAGATCACGCTTGCAGACATCTTTGTATCTAAGCGCTGGTCTGCCTGTTGGTCTGGTGCCGGAGGCGAGCTCACCATACAAGATGTCCTTAGGAATCCTACCATCCTGCATGCAGCAGACATGACCGAGCCAGCGTAGGCGTCTTTGTGAAAGGAGTGTGTACATGCTAGGAATGTTTGCCTGGGCCAGCACTTCAGTGTTTGGAACACGGTCCTTTCAAGTGATTCCCAAGATTCTCCTCAGACTGCGCAGATGGAAAGAGTTGAGTCTGCGCTCTTGACGGTTGTACAAACTCCACGTCTCGCTGCTGTAGAGAAGAATGCTAAGCACACAGGTCTGGTACACTTTCATCCTAGTGTTGATGGTAAGGAAGCTGTTGTTCCACACTCTCTTCGTCAGGCGAGCGGCCATCGCTGTTATTGCCCTGCCGATTCTGGAGTCCAGTTCGTTGTCCAAAGAGAGGTTATTGGAGATAGTTGAGCCAAGGTACGTAAAGTTCTCCACTACCTCGAAGGTGTGATCGCCTATAGAGATGCAAGGGGTGCTGCTGACATCCTGGCCCATGATGTTTGTCTTCGTCAGGCTGATGGTCAGCCCACACTCATCGGTGGCGCGAGCGAAGCTGCTGACGAGACGCTGTAGTTCTTCCTCAGTGTGGGCGGTCAGGGCAGCATCATCAGCAAACTGCATCTCTCTGATCAGGACCCTGCGCACCTTGGTCTTTGCGCGCAGACGTGAAAGGTTGAAAAGGCTACCTTAACTCCTAGTGTGGATGAAGACGCCATCTTCTGACTGACTGAAGGCATGACGCATGATGAGTAGGGTCAAAAAGATAGTGCACCGGTTAATAAACAAAAGGTTAAACAATGGCTGTGTGTCTGGCCCGCGAGCGGACGTCGGCCGCAGCGGGCCCGCGCACGACACGAGGATCTTTGTTTACTTGGATCGGAGGCTGACTTTGACGATTGAGTCGAGAGAACGTGTGACACAAGAACGGGTTACGTTTTGTATTGGTATGGCCGACACGAGGTAGGCTATATGGCCCGAGTCAAAAAGGAGATTAATATAACAAAAGGTAAGTTATTTAGTTGAACAGTTACTTACTTACTTAGTTTAATTAGTTAGTTAGTTAGTTAGTTGGGTTTAACGCCAAGCAGGCGACTAAGACATCTCACTGCGGGAAGGTAAAAATTCTGGCCAGGCAGATCAAAAACTATTTCAGGTTAAAAATTCGTACAAATCTTTAAGGGCTATGTCGACAGATACCTGAAAAAATCAAAACAATAAATGGTCTATTAATACTCTAATCTAGCTGAAATTAGTGGACTCTCTCAGCAATAGGATACACGGTCTGCTTCTCTTGTTACAAGGTCGGATATAACAAAAGTCGGATATAACAACACTTTTTCAGAGGCCCCGACAGCACTATTTTTATGAAATCACTTTGCTTATAACAAACTTCGGATTTAACAACATAAAAAACTGGGTTCCCTGGCGATCTGTCATAACCGAAGTGCCGTACTTTGGCCATTGTCTAGCATATGACAGTATAAGTTATTGGTCGCAGGGGTTAGTTACACGGAACCTTGTAGGCCTGAGGGAGGTCAACGGAACCATTGTACCCCTCAGGCCTTTGGCCTGAGGGGTACAATGGTTCCTTTGACCTACCGACGGATTTATTTTCATCCCTACGTCACACGACCAATCACTTTAACCCAAACTGTGCCACATGAATGAGCTACAAAAACCTTTGTAGCTACAAATGGAGGACATTTTGCAGCCCTCTTTCTGGCGCGCCTTGGATGCCAGTTCTGTTCTATAAAATATCATCAAGGCATTCTAAAGTACAAAGTTACTTAGTGTTGTTCGAAACTACAGGTGCACTACTGGAGACGGCAACGTCATTAAAGAATTAAAATACGTCATAAGTCTATTATGTATAAATATAGATTCCGTTTACGTCAGTCATGTCTAGCGCGATACAGGTCGGCAGATTTCTTCTTGATTTATTTTACGAAAATAGTGGAGGAATGAAAACAAATACGTTATTGGTAGCAGGGGCTTGTTGTACGGACCCTTGTAGGTCCGTGTAGCAAACCCCTGCGACCAATAACTTATAATTTCAGGTCATCCGATTCCTGGAATTTGAAGAACTTAAATTCAGACCAAAATAAGTCACACCCAGGCGAACATAATTGAACACACTGTATTGTACTTGTCTTTTCTAAGCGTGCTTTTCTCTTTGTTCAAAGTTTATTACGAGCGCAGTAATCCACAAAATAAAATAGATGGTCGCCCAGTTAAGAGTGCACTCCGCATAAAAAGTTATATCCACCTTGTAATAAGTAAAGTCGACTATATACAAACATCAATCCTGCCGTTATATTTTGGGAAAACAATGTATAACATTTTATGTATAACAACGAAAATCTCGTTTTCTCAAATATGAACCTCCTGGCCTTTGCCATATGTTTTGGGGTAGCATAACGGTAAATGCATCACCGAGTCTTTCATTACAGCCGTGGTCACCCCACGAGGTCATGAATGTGAGTTCAGTTTCAGTTCGCAAATGGTCCTCGGCATGACGTCAGCCGTGCGCGGGCCAACAGCGGCTGACGTCGACCCGAGCACCGTTTGCTTACTGCGCAGACCGGCGAAACCACGAACAGGTTTTGCCGCCCTGTCATCTATATGCCTCGGCCGGGCCATCCACGATTGTCAGCATTAGCAGCTCGCCGACTCATCCACCCCCTCCCCACCACCACCTTATGCTCCATCCGCAATAGATTCTCATGAGCTTCTGAAGTGCTGTAGGGACTCGTGAGGAGTGTATGCTTCTTCAGTGCTGACCAAAACGGCTCCGGGCCTCGCCTCATTTTGAGGGTACTGTCAGTTCCGGGGGGGGGGGGGGGGGGGGGTGGGGGGGGGGGTGAGGGTGGGGGTGGGGGGTGGGGAGGGGTGTTGAGAGCAGCGACTGTAAAGTAAGTAATTAGCAGTCGGCAGGTGAAACTGACAGCATGCTAGTCCGGCAGTAAAGAGGTTACGTTTGCAACGAACGCCTTCCAGTAACGAACGGGAGCAAAGCACCGTAAGCATTGTCAACACTGCAAACATCTCCAAGAAGCATAGATCACTGCCTCTTGGAGATGTTTGGAGTGTCGTCTAGATGCGCATGGCGGAAGCTGGTTATCCGTCACGACTTCGCTCTCGTTTGTTGTTGGGAGTCGTTCGTCGCAAACGAGACTGCTCACTAATGTACAGTCCAACCCCGCCCAGGTCCAGAAGATTAGGCTGATCAGCGTAATCATAACCCCGCCCAGGTCCAGAAGACTAGGCTGATCAGCGTAATCATAACCCCGCCCAGGTCCAGAAGATTAGGCTGATCAGCGTAATCATAATCCAGACGTATGAGCTGCCGGGAACGACCATGATTGACACTTCACGGATAGTGACAGTCCCTAAGTTGCGGCCGAGAATAAAGACGTAGGCTTGTGGGCACATCAAGAGGTCGGCCGTGCAATTTACTGCCGTGCGCGGCCGGGCCGACCTCAACCCGAAGGCTTTTTGCTACTGGGTTCAAGGAGGGCCAAGGGGTCGCTGCCTGACTCAAAAGGTGGGGGCCCCAGGGGACGAGTTGCGTTGGTGGTGCGGGTAGTGGGGAACTCTTACAGCGCCTCACCCGGGATTACCCTAGTCTAGGGCCTTTTGGCCTTCGTGAGGCACTCTCGTGTGTAATCCCTCCGGACTAGCATAGCATCCCTAAAAACCGGACCAGTGAAAAGGCTGAACAACATATCTGCTGACATCAAGTCCTAATCCTGGACAAAGATGGCACCCGTCTGCTAGCCCACTCAGTCAAGGACTGAGCGGACTACCCACCCACGCCACGTGGAGGCCGGTGCCGGGTAGGCGAGAAAAAGAAGGGTATTGATGAAACAACAAAACCACCAGTAAGACATCTGGCGCAATGTAAGGTGTCAGTGTGAGAAAAAGAAGGGTATTGATGCAACAACAAAACCACCAGTAAGACATCTGACGCAATGTAAGGTGTCAGTGTGAGAAAAAAAAGGGTATTGATGCAACAAAACCACCAGTAAGACATCTGGCGCAATGTAAGGCGTCAGTGTGAGAAAAAGAAGGGTATTGATGAAACAATAAAACCACCAGTAAGACATCTGGCGCAATGTAAGGTGTCAGCGTGAGAAAAAGAAGGGTATTGATGAAACAAAACCAGCAGTAAGACATCTGGCACAATGTATGGTGTCAGTGTGAGAAAAAGAAGGGTATTGATGCAACAACAAAACCACCAGCAACCCCGTCACTGCCAGCGGACGCAGACTGCTTCTTTGTCAAATCAAAGCCCATCTGTACAACTATGTAGCGTGCAATCAAGGTATGGCCGACAAGAGACATGTATCCTCATCAGCCTTAGCAACTGTTGCAGATGGATCGAGATCTCTTTCTTGGCAGTGAAGGCAACTGCGTGGGCTCATGACAATATATATCTGACTATGTCTCTTGCAGTTGGATCAGATTTGCTCAGAAATCCATGTTGTCATCCAGGGAACAGAAGTTGATCGTGTAGAGTCCTACAAGTATTTAGGTGTTTTTTTTTTTTTTGACAATGCGCTCAACTGGAAACAAAACACAGATGCTATTGTAAAAGAGTCTTACAAGTATTTAGGTGTTCATTTTGACAACGCGCTCAACTGGAAACAAAACACAGATGCTATTGTAAGAGTCCTACAAGTATTTAGGTGTTCTTTTTGACAACGCGCTCAAATGGAAACAAAACACAGATGCTATTGTGAAAAAAACGCATACCCGTCTTTACTGTTTGAGAAAGCTCAGATCATTTCATGTAAGCACTCAGCTTTTACAGATGTTTTACTGCTCCAGTATTGTTAGCATTCTAACTTTTGGTCTGACGTGCTGGGGTAGAAATTTATGTAAAAGAGATCAAGATTGTCTTAACAAAGTATTCCGGAAAGGGGGCGGGGTGATTGGTAGGGCACAGGATACTTTGGACGCACTGTACAACAAACGGATTAGGAACAAACTGGCCGACATTCTTGATGACAAAACACACTTAGATATGAATTTGACAGCAGACATATCGCACGAAGTGGCAGACTTTGAGTACCCAAAAATAGTACATCACGTTATGCCAACTCTTTTGTCCCTCAGGCTGTTACCCTCTTGAACAGTTATATCAGTAGATAGTGTCTGTCAACATTCTTCAGTACTAGCCCTTTCAGCAGTTCACTGCAACATTGCTGACACCAGAAGCAAAGGGGGAATCCACCATAAGTATTTCTGATGCCAAGAGTGTTACACAGGTAACAATACGTCTATTACAGTTCATTTCTTTGAGAGTTATGGGTTATTTAATTATTTCTATGAGTGAATGATGATGCCATGTGTTGTATGGGCAGACAGTGAATTTCCCCACGAGGGATTAATAAAGTATTATTGTATTGTATTGTGCATTATATGATTACAAACACTGTTAATTCAAAGTCAACAATGATCTTCACTGATTTGAAACCCACAAAGCAAGGATTTCACTTCTAGTGAAACGAACTTAATAACAAATTACATTCAAGTTTTTAATCCCCTAGCACTACGACTACAATCTGTACAATTATGTGGCTTCTGGCCTGTGTGTATCAGCATGTGTTTTCAAGTCACAAGATACATCAAAGCTAGCACTACACTGTGTATACTTATGTGGCTTCTGGCCTGTGTGTGTCAGCATGTCTTTTCAATTTACCAGATTGAGTGAAACTAGCACTACATTCTGTACACTTGTGTGGTTTTTGGCCTGTGTGTGTCAGCATGTGTCTTTTCAAGGTACGAGATCGAGTGAAACTAGCACTACATTCTGTACACTTATGTGACTTCTGGCCTGTGTGTATCAGCATGTGTTCTTTCATGTGACTAGATCGAGTGAAACTAGTACTACATTCTGTACACTTGTGTGGCTTCTGGCCTGTGTGTGTCAGCATGTGTGTTTTCAAGTTACCAGATAAAGCAAAACTAGCACTACATTCTGTACACTTGTGTGGTTTCTGGCCTGTGTGTGTCAGCATGTGTTTTTTCAAGGTCCAAGATCGAGTGAAACTAGCACTACATTCTGTACACTTCTGTGACTTCTGGCCTGCGTGTATCAGCATGTGTTCTTTCAAGTGTCTAGATCGAGTAAAACTAGTATTACATTCTGTACACTTGTGTGGTTTCTGGCCTGAGTGTGTCAGCATGTGTGTTTTCAAGTTACCAGATAAAGCAAAACTAGCACTACATTCTGTACACTTGTGTGGTTTTTGGCCTGTGTGTGTCAGCATGTGTGTTTTCAAGTTACCAGATAAAGCAAAACTAGCACTACATTCTGTACACTTGTGTGGTTTCTGGCCTGTGTGTGTCAGCATGTGTGTTTTCAAGGTACGAGATCGAGTGAAACTAGCACTACATTCTGTACACTTATGTGACTTCTGGCCTGTGTGTATCAGCATGTGTTCTTTCATGTGACTAGATCGAGTGAAACTAGTACTACATTCTGTACACTTGTGTGGCTTCTGGCCTGTGTGTGTCAGCATGTGTGTTTTCAAGTTACCAGATAAAGCAAAACTAGCACTACATTCTGTACACTTGTGTGGTTTCTGGCCTGTGTGTGTCAGCATGTGTTTTTTCAAGGTCCAAGATCGAGTGAAACTAGCACTACATTCTGTACACTTCTGTGACTTCTGGCCTGCGTGTATCAGCATGTGTTCTTTCAAGTGTCTAGATCGAGTAAAACTAGTACTACATTCTGTACATTTGTGTGGTTTCTGGCCTGTGTGTGTCAGCATGTGTGTTTTCAAGTTACCAGATAAAGCAAAACTAGCACTACATTCTGTACACTTGTGTGGTTTCTGGCCTGTGTGTGTCAGCATGTGCGTTTTCAAGTTACCAGATAAAGCAAATCTAGCACTACATTCTGTACACTTGTGTGGTTTCTGGCCTGTGTGTGTCAGCATGTGTGTTTTCAAGGTACGAGATCGAGTGAAACTAGCACTACATTCTGTACACTTCTGTGACTTCTGGCCTGTGTGTATGAGCATGTGTTCTTTCATGTGACTAGATCGAGTGAAACTAGTACTACATTCTGTACACTTGTGTGGCTTCTGGCCTGTGTGTGTCAGCATGTGTGTTTTCAAGTTACCAGATAAAGCAAAACTAGCACTACATTCTGTACACTTGTGTGGTTTCTGGCCTGTGTGTGTCAGCATGTGTTTTTTCAAGGTCCAAGATCGAGTGAAACTAGCACTACATTCTGTACACTTCTGTGACTTCTGGCCTGCGTGTATCAGCATGTGTTCTTTCAAGTGTCTAGATCGAGTAAAACTAGTACTACATTCTGTACATTTGTGTGGTTTCTGGCCTGTGTGTGTCAGCATGTGTGTTTTCAAGTTACCAGATAAAGCAAAACTAGCACTACATTCTGTACACTTGTGTGGTTTCTGGCCTGTGTGTGTCAGCATGTGTGTTTTCAAGTTACCAGATAAAGCAAAACTAGCACTACATTCTGTACACTTGTGTGGTTTCTGGCCTGTGTGTGTCAGCATGTGTGTTTTCAAGGTACGAGATCGAGTGAAACTAGCACTACATTCTGTACACTTATGTGACTTCTGGCCTGTGTGTATTAGCATGTGTTCTTTCATGTGACTAGATCGAGTGAAACTAGTACTACATTCTGTACACTTGTGTGGTTTCTGGCCTGTGTGTTTCAGCATGTGTGTTTTCAAGTTACCAGATAAAGCAAAACTAGCACTACATTCTGTACACTTGTGTGGTTTCTGGCCTGTGTGTGTCAGCATGTGTCTTTTCAAGCTACCAGATTGTGTGAAACTAGCACGACATTCTGTACACTTGTGTGGCTTCTGGCCTTTGTGTCTCAGCATGTGTATTTTCAAGTTCCTAGACTGAGTGAAACGTGCACTACATTCTGTACACTTATGTGGCTTTAGGCCTGTGTGTTTCAGCACGTGTGTTTTTAAGTTACTAGATTGAGCGAAACTAGCACTACATTCTGTACACATATGCCGTTTTTTGCCCAAGTGTTTATATGGCCAATGGCCTGTGTTTACAATCGTGTATTCTCTAAAATCACTGCTGCGAGCGCCACTCAAACCACCATCTGTACATGTATGTGGCGTCTGGAAAGTTGCTTCACAGTGCCTACAAAACCATGTTTTCCCACTTGGTGCATCTGCTGATGTCTGTACATCAATACATGCACTGTCAGCTGTACTTGTCTTCTGCTCTGAGGTAACAGTGTGAGGCTTCTGCCCTGTGTGAGTAGACATGTGTTGCATCAACTGACTGGACAACTGGAAACATGCATCACACGACCCACATACAAATGGCATCTGACTCTCATCAGCACTGGGACTTTCTGTAGTCAAGGGTTTTCGTTCTGTTGACAAAGTTCTACCATGAAGATCCACAGATACTCCCGAGTCACAGTCTATGTCACTGATAACACCAGACACAGAGTTGGACTCCAGCTTGATGTCATGTTTAGTGTCACAGTCCATGTCACTGATAACACCAGACACAGAGTTAGACTCTAGCTTGATGTCATGATTAGTGTCACAGTCCATGTCACTGTAATTGTAAACACTGGGCACGGAGATTGACGCTAACTTGATGTCAGGTTCCAGATTAACCCCCGACTCTTTGCTGGTCCCCAGTTCTAGCCGGACACCAGGTTCGATCTTGATAGCTGGCTCCAGTTTGAATTGTGGGTGTTGGACAGGACCATCTCTCTCCACACCGGCTGTGTTGACTGTGTTTTCACCAGTAATGTTGACTGTGTCTTCACCAATAGTGTTGACTGTGACTTCACCTGTAATGTTGTATGTGTCTTCACCAGTAATGTAGTATGTGTCTTCACCAGTAATGTTGTATATATCTTCACCAGTAGTGGCGACTGTGTCTTCACAAGCTGTGTCAACTGTGTCATCACCAGTGGCTGGAAAGTCCTTGTGGTGTCCATCTGTCTCAGAGTAAGCCAGTGGTGTTTCTGCTTCTTCATCTTCTGGGGAAATAAACAGGACCATGTGTGTCAATATCTATGTGCAGACAATGGGATCAACTGACATGAAAATTTAACACAGAAAGAAGAAACCCCTCTAGACAGCATACATTCCTGTTCTGGATAAATAAACAGGACCATGGGTGTGAATATCTATGTACAGACAATGGGATCAGCTGACATCATGAGCATTTAACACAGAAAGAATGAACTCCTCTAGACAGCACACATTCCTGTTTGTTCAGAAAACACGCTTTGTACAGGTGAGTGATACAAATTAGATCTAGCACATGAATCGTGTCAGTTAACCGCATGCCAATGTATTCCTCTCTCTCCCTCTCTTTTACACATACCTTTACACTGACAAACTCACAAACATAATATGACCACTGGAGTTAGTTGATCAATACAGTGTCTGTATTTGTGCTAATTAAAACTTAGTAATTCCCCTTGTTATGTGTACAGTTTTACCAGTGCTAGCCTCACCTATCTGGTTTGTGTGTATTTGTGCTGTACCAGCAGTGGGTGTCATCAAGAAGTGTGACTGTAGATGAAAAGTGCCATGCTTTGCACAACAAACTCATTAACTATTTCTTTCTTTATGAAAAAGCTAGTGAGGCCATACTGATTTTACAATTATTTCATGAAACAGCAATGCAAATTAACAAATTATAGTCAAATAAATCCTCCCAGTACAGATTCACGTTACATATACATTTAGTAAATATTGTCAGCCTGCCCCAGTACAGATTCATGTTACATATACATGTAGTAAATGTTGTCAGCCTGCCCCAGTACAGATTCATGTTACATCATGTAGTAAATGTTGTCAGCCTGCCCCAGTACAGATTCATGTTACATATACATGTAGTAAATATTGTCAGCCTACCCATAAATCTAGTTAGTTATTTGGGTTTAACGCCGAGCAGGCAACCAAGGCCATCTCAGGGCGGGAAGGGTAAAAATCTGGTCAGCCAGACTAAAAGAAAGGTCTTAAGACATGTAAATATACCTTAAAAATATGTCAGACTAAAATGTTGCATAGGTCTTTAAAGAAAACGTCGACAGACTCTCAAAAGGTCAAAATAATAGAAACATAGTCTATAAACGCTCAAATCTTGTTAAAAATATGGCACTCTCTCAGAAAACTGAAGCCGCCGTGAGATGGAATTAGTCGCCTGCTCGGAGTTAAACCCAAATAACTAACTCAGAAAACTGAAGATCTTGTCCGGGGGAACATCCCGGAACAAAACCTTCAAGGAGTCTGCTGTGAAATGTTTATACCTTGTGTCGAATAGATCAGCACAAGACAGCAAAAAGTGTTGAACAGAATACTGCTCGTCGCAGGCATAACACCATGGACACTCCTCATGTTTTAGTAAATAAGAGTGCGTAACATACATGTGCCCAATGTGGAGCCAAGCAAGGACAGTCTCCTCACGGCGGCTGCCGCAGCGATAAGGTAGACCGTCGGACAACTTAGGAAGGGCTTCATGCAGCTTGTTAGCTTCCTCTTTGTCCCACTCGGACTGCCACTCATGGGCTATGTACGCACTAACCCCATGTCTAAAATCACTATAAACAGTATTGTGTGTCAGGGACAGGGTCGTTGCGGGCATCGTTGGCAGCAGAATCTGCGATCCTGTTGTCTTTGATGCCCACATGCCCTAGGACCCAAATAAAAATGATGTCATAATATTCCTTCATCAAGTCTGTGTACAGCTCTTTGATCTGCACCAGCAGTGGGTGGTCATTTCCCGTGCCCTGAAGGGCCTGCAGGGCAAAAAAAGAGTCAGACAGAATCAGGAAGTTCTTTTCTCTAGATCGATAAGCATGCCTGAGTGCCAGCAGAACCGCCTGCTGTTTTGCACTAAATACAGATGAGTGGTCTGGGAGGAGGTGCTTAAATGGGCGTCTAGGATGGCGAGAGGACACTGCGGCCGCAGCCACTCTCCCATCCTCTGACTGGGATAGAGTAGGTAGGTGAGCCATCATTATAAACACACAGGTTAAGGTTACAAAGTAAAGTAGATAATAGCACTGTCAGGCGAGAGAAGTGTGCATGATCGACCAGTGATCATAGATTTACTGTGGCCAAAGCACACAAAAAAAAAAAAAGAGATAGGAAAGAGAGGGGGCGCTAAAAAAGTGACTGAAAGCAATGCATATGGAAGCCCGCCCCCCCCCCCCCCCCCCCCCCCGAAGGGGGGGCGTATCACATATCCCACTGTTCCAGCCACTCAGTGCATGGAAATTTAAATCTAGGTCCCCCCAAGGGGGGGTCCAGATATTTAGCTGGTGTGGACAGCTGTTTCGGTCTTGGCGACCTCTTCAGCACACCATCGGCGATACTGGAGGAGGCAGTAATTTCTGCCTACCTGCAAAGACAACCACATTTTACTGTGGTGTCTGCAGGGGCATACATTCCATGCCACCACCTAGAGCTAAATTTTCATGCACCCTAAAAGAGAACCTACCAAAAGGGGGGAAGGGGTTGCAGTCGATATTGTAGTAGTAAATGAAAAGAAAAGGGGAGACTGCCAGTGCTAATATTTTAGGAAGGTTACAAAGTAAAGTTGATAATAGCACTGTCAGGGGAGAGAAGTGTGCATGATCGACCAGTGATCATAGATCTACTGTGGCCAAAGCACACACAAAAAAAAAGAGATAGGAAAGAGAGGGGGCACTAAAAAAGTGACTGAAAGCAATGCATATGGAAGTGTTGTAGAGGGGGGTGTATAGGGGTCTTTCTCACGCACTCACACCCTGGGGTTCGCTTCCGTGAGGGTCGAGAAGAGGCTTACTTCAAGAACATCTTTTTATTCACAGCATCAAATCAAGGCTCTTAATCAATGCCTTTAAGTCAATGATTCCACCCTGCAACAAACATTACAGGTCGTAAGTATATATCATATACAATATAGCGTGAACGTACATTCTAGCTATTACTATTATCAAACTACCATAAATATACATACGCCGCTATAGCTTGAACATACATTCTAGCTATTGTCATGGAACCGAAATTACAAAAGAATGTACAGTACAAATCGGCTCTAAACAACGAATTATAAAAACAGACAGTCAAGTAAAAATAACATAAAATGCAATAACAACATTTTCAGTTAATGCAATATTCTCTCTTGGCTTGACTTCGCGAACGAAGATCAGTATAGGAGTTGCCCACGACGTCTGCAGGCTTGTTCGTGGCTGCGGAGGCCAATCCGAGACAGGCAGGTTCGACCGCAGTGGCTGCAGGGGAAGGTATGGCCAGGGTTCTGAGCTGCGGCATCTCTGTTTTTTCTCCTGAGCCGCTTGTCCTTAAGGCTAGCTCTGTGAGAGTCCTCAAAGGAGACAGCTGCCATGTAAATGGTGGAGCGCCAGGTGTCACGGTCCGCAGCAAGCGAAGACCACTGGTGGTGGTCGATTTGGCAGGCACTAAGTGACTTCTTGAGACAGTCTTTGTATCTCTTCTTTGGTGCCCCTCTGTCACGGTGTCCAGTAGCAAGCTCGCCGAACAGGGTGATCTTTGGTAGGCAATGATCCTCCATCCTGGAGACATGCCCCGCCCAGCGGAGCTGTGTCCGCAGCAGCAAAGCCTCGATGCTCACAGTTTCAGCCTGTTCAAGGACCTCGACGTTGGTGACATAGTCACTCCAGTGAATGCCCAGGATGGTACGCAGGCAGCGCTGGTGGAAGCGTTCGAGGAGTCGTAGTTGGCTGCGGTAGAGGGCCCAAGACTCGGAACCATACAGCAGGGTGGTGAGGACCACAGCTCTGTACACGCTGATCTTGGTGCCTGTTTTCAGCTGTTGATTGTGCCACACCCGCTTGAAAAGTCGCCCGAAAGCGCTGTTCGCTTTTGCCAGCCTGCTGTCAAGCTCCTTGTCCAGCTTGGCGTCCGACGTGATAATGCAGCCAAGGTAAGTAAACTGGTACACTGACTTTAGTTCAGACTCGCCAATGGTGATGTGAGGAGGGCGATACACTGTTTTGGGTGCCGGCTGATGGAGGACCTCTGTCTTTTTCAGACTGACCTCGAGTCCAAAGAGCTGGGCAGCATCTGCGAAGCAAGACGTGATGCGCTGCAGGGCTCTCTCTGTGTGTGCAACGAGGGCAGCATCATCAGCAAAAAGCAGCTCACGAATCAGTTGGTCTAGGGTTTTCGTGTGGGCCTGCAGTCGTCTAAGGTTGAACAGGCTGCCATCGAGACGATACCTGATGTACACTGCATCGTCATCATCGAGGTCCACTGTGGCCTGCTTCAACATCATGCTAAAAAAGATGGTGAAGAGGGTCGGTGCCAGCACGCAGCCCTGCTTTACGCCGTTGAGAATAGGGAATGGTTCTGAGAGATCATTGTTGAGTCTGACCTGGCCTTGCTGGTCCTCGTGTAGCTGGACAATCGTGGACGTTTCCTAAAGCCTGCGCGGTGGAGCTTTTTGGTGGAGTGCAGTGTGCGCAGTACTGGCCCCACCCTTTAAACCCTTGGTTCATCTGCCATGGCCTAGCAAGCTGGGACGATGGCATCGAGGTCCTCGGGTCGTAGGTTTTATATCAGACTGTCCTTGTCCTAGTCTCTGGCTCAAAAGCCTTCCCCGGAGACACGGGGGATTTGATGTCAGGGGTTTCCTCCCTTAGCCTTTCCGCGGCCAAGCGGCCAGGCCTGCAAGGCAGCAGGCGACTCGTGGAGGGCGGGGTCGTCTATGTCCCGTGCAGATGTGAACATCTGCCCACTGCCCATGTATTCTATTACCTTAACAAATAACCAAACATCTAGCTATTCAACATGCCTTAGCAAAGTGTCAAAGGTGGTATAATGAAGGTCGACTGAATTTCATATGATCTGATGCAGTCAAGTAACCAAACTGCTGTGTCTGACTGCCCAAAAATGTCACAGCAGCTATAGGTGAATACAGTTCAGTCAAAGCTCATGCACCTGACTGAAAAACTCATGACAGAACTTACCGCCCAAGATGCACTGGATTCTTGGAGTACTTATGGCTACATGCTGTCCAAACACAGAGTCAGGCAGCAATATTTATACATTTAGGCTAGAGCTAGGCACAATATAACTCTATGCTTCCACTGACTAAACTGTTCTAACTTACAGTGAACCTGTCTGGTATGCAGTGCAGTCTATCCACAACCACCTTATAAAACAAGACAACGGAATGAAGTAGATCAAGTTAAAAGAGAAAAGATCTAAGAAGACAATACTAACTAGGAATTAACAACCTATTTGGCCTTATCCATTAATTAACATTTATTTACCTTACAAATCATAATCAGTGGAGAATATAGACTAAACACTTCCATTCCTCTATTTAACCGCATGATCAAAGATCACTCTACCACATTCACCCCTGCCAAGTGAAATGACGTCCTCGGCATTTCCGCTTAAGTACTAACTAATTAAAGGGTTATCGTTACAAAACCATGGACAATATAATAGGAACAAAATAGAAAAGACCTCGCGCTGGGACCATATGGCGTTGAGGCGCGTCCCCTGGGTGGTGGATAGGGGGTCCCTCGTGAGAGGGGTGCACCGAATGAAATAAGGTGCCGTGAACCAACATGGTCTAAGGGAAGGTGACCCCGACAGAAAACCCCTGGTCCTCCTAGTAAGGGGGTTGGGCGTGGGGGTAGCTTCCCCACCCTGCAAAAAAGGAAATAGCTACAAAAACGCCGACGAAAAGACTAACAGTAATTCCTTTCCTGGAGGAGGAAGGTTCTTCTACCAGAAGACTTATGACGTCCTGTGGTGAAATCCGGAAGTCTTCGGAAGCCACAGGACCGAGCCGCCTCTCTCTATCCAGGGATACAACCATGGGCACATGGAACGTCAAGACCATGTACCAGAGCGGCAAGGCCGCCCAGATAGCAGCGGAAATGCAAAAGTACAACCTTTCCCTGCTAGGTATCAGTGAAGCCAGATGGACGCAGTCTGGCCAGAAAAGGCTGTTAAGTGGGGAGATGATTCTGTATTCAGGTCATGAAGAGGAGAATGCCCCCCATATAGAATGAGTAGCATTCATGCTGTCACCAGTGGCACAGAGAGCGCTGATGGGCTGGGAGCCTCTTGGGCCAAGAATCATCACAGCAGCCTTTAGAACCAAGAAAAAGCTCAAGCTGAACGTCATCCAGTGTTATGCGCCCACAAATGACAGGGACGAGGAAGAGAAACAAGAGTTCTACGACCGACTCCAGAGTGCCTTGGACAAATGTGCGGAGCGAGACATCACCATCGTCATGGGCGATTTTAATGCCAAAATAGGGGAGGACAACACCGGATATGAAGAGGTGATGGGGAGACAGGGACTAGGCTCGGAGATGAGTGAGAACGGGGAGAGGTTTGTAGACTTTTGTGCTCTAAACCGACTTGTCATTGGAGGCAGCATCTTCCCACACAGAAGGATACACAAAGCAACTTGGGTCTCACCTGACCATACAACAGAGAACCAAATAGACCATATCTGCATTAGCAAGAAATTTAGAAGATCCCTTCAAGATGTTCGAGTGAGGAGGGGAGCAGATGTCGCCTCCGACCACCATCTGCTTACCTTAAGAATGAAGCTCAAGCTAAAGAAAAGCCGCACAGAGACAACAAGAAGACAGCGCTATAATGTAGGCCTCCTGAGAGAAACTGGAGTTAGAGAAGAGTTCAAACTGGTGCTGTCCAACCGGTTTCAAGCGCTACAGGAGCTAGTAAATGAAGAGGAGGCGGTCACCACAGAGCAGCAGTGGAAGGAAGTTAGAGAGGCGCTGAACTCAACCTGCAAAGACACTGTAGGGTTCAGGAAACACCATCACAAGGACTGGCTGTCGGCACAGACCTTGAAGAAGATAGAAGTGAGGAAGCAGAAGAAAGCAGTTGTCAATAACAGTCGCACGAGAGCAGCCAAAGTAAGGGCACAGGGGGAATACTCAGAAGCCAACCGCGAAGTGAAGAGGAGTATCAGGGCAGACAAGAGGGCCTACACAGACAGCCTGGCAGCAGAAGCAGAAAAGGCAGCAGGCAGCGGCAACATGAAACAGCTCTATGACATTACCAGAAGATTGTCAGGCAAGTATGGCCATACAGAAAGACCAGTAAAAGACAAAGAAGGCAAGCCTATTGCAGACAGAGCAGACGAACTCGACAGATGGGCCGAGTATTTTGAAGAGTTACTGAACAGACCTAGCCCACCCGACCCCCCAGACATCCAGCCGGCAGAGACCGACCTACCCATCAGCTGTGACAGACCCAGCCGGGAAGAGATCAGAAGAGCAGTGGCATTTTTGAAGAGCGGCAAAGCAGCAGGCCCAGATGGCATCCCAGCGGAGTCTCTGAAAGCAGACCTAGAGACAACAGTGGAGATGCTGTACCCACTGTTTGGAAAGATCTGGGAGGAGGAGGTTATGCCGGCAGACTGGAAGGAGGGGTACCTAATCAAGCTTCCCAAGAAAGGCGACCTCAGCAAGTGTTCCAACTACAGAGGAATCACCTTGCTGTCGGTACCAGGAAAGGTCTTCAACAGGATCATCCTGGAGAGAATGAAGAGCTCCGTTGACCCCCAGATGAGAGACCAGCAAGCAGGATTCAGGAAGAACCGATCATGTACAGACCAGATCGCCACTCTCCGCATCATCGTGGAACAGTCTCTGGAGTGGAGCTCCCCGCTGTACGTCAACTTTGTGGATTATGAGAAAGCATTTGACAGTGTGGACCGAGAGACTCTGTGGAAACTCCTACGACACTACAGTGTACCCACAAAGCTCGTCCGCCTGATCAAGAGCAGCTACGATGGCATGACATGTCGCGTGATCCACGAAGGGCAGTTCACCAGGGAGCTCCAGGTTAGAACTGGTGTCAGGCAGGGGTGTCTGCTGTCTCCGTTCCTCTTCCTACTGGCCATAGACTGGGTCATGAAGATGACCACAGAGCACAGACGAAGTGGAATACAGTGGACACTGTGGACACAGCTTGACGACCTCGATTTTGCAGACGACTTGGCATTACTGTCCCACACTCATCAACAAATGCAGGACAAGACCACGAGGCTTGCTGACATCTCGTCCCAAGTGGGCCTCACCATTCACAAACAGAAAACAAAGACAATGAGGCTGAACGCAACTAGGGAAGAACCAGTCTTGCTTGCTGGCACCCCGTTGGAGGAGGTGGAGTCCTTCACCTATCTCGGGAGCATCATAGACAAAAAAGGCGGCACTGATGCAGATGTCAGAGCACGAATCGGTAAAGCCAGAGCAGCCTTTCTCCAGTTGAAAAAAGTCTGGAGTTCCAGAGAGCTGTCTGTCACAACACACCAAAGTCCGGATTTTCAACGCCAATGTAAAAGCAGTTCTCCTATATGGAGCAGAGACTTGGAGATTGACAAAAACCACAGTCAACAGAGTACAGACCTTCATGAACAGTTGCCTTAGAAGAATTTTGAAAATCCACTGGCCAGAGAAGATCAGCAACGTCAGACTCTGGGAGAGAACAGAGCAGATAACAGCAGAGAATGAAACTGGGCGAAGAAGATGGGGATGGATCGGTCACAGTCTGAGAAAGCCAGCTTCCAGTATCACTAGGCAGGCATTGTCATGGAACCCCCAGGGAAAGAGGAAAAGAGGTAGGCCGAGAAACTCCTGGCGTCGAGACCTCCAAGCAGACATCAAGAGACTGGGAACCACCTGGAGTAAAATCGAAGGAGAAGCACAGGACAGGAGTTGCTGGAGGTCTCTCGTCGATGGCCTATACCCGGGTAGGGGTGACAGGCGTAAGTAAGTAAGTAAGTAAAATAGAAAAGAAAATACAGGAAATATGACTGTTGCGAAACAAAAGGCAAGGTATCCACTAAGTATACGTCCGACTTTGGCATGACATTCGGCGCCATGGTACGCTAAGCTCGGTACACTAGATGTAAGAGGTTATGGTGAAGTGTAAATGAACTACCAAGGAAATATTAATTATACACACGAGTTTATCACAACATTAATTCAAGAGAAACTATGACTCTTTAAATCAACTTATCTGGTATCCGAGTGAAAACAAAGTAAAGTCCGGGCATGTTTTAAGTACTATTCCCATGTTAACGCTATGCTAGACCTACTGAGTTAAGATGGATGATAGTTTCAGACAATCTTTCAGGATCCATCTGTACCTCTCCACTCTTAATCAGGTCTGATAGAAAAACTATTTTCCTTTTACATTCTGGTCCAACAGGTTGTTGTGCCATAGCATACTCACCTGTAGTCTGCCAGGTAGGAGGTCTTCGATGTCTACTAGAAACACGAAGAACCGGCTGTTCTTGCTCTTGATTTGGACCTGTGTCCTCTTCACTGTCTCTAGTCGTCCCTTCCTCCTGTGTCCGACCACTTGTCTCATCTGTGGACGCGCTCAGCTCTCCACCTTCTACACTCACGGTGGACTGGTGGTCGTCACCACTCAAGCTGGCTGCCCCGTCATCCACAACAGCTCCTTGAGCGTCCTCAAAAGGTTGTGATGACATCTCCTCAGCTTGCTTATCATCCTCCTCCTCTCCTGCAGCGAGTTTAACTGCTGGGTCAGAACTCTGGAGTTCAAGCTGCACTTCTACGATGACTGAGTCTGACTCGTCACCTTCCTCTGAGTATGCTGTCAGATCACGTGTAGTCTGTTCCTGTTCCTGCTTGGCTGCCTTGCTCCTGGCCCGTGGTGCCGGAACTGGCCGTGGCCTGCCTGTCACTGTCTCATCATTTCTGTCACTTGATGCCGCGGCAATGGGTAAGAGATGATTCTGGTGAAGGGTTCTCTTACGACTTGCATCTCCCTCTTTGTGTATGTATCCTGTACACGGGAACATCTTCATTTGGTTGGGAACTGACAATGTAGATATCCTCTTCCCACTTGTCCGAGAGCTTGTGCTTGCCCTCGAAGGCAAGTATGCGGACGAGCACTCTGTCTCCTTTCTGTAAGGTTGCTCCTCGCGCTTTGATGTCATAGTGCTCCTTCTGACGTCGTTGAGCCCCATCCGCTGTACTGGCCGCAACTTTGTAGGCTTCCTGAAGGCGTGTCTGTAGATCAGTGACATAGCTGCTGTAGTCTTTGGCGTTCTTTCCTCGTTCCAGCCCGAATACTAGATCGATGGGTAACCTTGCCTCTTGCCCAAACATGAGGAAATACGGAGAGTGACCGGTGGACTCGTGTTTTGTGCTGTTGTAGGCGTGGACTAGAGGTGCTACTGATTTATGCCACTGCGCTTTCCGCTCTGGCTCCAGAGTGCCCAGCATCCCTAGCAAGGTCCTGTTGAAACGCTCGGTCATCCCGTTCCCCATTGCGTGATATGGCGAGGTCCTGCTCTTGTCAATACCGGCCAGCTGACAAAGATCTTTGATGACACGACTCTCAAAGTTCGCGCCTTGGTCTGAGTGGAGCCTTCTGGGAAATCCATAATGCACTATGAAGTTGTTGAAAAGCGCATCTGCTGTTGTCTTGGCAGTCTGATTTCGAGTCGGTATGGCCTGGGCATATCTCGTGAAGTGGTCGGTAATCACAAGGATATGCTGATAGCCACTGGAAGACGTCTCCAGGCTCAAGAAATCAATGCAAACTAGCTCCATGGGCTGACTGCTGCTGATGTTGACTAATGGGGCCTTCTGTCCAACAGCTTTCCTGCGTAAACATCGAGGGCAGTTCTTGCACCAGTCTTCAATCTGACTCGCCATCCGTGGCCACCAGAATCGCTCCTTTGCCAGTGCAGTCGTGCGGTCCCGGCCTGGATGGCCTATATCGTCATGAATCCCTTTCAGAGCGCGTTTGATGAATGCTGCAGGCAAGACTAACTGTGACTGCACCAACCCATCGGTTGTCGTCTCCTTGTACAGTGCGCCACGCTGCAGTCGAAAATGTTGCCAGTGTCGGTACATCGCTGAGTGCTCAGGCGTGCTAGGGAAGTCTTGTCGTCGATGAATGCGCTTATTCCTGATGAGCCTCAGCCACAGACCTATAACTGGGTCGTCGTCCTGTGCTCGACGCCAATCCTTACATGTGAACTCAGCCATGTCTTGACCGTCAGGTTCATCAAGTACGTCGGCTACTGTCGCCGATAAGCAGTGTGTCTCTATCACAGGACAGCTGACCGCCGAGCAGATGGTGTAAATGGCCTCTGTGGATAACTCTTCGTCTTGTCCTTCGGTGTTGTGAGTAATCCTCGACAACGTGTCTGCGTCAACATTATGTGCACCAGGTTTATATTTGATGTTGAAATTGTATGCTGCCAGGGCCGCCAGCCATCTGTGGCCTGTCGCGTCAAGCTTTGCAGTGGTGAGCACGTATGTCAGCGGATTGTTGTCCGTGTGAACGGTGAAGCGGGCGCCGTAAAGGTAGTCTTTAAACTTCTCTGTGACTGCCCATTTCAAAGCGAGGAATTCTAGTTTGTGGGCTGGATAATTCCGTTCAGCTTTTCCTAGTGCTCTGCTGGCATAGGCTACAACGCGCTTGACGCCGTTCTGTTCCTGGTAGAGAACACAGCCGAGCCCTGTCCTGGATGCGTCTGTGTGGAGCTCGAAAGGCCTAGTGTAATCAGCATACCCTAGAACTGGAGGCGAGGTCAGTATGTTCTTTAGTCGCTGAAAGGCCTCTTCTTCTTCATCTCCCCAAATCCATGGCTTCTGGACATGCGGCTTTCGCTTCCCTCGCTGTTTCTTGGTTGGTACAGGCATGAGGACTGTCAGGGGCGCAGTGATCTTGGCGAAATCTTTAACAAACTTGCGGTAATAACCTGCGAACCCCAGAAACCTTCTTACTTCCTCTGGTGTTGTCGGTGTAGGCCAATCTCTGATGGTTTCTGTCTTTGCGGGGTCTGGTTCGATACCATCACATGACACAGCGTGGCCAACATAGACCACCTTGGCCTTGAAGAGATGACATTTCTTGGGTGCTAGCTTGAGACCAGCCTCACGCAGCCGTTGAAACACTAGCCTCAGGCGTTCTATGTGTTCCTGGTATGTCCGAGCGAATATGATGACATCATCCAGGTAGATGAGACATATCCGCATGTGGTACTCTCCTAAAATGTCTTCCATGAGTCGCTGATAGGTAGCGGGTGAATTCGTCAGTCCGAATGGGAGGCGATTGTACTCGTAGAATCCGAGTGTACCGACGGTGAATGCAGTACGCTCTTTGTGTTTCTCGGCGATTTCAACCTGGTAGTAGCTGCTTTTCATGTCCAGGACACTGTAGTACTGTGATCCAGATAAGCAGTCCAGGATTTCTTCTATCCTTGGCAAAGCGTAGGAGTCGCGTATAGTCCTGCTATTCAGCTGTCGAAAGTCCGTGCACAGACGAAGGCGTCCATCTTTCCTTCGTGCTAAGACGATATTTGAAGACCATGGGCTGTAGGACTTGCGGATAATTCCACCTGCCAGGAGTTGCTGTATGTGTGAGCGGACTTCATCCAGCATCGATGGTGGTATCATGCGATGTTTCTGCTTGAAGGGGCGGTCGTCGCTGAGTTCGATCCGGTGGCACACCCTTGAAGCTAGGCCTACATCCTCCTCGCTTTTGGAAAATATGTCCTCATACGCGGTAATCAGATCCTGTGCCTCCTTCAACTGATCCGGTGTTAAGTTGTCAGTGTCTATCTCAATGAGTGAAAGCAAATTTTCCTGCACCTCTTCAGGTAGATCCTCCAGCTCTGTGATGTCCACTGGCTGAACCTCACATAGAAGAGCCCTGGGTTCAAATGAGACTGTACGGGTGGACGTGTTCGATAGGGTGACCTCAACTGGACTCGTCTCATTGTAAGCGTAGCTAATGAGGGTCGGATTAAGGTCGACGTCCGGGTCTACATCAGGATGGGGCTGGAGAAGGGCACACGTGCGATGGTATGGCTGTGACTTGTCTACCATTCCCCTCAAGGTGACTTGTTCGTTAGGGTGAAGTATCACACGTCTCTTAATAATAATAATAATTACGGTATTTATAATGCGCTTATCTTATAATAATTATAACTCTAAGCGCACACTCACAACTCGCGCACGCATGCGCACGCTTTAGACAATGACTCACGTACCACAAACAGTGAAATACATTACGACGGTCAGCTTGGGGTGGGGAGTGCGGTGATATAGTGCTAAAACTGTTGAAAGAGGTGAGTTTTGAGGGCGGACTGGAAGGAGGAGAGAGAGTGTTTCTGACGGAGAGAGAGTGGGAGAGTGTTCCAGATGGATGGACCGTAGACGGAGAAGGAGCGGGGACCGAAAGTGTTAAGTTTGGTGCGAGGGATGTGGAGGCGGAGAGGGTCTGAGGCAGAGCGGAGGGAGCGGGAATGTGTGTAGGGGTGAAGTAAGTTGGAGAGATAGGCAGGAGCGCAGTTGTTCAGGGATTTGTAGCAGAGAGACAGAACTTTGTATTGGATGCGTTGGGGGATGGGGAGCCAGTGAAGGAGTTTGAGCAGGGGTGTGATGTGGTCGGATTTTTTCTTTCTGAGGACGAGGCGGGCAGCATTGTTCTGGACGCGTTGGAGAGTGAAGATGGTGGAGTGAGGGAGACCGGAAAGGAGAGAGTTGCAATAGTCAATGCGAGATAAGATGAGAGAGACAGCAAGTTTGGTGGCAGCTTCGGTAGTGAGGTATTTTCTGATCTGACTGATGCGGCGAAGGTGGAAATAGCATGCCTGGGTCGTGGCGGAGACGAAATTGGTCATGGACAGAGAGGAATCGAGGATGACGCCGAGGTTCTTGGCCGAGTCAGAGAGGGAGATGGGGGTGCTATCGAGTTGAAGGTGGAGAGAGGGAGGGAGCTGGGAGAGTTTTTGGCGAGTGCCCACCAGCATGGCTTCCGTTTTGTCGTCGTTCGCACCACTGCTATCCTGTTGCAGTTCCTCGATAGTTGTTTCTCCCGAAGCGTGATGCTTTTCAGTGCCAGTTGCCAGGATGTCTGTCTGTCTGGGGTTTGTATACAGCGATCACCAGTGCGCTGAGTACAGCTGTCCTTCACTCTGGCTAGGAAGTTAGTACCCAACAGAATCGGAGTCGCAGCACTGTAGTCAGTCCCTGGCACGACGAGCAAAAGACAGGGGTGTACGGTGCTGCTGAGTCCTGTGGCAATCACATCCGCCTTAATGTAACCAGAGTATGGTAGCGTCTCTCCATTAGCGCACTCAATCCGTAGTAGGTGTTCAACCTTTTGAAGTTCTAGATGGGTTAAGTGTTTCGCATAGAAATCCTGTGTCACAGTCGATACGGCTGATCCTGTGTCTAACAGTGCAGATGTTGCAACACCTTCAACTTGGATTCCTGCTTCGTTAGGCTGACCCACAAGATCATCCAATGACTCATGGTCCATATTTTGGAATGCCTGTAGTTGGGGCTGGTACTGGCGGCCGCGCGTCTGCCCCTGCTCGCGGGCCCCTAGGGAAAATCCTGTTTCAGATGGTCAAGTCGTACTCTGCAGCCGATCCGCAGATGACCGTACTGCCCACAACGGAAACATCGAGGTCCTCTTGGGTCAGACTCTGCAGTTCCTCGGCGATATAAACCTCCAGCGCTTGATCCTCCGCGTGGTTGATTCTGGTGTTGAGTCCTGTTATCTGGTCCTGAAGTCTGCAGATCACTTGATCTGTCCCCGCCTGCAGCTCCATTCTTGTTCCTGTCCGATTGCAGCTCCTTGACTGCGGCAGTCAGTTGGCGTAGGGCTGTTCTCACTTCGTCCAGTTCTGATTTCTCCTGTTTCCTTTCAGACACCGCAGATTTGCAGGAAGTGGCCGCTATGCTTTGTCTTGTTGCAGCTGGATGTTCTTTTTCCACCCGACGCAGCATCATTCGCAGATCGTCAAATGTCTTGGCTTGGTTGTACTGGTATGCCGAGACATCCTTCAGTTCCTGTCGTATCCCTGACCACATTATATTCATAAGGGTTTCATCCACGCTTTTCTGCAGGGGTATGTTTTGTTGCTTTACATGCTCCAACAACCTAGGCATACTTGTAAACCCACCCGTAACCAACAATGGCAACTATCCCATTCTCTGAGAATTACAGGCTGCAGTGAAGTCGCTGAAAAAAGGGAAGGCAGCAAGAGCAGACAACATCCCTGCAGAGCTAGTCTAAGAAGGAGGAGTAGACATGATAAGCGCCTTACTAACAATCAGCAATAAGATCTGGCAGTCAGGGGATTGGCTCACACCATAGACCCAATCACGTATAATAACTCTCCCCAAAAAAGGCAATTTACATCAATGCCAGAATTATCGCACAATCAGTCTTATATGCCACCCAAGCAAAGTCATGTTAAAAATCCTACTGAACAGGCTGAAGCCACAGGCAGAAAAAAATCATAGCTGAGGAACAGGCAGGCTTCAGACCAGGGCGCAGCACAACTGTGCAGTTCTTCAACCTGAGAGTTCTATGTGAGAGGTACCTCCAGCACCAGCAAGACCTCTATCATGTCTTTGTGGATTGTAAGAAAGCGTTTGACAGGGTGTGGCATGCAGCCATTTGAAGGTATGAAGCTATACAACATCAATGCCAAACCTGATCAAAGTCATAGCAAACCTTTACAACAAGGCCCAGGGCTCGAAATTAGCGGGGGCCCGGGGCCAAAAACCCGCAAAGTTGATTTCGGGCTCGGAAAGTTGAAAAACGAAGGGCCCGCTTGGCCCGCAAAATAATTCGTCTGCTACAGCTAGCTCTACTCGGCAGTTTCGTATTTGGGCCAAGGGAAGCAACCCACACCGGTGCCCCCACTCACAGTAATAGTATTGTGTTCTTTTTTTCTTTTTTTTTTGTTATTGTATTTTTAGTTTACTTCTGTTAACTCAAGTGCACATAAGTGGAATATGAATAGATGATTGAAAAAAAAAAAAAAAAAGGCAAAATCTGTTTGTTTAACTTTAGTTTATCAGGAAGAGTACTGTTAAGTTTAGTTCCCTTTCATGGTTTTGTTTTGCACTTTTGTGCATTGAGGTCAGATTTTTTGTTAGGTTACTCATATTAAAAATTTAATGATGTGTATTGTGCAATACTCAGTCACAAAACTGAAAAGTATTATACAAGAGACTCACTTGATTTTTTTCTATTTTGTTTAATGGCCATTTCAGACTCACTAGTCACTTGACTGGAATATGTGTCACTGAATGTGTGTGTGTGTGTTTTTTCCCCTTTTTTGTTGGTAATGTTTGAAAGTGAAAGAAAAGGCAAATAAAAATGACATCACTCAGCAAAATTGGAAATTCAATTGTTTTTATTTTAGATTATCAGACAAATTGTACTTTCTACTTATTATATTGTCAATAATTCTTTTGTTTTTTGTTTGCATTATTTTTCAAAGTTGGGCCCCGAAAGTTGATTGTGGGCCCTCAAATTTTTCAATCAAGGGGCCCGGTGGCCCCCAAAGAAAAAAGTTAATTTCTAGCCCTGAGGCCACTAGCGCAGTCTGCTTCAATGGCAAAATAGGAAACTGGTTTAGGACTACAGTCGGGGTCAGACAAGGCTGCTTGCTCTCACCAACTCTTTTCAACATCTTCCTGGAAAGAATCATGACAGACGCTCTGAAAGATCATGAAGATCAGTCGGGCTCAGACAAGGCTGCTTGCTCTCACCTACTCTTTTCAACATCTTCCTGGAAAGAATCATGACAGACACTCTGAAAGATCATGAAGGAACTGTCAGTATTGGAGGCAGAACAATCACAAACTTGCGCTTTGCGGACGACATTGATGACCTTGCAGGAACAGAGAAGGAGCTAGCTCAGCTGGTGGAAAAGTTAGTTAGTTAGCTTTTTGGGTTTAACGCCGAGCAGGCAACTAAGGCCATCTCACGGTGGGAAGGGTAAAAATCTGGTCAGCCAGACTAAAAGAAAGGTCTTAAGACATGATGTAAATAATGTATATTATAAGCTGGTGGAAAAGCTGGACAGTACAGCCATTGCATTTGGGATGGAAATCAGTGCAGAGAAGACCAAACTGATGACCAATAACGTCAGTGGCATTGGCACTGAAATCATGGTTGGAGGCCAAAAACTGGAAACAGTTAAGAAATTCAAATACTTAGGAGCCATTGTGACAGATGAGGGATCAAAACCAGAAATAATGTCCAGGATTGTGCAGACAACAACAGCATTGACAAGACTGAAGACCATATGGAAGGACAGAAACATCACACTCTGCTCCAAGATCAGACTGATGCGCTCCTTAGTCATCTCAGTGTTCTTGTATGTCCGCGAGTCATGGGCCCTCACAGCAGACTTTGAAAGGAGGATACAAGCCACTGAAATGAGATGTTTTCAAAGGCTGCTTGGCATTTCATAAAGAGATCACATCACGAACGAGAAAGTGGGAAGAAGAATCAGGAAAGCCATCAGGCCCTATGAAAACCCATTAGCCATTGTGAAAAAAAGCAAACTGAGGTGGTATGGGCATGTCACGCGTTCAGCAGGCTTGACAAAACAATCCTGCAAGTCACTGTGCAAGGAGAATGAAGGAGAGGAAGACAGAGGAAAAGATGGGAGGACAATATCTCAGAGTGGACAGGACTGAAGCTGGGCGATACTCTGAGAATGGCAGAGAACAGAGAGGAATGGAGGGAGCTGGTTGCCAAGTCATTAGTGGTGCCCCAACGGTCAGCTAGACTACGAGATATAGATAGATAGCTGCCCCAGGAAGTTCACCAACATCATCTACCTCTTCCATGATGGAATGGTAGGAGTTGTCCAGTCAAACGGCGACACATCCGCACCCTTCAACATTTCTAACAGTGTGAAACAAGGTTGTGTTCTTGCCCCTGTTCTTCACGTGTGTCCTGACCCATGCAGTACACGACCTTAAGAAGGGAGTGTACCTGAAGTACAGACTAGAGGGCTCTCTCTTCGACCTCCGTCGACTGAATGCCAGTACCAAGACCATCGAGAGACTGATCCTTGAGGCGCTGTTTGCGGATGACTGTGCACTGATGGCGCACACAGAGTCTAACCTCCAGACCATCATCAATAGGTTCTCGGAAGCCTCTCGACTGTTTGGTCTCATCATCAGTCTCAACAAGACCGAGGTCCTGCACCAACCAGCCCCAGGCACAAGAGCCCCCCCCCCCCCCCACCCACCCAAAGTGTATATTGAAGGCACTGAGCTGAAGACTGTCGACCAGTTCAGATACCTTGGGAGCATCATCTCTTCTGATGATACTATCGACAAGGAAATCGCAGCTCGCATCAGCAAAGTCAGCCAAGCTCTGTGTCGCCTGCGCATTCGTGTCTTGAATAACAACGTCAAGCTCTCCACCAAGATCAAAGTCTACAAGGCAGTAGTCCTTCCCAGTGTCCTCTACGGCTGTGAGTCATGGACGCTGTACAGAAAGCATGTCAAGCAGCTTGAATGTTTCCACATGAGATCCCTGCGCTCACTCATGGGCATCAAATGGCAAGACAAGGTGACAAACCTTGAAGTCCTGGACAATGCTGGCTTAGTAAGTGTTGAAGCCTTGATCTTAAAGACACAACTCTGCTGGACAGGTCATGTCATACGCATGGATAATTCTCGCATGCCACGCCAAGTCCTGTATGGCGCACTCTCAAAAGGCCACAGGAAGCAAGGACGGCCAAAGAAACGCTTCAAAGACTGCATAAAAGACAGCCTCAAGTACTGCGTCTTCCCGGTAAAGGAACTTGAAGCACAAGCACAAGACAGATCAGGCTGGCGTGTCGCCACCAGGAAAGCCTGCACGCTCTTTGAACACAATCAGCGCGAACGGATTACCAGTGCCAGAGCTTGCAGAAAGACACCATCGACTCTCCCCACAGCTACGTTCCAGTGCCCCCATTGCCCTCGCAGGTGTGGCTCCAGGGTTGGCTTGGCCAGCCACACCCGCACCCACAAATAGAAGTGATGCACAATGACAACATCATCGGTTTCGATGGTCTACCCATTATTATAGACACACACATAAGCAACAGCAAGGACTGATAATAAAATATGTAAACAAGTGGTCAGTTGAAAGCTTACCCTACGAG
Source organism: Semisulcospira habei (assembly GCA_036245525.1). Classification (NCBI taxonomy): domain Eukaryota; kingdom Metazoa; phylum Mollusca; class Gastropoda; family Semisulcospiridae; genus Semisulcospira; species Semisulcospira habei. The sequence goes on along the minus strand of BTPG01000001.1, from coordinate 161,675,051 downwards.
ATAGTTGACGATGTTGATGTACATTATTTCTGGCCATTTCATCCTGTCCCGGCTGGAATTCTGCAGTGGCATATCATAGGGGCAGATGTCGTTTGCTGATGTTTCAATTTTATACCGCTCTTTGATGTCTTTATCTTGCAAAAACCAGCCACTTTCGCGATTTGGTTACAACTAGGTGACGCCATCACTGATGCACAAATGGTGGTTGTAGCAGAAGAGCACATTTGTGTATCACGTGATCGCTTCGTCTTGCATTCAATCAATTTCCTGAGCCCTTGACCTTTCTGAGGGGTCATTCAAATTAGTATACATAGATAGGTCGTACCATGAGGTATTTCTGTAGCAAGTTTGGGTTTGAAGTTGCAAATAGTATTTGAGCAGGGTTTATTTTTCTAAAAATAGGCTGTGGGCCAAGTCAAAATTCAATGGGTCAATTCAATGAGCAGTGGGTCAATCATTCATCGCCAAGGTGATCAGCCAGTTCAGCTTATAGAACGATGGTTTTCATTGGTCGAATAGTTAATGAGTGAACCAATTGCAGACTAGAATCTATGTTGAGTAGCATGATGACCCCTGACATTCCTACAGCGATCACAGTAAACGGCACCGATCGAATTGTCAGGGTAACTTTTTCAGTTTCAGTCTAAGCCAGTTGTGGTTTGCTGGTTTGTTTCAAGCGTCGATTATAGAATTGTGCAAGAAATAAACACAAGGCTGGTGCGCACACTAAAAACGCTGCGCCTGATTCGCGCACCCCAGAAAAGCAATAGGCCAACATGAGACTGAATGCATCAACTGGCCTGGGCAAGTTCCCAAAATTAACCCTGTTTGAGAAAAAAACATCTCTTGTCAAAATATGGTGATTTTGGACCTATTTCTTGAGCTCTAGTGACCTTTGACCTTTCCGAGGGATCAACCAAATTAGTATGCATAGAAAGGTCGTACCATCAGGTATCTTTTTACCAAGTTGGATTTTGAAGTTGTGAACAGTATTTGAGAAAAAACATCTTTTGTAAAACTATGGTTATTTTGGACCCATTTCCTGAGCTCTTGTGACCCTTGACCTTCCTGAGGGATCAACCAAATTAGTGTGCATATAAAGGTCTTGCCATCAGGTATCCTTGCACAATGTTTGAGTTTGAAGTTGTGAATAGTATTTGAGAACAAATAAATTATGTCCCAAAATAGCTATTTTTGATATATTTCCTGATCCCTTGTGAACATGACCTTTGTGAGAGGTCACTGAAAATGGTATGTTTAAAATGGACTTGCCACAAAGTATCCTTAGGCCATTTTTGAAGACTGTGAAATGAATAGTCTCAAAGAAAATGCCAATGTTAAAGCTTACCACGGAGGACGGATAACACACGGACAACCACTGGCACAGAACATAGACTCACTTTCGCTTCGCACGTGAGCCAAAAACCAAAACATATGGGCTGTAAGTAAGCAAAAGTCAGTGTTTGCATAAATTGATTTGCTGTATACAGAAGTGTGTATGTACTGTTACCATATTCTTGCTTTGTCATTATGCAAGTCTCATCTTCCTCTGCCACATCAATCTCTATCTTCACGTCTCCTGTCACCAGCGGGTCATGCAACTCCATCTTGTGTCAACAGTAGTGCCCAGAATCCCTCAGTTCAGCTCAAATCTAGGTGCCTTGTCAACACAAAATACAACACTAGTAGTAGTACATCACACAGGACGGAAATGCAACATGTAATAAATGTAATCTTTTTCAATTTTGAGGTTTACGTGACGTAGTTTCATATGAACCCTCCAGTACACAAAGACAAGCACAGTCGGATCGCATCTCCAGTTTCAAATAACCTTTAAACTTTAACCCCCAGTTGCCTCTGTAATCAAGTCACATACTAGTTCCATGATACATAATACATTTTGTACATACAATATCACAATCATCTGTTGTTGTTTTTTCTCTCTAAAATTCAGTCATAATTCAATGGGCCAATTCAATGAGCAGTGGGTCAATCATTCATTGCCAAGGTGATCTAACAGGGAGACAATCCTTCTTTCAAACTGAAAAGTTTTCTGAGAATTAAATCGGCTTAACGATGGTTCTTATTGGTCGAATGGTTAGCCAAATGTCCAACCTAAACTAAGTGGAATAATCTGTTGATTACCAAGTAGAACTTTTAAAAACTGAATACAACACAAATTTTTTTTTTTCAGATATCCCAACTGGTTGCTGAGATTATGTGCATTCAAAGCTTACAGACATTTTTCGAGAACGGCCGACTTGTGAAAAGGTCATTTTCAGACAATCACCACAAAAAAACGAAATTAATGACAAGCACAGCATTTTATTTTCAGAACTTCTTCAGTAAACCATTTTAAGATAAACTGAATTGATTCATGTAGCCTTTATTGTGTCTCTGTAGCAAGTCTCCCAAAAAGTATGCAAATCTGAAAATGGACAAATTGAACAAAATGCCAACTTTGAGACGCTACAGTGCATAACATTTTTGACAGAACAACTGTAATTGATGAAATTTGTCTTCAGAAATATACAGAGAGCTAGCCTATTTTTTTCTGATACAATACTAAAAAAAATCTGCCCATTGTGAAGCTGTAAAATCTGGAAAATGTTCCAAATGACAGGTGGCGGACGTGCTAGAAACCGAAATACTAAAATGAACATATCTCAGAAACCATTTGAAGGATCTTAAAATGGTTAGGAGAAAAGCTAAATAATTGTTTTAACTACAAAAAAAACCTTAAAAGCAAGACAAAATATGCATGTTTAAATATGTCGTGGTGTAACAAAGCAAGCAAAAAATGACTAAAATAAAAACGGACTAAATGCTATACAAAAATTGCTGTAACATCAAAATGGCTCAGCAGACATAGAAACCATATAGGCATAACGCAGAAGATGTCTGGGTCTTCATATCGACATCAAAATGGCTCAGCAGACATAGAAACCATATAGGTACAATGCAGAAGATGTCTGGGTCTTCATATCGACATCAAAGTACGGGAGATACTGATAAACCTGTGCTGCTGCTAGGAGCTGAAGGTGAGCGATACACAACTAAAAATGCACTAATGAAATGACACATTAAAGTGGACGCAACAATTGAGCCAATTGGAGAAGTCTGAAGAATGCATTGTTTCACAGTCTACAGCAGTGCGTTCTTGAAACAGATATACAGACTGTGCATGATTGTTGAAGAGGTGACAAAGGAGCGCCCAGAAGTGGATGAAGGTGCTAGTGAGATCTTTGCATATTTTATGTCTTCTCTCAGTGGCCACCGGAACACAGTGTTTTGTCCTGATTCTCCTTTCAAATTCGCGATTTCAAAAAAAGTTCATCTCTGCTTCTTCTTCAGAATAAATATGCACTACCTCCCGAAGGAACAATTTGTCCCAGTAAAATACGGCAACAATTTCACCAGTTTGACGAAACACAAAATCTGGTGCTGCGCCACTTTCATCAGCCTCCTCCTCTCCAGGTTCCCTTTCACTAGTTTCAGCAGAAGCGTCACTGAGGTCAGAGTCTTCTGGCTCATCACTTGTGGTGTCACAGCCAAGGCTAAATGTTGGCATTTCCAGGGATGCTGAAGATTACAGTGCTGAATGAGTGGCACAGGTGCCATCTTGTATGTGCGACTCCGTGTTTTCGCTCTGTGTTTTAGTGGTTTTTCGTTGGATGTACTGTGCTTACATGTGCTGAAAGTCTGCCGCGTATTGTATAAGAGTGCGCCGATGAGAATTGTATCTTGTTTTTCGTTGAATCTGGTTGCTGTTCGAGTGGTATCGTATTGAATAGTGTGTCGTTTTAACTTTGTTTACGTCGCCATTTTGTTTCTTTCCTCAGCATGGGTCCGCCGGGCCTTTCCGCTGCCCTGTTTTTATGTGCTGCGCGCTAGTGTGTAAAGTGTTTACTGTGTGAGTTTGTGTGTCACCCACGGCTGCATCTGCTGCTGTGTTGTTGTTCGTGTTCCTGCCATCCTATTGGTTTTACGTGTGCTGCCCCAAATTTTTATCTCACGTCGCCACCTCATCCTCCCCTCTTCAGCGCCTTTGTCCGATCTTGCCGCTGTCCGACCGGGATTGTCTGCTGCTTGTTAATTTTTCCCCTGTAACCATTTTGCTCTTTCAGTGTTGGTATTGCGTATCAGCATCGCTCACCTACCACACTCACACACACACCAGCACACAGACACCCTACTGCACATTTTCTCCCTTGCGTATTGTCAGCGTTAGGGTTAGGGTTAGTTAGTTAGTTATTTAGAGTTAGTTAGTCAGTTAGTTGTTTGGGTTTAACGCCAAGCAGGCAAATAAGGCCATCTCACGGTGGGAAGGGTAAAAATCTGGTCAGCCAGACTAAAAGAAAGGTCTTAAGACATAATGTAAATATACCTTAAAAATATATGTCAGGCTAAAATGTCACACAGGTCTTTAAAGAAAACGTTGACAGACTCTCAAAAAGGTCAAAATAATAGAAATATCATAGTCTATAAACGCTCAAATCTTATTAAAAATATGGCACTCTCTCAGAAAACTGAAGATCTTGTCCGGGGGCAGATCTCGGAACAAAACCTTCAAGGATTCAGCTGTGAAATGTTTATACCGTGTGTCGATTAGATCAGCACAAGACAGCAAAAAGTGTTGAACAGAGTACTGCTCATCGCAGGCATAACACGATGGACACTCCTTTTGTTTTAGTAAATAAGAGTGCATAACATACGTGTGACCGATATGGAGCCCAGCAAGGACAGTCTCCTCCAACGGCTGCCGCAGCGATAAGGTAGACCGTTGGACAACTTAGGAAGGGCTTCATGCAGCTTGTTAGCTTCCTCTTTGTCCCACTCAGACTGCCACTCACGGGCTATGTACATACTAACCACATGTCTAAAATCACTATAAACAGTCTGTGTGTCAGGGACAGGGTCGTTGCGGGCATTGTTGGCAGCAGAATCTGCGATCCTGTTGCCTTCGATGCCCACATGCCCTGGGACCCAAATAAAAATCATAATATTCCTTCATCAAGTCTGCGTAGAGCTCTTTGATCAGCACCAGCAGTGGGTGGTCATTTCCCGTGCCCTGAAGGGCCTGCATGGTAGAAAGAGAGTCAGACAGAATCAGGAAGTTCCTTTCTCTAGATTGATAACCATGCCCGAGTGCCAGCAAAACCGCCTGCAGTTCTGCATTAAATACCGATAAGTGGTCTGGGAAGCGGTGCCTAAATGTGCGTCTAGGATGGCGACAGGACACTGCGGCCGCAGCCACTCTCCCATCCTCAGACTTTGACCCATCCGTATAGATACGACAATAGCCAGGAAAAATTGAAAGGAATTCATTGAGGCACTGTTGGTATATGGCTGGTGGAGTAGAGTCTTTCTTGTGGGCAGTCAAGTCCAGCAAGATGTCAGGAACTGGTAAGAGCCAGGGTGGAGTGATGTGTTGCAGAGATTCCGAAACTCTGTCCAGGTCCAATCCGGCCGCCTGCAGATGAGGTCGGACACGGAAAGAAAGCTCCCGGATGCGTATCGTAAATCTCTGCAAACGATGGTTTAAAAACGCAATCATAGGCAGGATTGTCTGGATGGGCCTTCAGTTTCAGAATGTAGCTGAGCATGAGGCAGATGTGACGGAGCTTAAGAGGAGGCTCCCCTGCATCGGCATACAGGCTAGGAACTGGAGACGTCCTGAAGGCCCCAAGACATATCCACAGACCCTGATGGTGAATTGTGTTCAGACTCTGTCTCTGTAGCACAGACTTGGAAGCTCAGCCATACACCACAGAGCCGTAATCCAGTTTGGACCGAACAAGGGCCTGGTACAGACGAAGTAAGACAGTACGGTCCGCACCCCAGTCAGTACGACCAACGACACGAAGAATGTCGAGAGCCTTCAGACTCTGTAGCACAGACTTGGAAGCTGAGCCATACACCACAGAGCCGTAATACAGTTTGGTTAGTTAGTTAGTTATTTGGGTTTAACGCCGAGCAGGCAACTAAGGCCATCTCACGTCGGGAAGGGTAAAAATCTGGTCAGCCAGACTAAAAGAACCTCGCGCTGGGACCATACGGCGTTGAGGCGCGTCCCCTGGGTGGTGGATAGGGGGTCCCTCGTGAGAGGGGTGCACCGAATGAAATAAGGTGCCGTGAACCAACATGGTCTAAGGGAAGGTGACCCCGACAGAAAACCCCTGGTCCTCCTAGTAAGGGGGTTGGGCATGGGGGTAGCTTCCCCACCCTGCAAAAAAGGAAATAGCTACAAAAACGCCGACGAAAAGATTAACAGTAATTCCTTTCCTGGAGGAGGAAGGTTCTTCTACTAGAAGACTTATGACGTCCTGTGGTGAAAGCCGGAAGTCTTCGGAAGCCACAGGACCGAGCCGCCTCTCTCTATCCAGGGATACAACCATGGGCACATGGAACGTCAAGACCATGTACCAGAGCGGCAAGGCCGCCCAGATAGCAGCGGAAATGCAAAAGTACAACCTTTCCCTGCTAGGCATCAGTGAAGCCAGATGGACGCAGTCTGGCCAGAAAAGGCTGTTAAGTGGGGAGATGATTCTGTATTCAGGTCATGAAGAGGAGAATGCCCCCCATACAGAAGGAGTAGCACTCATGCTGTCACCAGTGGCACAGAGAGCGCTGATGGGCTGGGAACCTCTTGGGCCAAGAATTATAACAGCAGCCTTTAGAACCAAGAAAAAGCTCAAGCTGAACGTCATCCAGTGTTATGCGCCCACCAATGACAGTGACGAATAAGAGAAACAAGAGTTCTACGACCGACTCCAGAGTGCCGTGGACAAATGTGCGGAGCGAGACATCACCATCGTCATGGGCGATTTTAATGCCAAAATAGGGGAGGACAACACCGGATACGAAGAGGTGATGGGGAGACAGGGACTAGGCTCGGAGATGAGTGAGAACAGGGAGAGGTTTGTAGACTTTTGTGCTCTAAACCGACTTGTCATTGGAGGCAGCATCTTCCCACACAGAAGAATACACAAAGCAACTTGGGTCTCACCTGACCATACAACAGAGAACCAAATAGACCATATCTGCATTAGCAAGAAATTTAGAAGATCCCTTCAAGATGTTCGAGTGAGGAGGGGAGCAGATGTCGCCTCAGACCACCATCTGCTTACCTTAAGAATGAAGCTCAAGCTAAAGAAAAGCCGCACAGAGACAACAAGAAGACAGCGCTATAATGTAGGCCTCCTGAGAGAAACTGGAGTTAGAGAAGAGTTCAAACTGGTGCTGTCCAACCGGTTTCAAGCGCTACAGGAGCTAGTAAATGAAGAGGAGGCGGTCACCACAGAGCAGCAGTGGAAGGCAGTTAGAGAGGCGCTGAACTCAACCTGCAAAGACACTGTAGGGTTCAGGAAACACCACCACAAGGACTGGCTGTCGGCACAGACCTTGAAGAAGATAGAAGCGAGGAAGCAGAAGAAAGCAGTTGTCAACAACAGTCGCACGAGAGCAGCCAAAGTAAGGGCACAGGGGGAATACTCGGAAGCCAACCGCGAGGTGAAGAGGAGTATCAGGGCAGACAAGAGGGCCTACACAGACAGCCTGGCAGCAGAGGCAGAAAAGGCAGCAGGCAGCGGCAACATGAAACAGCTCTACGACATTACCAGAAGATTGTCGGGTAAGTATGGCCATACAGAAAGACCAGTAAAAGACAAAGAAGGCAAGCCTATTGCAGACAGAGCAGACCAACTCGACAGATGGGCCGAGTATTTTGAAGAGTTACTGAACAGACCTAGCCCACCCGACCCCCCCGACATCCAGCCGGCAGAGACCGACCTACCCATCAGCTGTGACAGACCCAGCCGGGAAGAGATCAGAAAAGCAGTGGCATTTTTGAAGAATGGCAAAGCAGCAGGGCCAGATGGCATCCCAGCGGAGTCTCTGAAAGCAGACCTAGAGACAACAGTTGAGATGCTGTACCCACTGTTTGGAAAGATCTGGGAAGAGGAGGTGATGCCAGCTGACTGGAAGGAGGGGTACCTAATCAAGCTTCCCAAGAAAGGCGACCTCAGCAAGTGTTCCAACTACAGAGGAATCACCTTGCTGTCAGTACCAGGAAAGGTCTTCAACAGGATCATCCTAGAGAGAATGAAGAGCTCCGTTGACCCCCAGCTGACAGACCAGCAAGCAGGATTCAGGAAGAACCGATCATGTACAGACCAGATCGCCACTCTCCGCATCATCGTGGAACAGTCTCTGGAGTGGAGCTCCCCGCTGTACGTCAACTTTGTGGATTATGAGAAAGCATTTGACAGCGTGGACCGAGAGACTCTGTGGAAACTCCTACGACACTACGGTGTACCCACAAAGCTCGTCCGCCTGATCAAGAGCAGCTATGATGGCATGACATGTCGCGTGATCCATGAAGGGCAGTTCACCAGAGAGCTCCAGGTCAGAACTGGTGTCAGGCAGGGGTGTCTGCTGTCTCCGTTCCTCTTCCTACTGGCCATAGACTGGGTCATGAAGATGACCACAGAGCACAGACGAAGTGGAATACAGTGGACACTGTGGACACAGCTTGACGACCTCGATTTTGCAGACGACTTGGCATTACTGTCCCACACTCATCAACAAATGCAGGACAAGACCACGAGGCTTGCTGACATCTCGTCCCAAGTGGGCCTCACCATTCACAAACAGAAAACAAAGACAATGAGGCTGAACGCAACCAGGGAAGAACCAGTCTTGCTTGCTGGCACCCCGTTGGAGGAGGTGGAGTCCTTCACCTATCTCGGGAGCATCATAGACAAAAAAGGCGGCACTGATGCAGATGTCAGAGCACGAATCGGTAAAGCCAGAGCAGCCTTTCTCCAGTTGAAAAAAGTGTGGAGTTCCAGAGAGCTGTCACAACACACCAAAGTCCGGATTTTCAACTCCAATGTAAAAGCAGTTCTCCTATATGGAGCAGAGACATGGAGATTGACAAAAACCACAGTCAACAGAGTACAGACCTTCATGAACAGTTGCCTTAGAAGAATTTTGAAAATCCACTGGCCAGAGAAGATCAGCAACGTCAGACTCTGGGAGAGAACAGAGCAGATAACAGCAGAGAATGAAATTGGGCGAAGAAGATGGGGATGGATCGGTCACAGTCTGAGAAAGCCAGCTTCCAGTATCACTAGGCAGGCATTGTCATGGAACCCCCAGGGAAAGAGGAAAAGAGGTAGGCCGAGAAACTCCTGGCGTCGAGACCTCCAAGCAGACATCAAGAGACTGGGAACCACCTGGAGTAGAATCGAAGGAGAAGCACAGGACAGGAGTTGCTGGAGGTCTCTCGTCGACGGCCTATACCCGGGTAGGGGTGACAGGCGTAAGTAAGTAAGTAAGACTAAAAGAAAGATCTTAAAACATGATGTAAATATCCCTTTAAAATGTCAGGCTAAAATGTCGCACAGGTCTTTAAAGAAAATGTCGACAGACTCAAAAAGGTCAAAATAATAGAAACAGCATAGTCTATACACGCTCAAATCTTGTTAAAAAATATGGCACTCTCTCAGAAAACTGAAGATCTTGTCCAGGGGCACATCCCAAAACAAAACCTTCAAGGAGTCTACTGTGAAATGCTTATACCTTGTGTCGATTAGATCATCACAAGACAGCAAAAAGTGTTGAACAGAGTACTGCTCGTCGCAGGCATAACACCATGGACCCTCCTCCTGTTTTAGTAAATAAGAGTGCGTAACATACCTGTGCCCGATGTGGAGTCCAGCAAGGACAGTCTCCTCACGGCCGCTGTCGCAGCGATAAGGTAGACCGTCGGACAACTTAGGATGGGCTTCATGCAGCTTGTTACCTTCCTCTTTATCCCACTCGGACTGCCACTCACGGGCTATGTACGCACTAACCATGTCTAAAATCACTATAAACAGTCTGTGTCGTTGAGGGCATCGTTGCCAGCAGAATCTGCTATCCTGTTGCCTTCGATGCCTACATGCCCTGGGACCCAAATAAAAATGTCATAATATTCCTTCATCAAGTCCGCATAAAGCTCTCTGATCTGCACCAGCAGTGGGTGGTCATTTCCCGTGCTCTGAAGGGCCTGCAGGGTGGAAAGAGAGTCAGACAGAATCAGGAAGTTCCTTTTTCTAGATTGATAAGCATGCCTGAGTGCCAACAGAACCGCCTGCAGTTCTGCACTAAATACAGATGAGTGGTCTGGGAGACGGTGCTTAAATGGGCGTCTAGGATGGCAATAGGACACTGCAGCCGCAGCCACTCTCCCATCCTCAGACTTTGACCCATACGTATAGATACGACAATACAGCCCTGAAAGTCTAAAATTTTGCCCACCAGCCTTTGGCTAGTGACTTCCAAGTTATACTAGCCAAACTGAAAAAGTTACTAGCCAAAACTGAAAATTTTACTACTGAAAATAGCCCCCCAACTCAATATAATGTACCGCAAGTGTTTGACGTCCAATGTTAGAGAGTGTTTTCTGCCCAGAGGCATTGAAAACAAATATTTGGACAGACAATCATAACCAAGTTAATGTTTATGTCCTGACTTCAGGCTTTTGATAGTATCAAGTGGAGAAATAACTGACAAAGTTTCCATGTGAACTGTGGTGGGATTTTTTTTTTTTTTTTTTGTAAGTAGAGCTGGGCTTCTGTTTGCACAACAGGTTAAAGGGTCTGTAGACCCCCAGGCATAAATTTTAGAAAGTACACCGACCCCAATCCTAGCATTATAGAGGGCCCGCAGATTTATTTAAGAAAAACTGCATCATCTGTATGTTCCTTAAAATAAATTATCCCCATCCGGGTCTGCCCTGGGGGACTTGGGTGGGGTTAACTACATTTTAGTTCCCAGGGTCACCCTGGTCAGCCCCACAGGGTGGGTTTTTCCCTATGTTCCTTAAAATAAATTATCCCCATCCGGGTCTGCCCTGGGGGACTTGGGTGGGGTTAACTACTTTTTAGTTCCCAGGGTTATGGTCTTCTTCAAGGTAACCCGAGCTGCGACAGCCTGAAGACAGGTGTCGATGCTAACGGGGCTACATAAAATTTGGCTACTAATGAGAAGAGCCACTCCACCCGAGCGCCTCTCCGAATCAGAGCCTTTATGTATAACATTAAAACCATTGAAGGACACAGGGTCAGAAGTTTTCAGGTAAGTCTCCTGAAGAGATATTACTGAGGGGTTATAGCACTTGACTAAAAGACGTAATTCCTCAAAGTTAGCTTGAAAACCACGACAATTCCAATGAGCAGAGAGTCCATGATTATGTCTTATCTGGGGGTGCGGAGTTTTTCCCCCCTTTTTCTTTTGCCTTGGAAGGAGTTGGAGAAACAGAGGGGGGGGGGGGGGGGGGGCCGGCTCCCGGGCCTCCTCTGGTTCTTAGGAGATGAAGGGGGTGGAGCTGCCGCAGCATCTGCAACGACAACTTCCACTCCCTCCATCTGCTCCTCCAATGCAGCATATTTGTTTTGAAAGGGGACATCAGTGTTCCCCTTCTGGGCCCGTGCGCACGGCGGTCCCATAGATTTCTTAGACTTCTGGTCAGGGGCAGCGGTCCTGCTGCTAGAGTTAGCGGCCTTAGAAGGCCGAACAGTTAGTTAGTTATTTGGGTTTAACGCCAAGCAGGCAACTAAGGCCATCTCACGTCGGGAAGGGTAAAAATCTGGTCAGCCAGACTAAAAGAAAGATCTTAAGACATGATGTAAATATACCTTTAAAATATGTCAGGCTAAAATGTCGCACAGGTCTTTAAAGAAAACGTCGAAAGACTCTCAAAAAGGTCAAAATAATAGAAACATCATAATCTATAAACGCTCAAATCTTATTAAAAATATGGCACTCTCTCAGAAAACTGAAGATCTTGTCCGGGGGCACATCCCGGAACAAAACCTTCAAGGAGTCTGCCGTGAAATGTTTATACCTTGTGTCGATTAGATCAGCAAAGACAACAAAAAGTGTTGAACAGAGTACTGCTCGTCACAGGCATAACACCATGGACGCTCCTCCTGTTTAAGTAAATAAGAGTGCGTAACATACGTGTGGCCGATGTGGAGCCGAGCCAGGACAGTCTCCTCACGGCGGCTGCCGCAGCGATAAGGTAGACCGTCGGACAACTTAGGAAGGGCTTCATGCAGCTTGTTAGCTTCCTCTTTGTCCCACTCGGACTGCCACTCACGGGCTATGTACGCACTAGCCACATGTCTAAAATCACCATAAACAGTCTGTGTGTCAGGGACAGGGTCATTGCGGGCATCGTTGGCAGCAGAATCTGCGATCCTGTTACCTTCGATGCCCACATGCCCTGGCACCCAAATAAAAATGATGTCATAATATTCCTTCATCAAGTCCGCGTGGAGCTCTCTGATCTGCACCAGCAGTTGGTGGTCATTTCCCGTGAACTGAAGGGCCTACAGGGCAGAAAGAGAGTCAGACAGAATCAGGAAGTTCCTTTCTCTAGATCGATAAGCATGCCTGAGTGCCAGCAGAACCGCCTGCAGTTCCGCACTAAATACAGATGAGTGGTCTGGGAGGCGGTGCTTAAATCGGCGTATAGGATGGCGAGAGGACACTGCGGCCGCAGCCACTCTCCCATCCTCAGACTTTGACCCATCCGTATAGATGACAATAGCCAGGAAAAATTGAAAGCAGTTCATTGAGGCTCTGTTGGTATATGGCTGGTGGAGTAGAGTCTTTCTTGTGGGCAGTCAAGTCCAGCAAGATGTCAGGAACTGGTAAGAGCCAGGGTGGAGTGATGTGTTGCAGGGATTCTGAAACTCTGTCCAGATCCAATCCGGCCGCCTGCAGATGAGGTCGGACACGGAAAGAAAGTGGACGGACAGCTCCCGGATGGGTATCGTAAATCTCTGCAAATGATGGTTTAAAAACACAATCATAGGCAGGATTGTCTGGATGGGCCTTCAGTTTCAGAATGTAGCTGAGCATGAGGCGGATGCGGCGGAGCTTGAGAGAAGGCTCCCCTGCCTCGGCATACAGACTAGGAACTGGAGACGTCCTGAAGGCCCCAAGACATATCCACAGACCCTGGTGGTGAATTGTGTTCAGACGCTGTAGCACAGACTTGGAAGCTCAGCCATACACCACAGAGCCGTAATCCAGTTTGGACCGAACAAGGGCCCGGTACAGACGAAGTAAGACAGTACGGTCCGCACCCCAGTCAGTACGACCGACGACACGAAGAACGTCGAGAGCCTTCTGACAAGAGGTTCTAAGGTAATTAATATGGTTGCGGAAGGTAAGTCTTTTGTCAAAAATGACCCCCAGAAACTTTGCCTCCTCGGCCACCTTAATCGGCACTCCAGCAATGCTCAGGCTAGGTTCTGGAAAAAATTTCGTCTTGTTAGTAAAATGCACACAGACAGTCTTTAAGGGCGAGAACTTGAATCCATTGAGAGACACCCACCGCTGGATGCGATCAACGCACAGCTGCAAGCGCCTCTCAAGGGACGCAAGTCCTCGACCACGTGCGCACAAAGCAAAGTCGTCAACAAACAAAGAGCATTCAGAATCATCCTTGACGGCCTTTACAATGTTATTAATTTTAATACTAAATAAAACAGGAGATAGAATGCTGCCCTGTGGGACACCCATCTCCTGTTCAAAGGAGGGTGGAGCCCACACGGACATGGAACGACCGGTTAGACAAAAAAATTGTGAATAAAAACGGGCAGGTGCCCTTTAAAACCCATGTCCAACAAGTCAGACATTACGCCATACTTCCAGGTAGTGTCATATGCCTTCTCAAGATCGAAGAAAATTGCATAGACATGCTGCTTGTTGACAAAAGCATCTCAAATAAATGATTCAAAGTGGACTAAATGGTCAGTTGTACTACGGAAGCGCCGGAAACCGCATTGGAGATCTGTGAGGAGACCCTGTGACTCAAGATGCCACACCAGGCGGGCGTTGACCAGGCGCTCCATAGTTTTACATAAACATGATGTCAAAGCAATAGGCCGGTAGTTGCCCGGGTCGGAAGGATCCTTACCCGGCTTGGGGATTGGTACAACCACAGCCTGGCGCCAAGACGGCGGAAAATGACCAGTTCTCCAGATATGGTTAAAGGCCTTGAGAAGTACAAGGAGTGACCTCTCAGGCAGATGTGTTAGGTTAGTTAGATATTTGGGTTTAACGCCGAGCAGGCAACTAAGGCCATCTCACGGCGGGAAGGGTAAAAATCTGGTCAGGTCAGCCAGACTAAAAGAAAGGTCTTAAGACATGATGTAAATATACCTTAAAAATATGTCAGGCTAAAATGTCGCACAGGTCTTTAAAGAAAACGTCGGAAGACTCTCAAAAAGGTCAAAATAATAGAAACATCATAATCTATAAACGCTCAAATCTTATTAAAAATATGGCACTCTCTCAGAAAACTGAAGATCTTGTCTGGGGGCACATCCCGGAACAAAACCTTCAAGGAGTCTGCCGTGAAATGTTTATACCTTGTGTCGATTAGATCAGCACAAGACAACAAAAAGTGTTGAACAGAGTACTGCTCGTCGCAGGCATAACACCATGGACGCTCCTCCTGTTTAAGTAAATAAGAGTGCGTAACATACGTGTGGCCGATGTGGAGCCGAGCCAGGACAGTCTCCTCACGGCGGCTGCCGCAGCGATAAGGTAGACCGTCGGACAACTTAGGAAGGGCTTCATGCAGCTTGTTAGCTTCCTCTTTGTCCCACTCGGACTGCCACTCACGGGCTATGTATGCACTAGCCACATGTCTAAAATCACTATAAACATTCTGTGTGTCAGGGACAGGGTCATTGCGGGCATCGTTGGCAGCAGAATCTGCGATCCTGTTGCCTTCGATGCCCACATGCCCTGGCACCCAAATAAAAATGATATCATAATATTCCTTCATCAAGTCTGCGTGGAGCTCTCTGATCTGCACCAGCAGTGGGTGGTCATTTCCCGTGCCCTGAAGGGCCTGCAGGGCAGAAAGAGAGTCAGACAGAATCAGGAAGTTCCTTTCTCTAGATCGATAAGCATGCCTGAGTGCCAGCAGAACCGCCTGCAGTTCCACACTAAATACAGATGAGTGGTCTGGGAGGCGGTGCTTGAATGGGTGTCTAGGATGGCGAGAGGACACTGCGGCCGCAGCCACTCTCCCATCCTCAGACTTTGACCCATCGGAATAGATGCGACAATAGCCAGGAAAAATTGAAAGCAGTTCATTGAGGCTCTGTTGGTATATGGCTGGTGGAGTAGAGACTTTCTTGTGGGCAGTCAGGTCCAGCAAGATGTCAGAAACTGGTAAGAGCCAAGGTGGAGTGATGTGTTGCAGGGATTCCGAAACTCTGTCCAGGTCCAATCCGGCCGCCTGCAGATGAGGTCGGACACGGAAAGAAAGTGGACGGACAGCTCCCGGATGGGTATCGTAAATCTCTGCAAACGATGGTTTAAAAACACAATCATAGGCAGGATTGTCTGGATGGGCCTTCAGTTTCAGAACGTAGCTGAGCATGAGGCGGATGCGGCGGAGCTTGAGAGAAGGCTCCCCTGCCTCGGCATACAGACTAGGAACTGGAGACGTCCTGAAGGCCCCAAGACATATCCGCAGACCCTGATGGTGAATTGTGTTCAGACGCTGTAGCACAGACTTGGAAGCTCAGCCATACACCACAGAGCCGTAATCCAGTTTGGACCGAACAAGGGCCCGGTACAGACGAAGTAAGACAGTACGGTCCGCACCCCAGTCAGTACGACCGACGACACGAAGAATGTCGAGAGCCTTCTGACAAGAGGTTCTAAGGTAATTAATATGGTTGCGGAAGGTAAGTCTTTTGTCAAAAATGACTCCCAGAAACTTTGCCTCCTCGGCCACCTTAATTGGCACTCCAGCAATGCTCAGGCTAGGTTTTGGAAAAAATTTCGTCTGGTTAGTAAAATGCACACAAACAGTCTTGGAGGGCGAGAACTTGAATCCATTGAGAGACACCCACCGCTGGATGCGATCAACGCACAGCTGCAAGCGCCTCTCAAGGGACGCAAGTCCTCGACCACGTGCGCACAAAGCAAAGTCGTCAACAAACAAAGAGCATTCAGAATCATCCTTGATGGCCTTTACAATGTTATTAATTTTAATACTAAATAAAACAAGAGATAGAATGCTGCCCTGTGGGACACCCATCTCCTGTTCAAAGGAGTCGGAGAGGGTAGAGCCCACACAGACATGGAACGACCGGTTAGTCAAAAAATTGTGAATAAAAATGGGCAGGTGCCCTTTAAAACCCATGTCCAACAAGTCAGACATTATGCCATACTTCCAGGTAGTGTCATACGCCTTCTCAAGATCGAAGAAAACTGCATAGACATGCTGCTTGTTGACAAAAGAATCTCGAATAAATGATTCAAAGCGGACTAAATGGTCAGTTGTACTACGGAAGCGCCGGAAACCGCACTGGAGGTCTGTGAGGAGACCCTGTGACTCAAGATGCCACACCAGGCGGGCGTTGACCAGGCGCTCCATAGTTTTACATAAACATGATGTCAAAGCGATAGGCCGGTAGTTGCCCGGGTCGGAAGGATCCTTACCCGGCTTGGGGATCGGTACAACCACAGCCAGGCGCCAAGACGGCGGAAAATGACCAGTTCTCCAGATATGGTTAAAGGCCTTGAGAAGTACAAGGAGTGACCTCTCAGGCAGATGCGTTAGGAATTGATAGTGGACGGTATCTAGGCCAGCAGCTGAGTCATTTCATTTCTGCAAAGCTTGCTGTAATTCTGATAATGTAAATGGGACATTATAGTCTTCTGAGTTATCGGACTTAAAATCACAAATACGAGACTCTCGCTTCTCCTTCTCTCTCTGGAAGAAAGGTGAATAATGCTCCGTTGAAGAATTATGGGCAATGGTGGAGGCAAGCAAATTGGCCACAGCTTTTTTATCTGTAACCAAGCTGGCACCATCTCTAAGATGGCCAACAGAAGCTGAGCCACCCCTGCCCCTAATTCTCCGAACAGCCTTCCATACTTTCTGGGACGGAGTCCGAGAAGTTAAAGATGAGACGAAGCGTCTCCAGGAAGCACGGCGTTCACGTTTAAAAATGTAACGGGCTTTCGCCCTCTGTCTTTTAAAGGTTAAAATATTCACTTGCGACGGATTACGGAAAGCACGTCGCTGAGCAGATTTGCGCGCTATTTGGGCCTTGCGGCACTCTTCGTTGAACCATGGTACTCTCGGCTGTCGAGGGACTGATGCGGAAGTTTTAGGGATGGTTTCACCCGCTACGTCCAACAAAATAGTAGTAAAAGAAGAAATAGATTCTTCAGATGACATGACCACCTCCTCTGTAATACGAGACTGACAGAGGGAGGCGAACAGAGGCCAGTTAGCTTTCTTAAGATTCCAGCGCCCCACCGGCGGATCCTCCACACATCTGACCGATGACAGGACTACTGGGAAGTGGTCACTACCACACAGGTCATCGTGAACCTTCCAGTCAAAGTCCAGCATGAGAGAAGGATCACACACAGTGAGGTCTAGAACAGAACTAGATCCTGAACCTGGGTTAGAGTATGTAGGTGAACCATCGTTAAAGACACACAGGTTAAGTTGAGAAAAAACATCTTCTAACATCTGACCTCTGCCATCATAGTGGTCACTACCCCACAGGTGAGCGTGACCGTTAAAATCCCCCATGAGAATAAAGGGAGGGGGCAGTTGATCAACTAAATTAAAAAAATCATTACTACAGACCCGCAGGGATGGTGGCAGGTAAATACTGCATATGGTTATGGTCTTCTTCAAGGTAACCAGAGCTGCGACAGCCTGAAGACAGGTGTCGATGCTAACGGGGCTACATAAAATATGGCTACTAATGAGAAGAGCCACTCCACCCGAGCGCCTCTCCGAATCAGAGCCTTTATGTATAACGTTAAAACCATTAAAGGACACAGGGTCAGAAGTCTTCAGGTAAGTCTCCTGAAGAGATATTACTGAGGGGTTATAATAGCACTTGACTAAAAGACGTAATTCCTCAAAGTTAGCTTGAAAACCACAACAATTCCACTGAAGCAGAGAGTCCATGATTATGTCTTATCTTGGGGTGCGGAGTTTTCCCCCCCTTTTTCCTTTGCCTTGGAAAGAGTCGGAGAAACAGAGGGGGGCCGGCTCCCGGGCCTCCTCTGGTTCTTAGGAGATGAAGGGGGTGGAGCTGCCGCAGCATCGGCAACTTCCACTCCCTCCATCTGCTCCTCCAATGCAGCATATTTGTTTTGAAGGGGGACATCAGTGTTCCCCTTCTGGGCCCGTGCGCACGGCGGTCCCATAGATTTCTTAGACTTCTGGTCCTGGGCAGCGGTCCTGCCGCTAGAGTTAGCGGCCTTAGAAGGCTGACCAGAGCCAGAAACCTTTGGCGTTGACAAACTAGCAGGTTTGGGTGGGGGCTGAGGCTTACGGGCAGCAGAAGGCGGTGCCACCGGACCGGTAGCGTCCGCCCTCGGCGTTCCCTGGCTCCTCGTCACCACCGGAGGAGGGTTACTCTCCAGGGGCGAGAGGATCCGAGGCTCCGCCCCCAACCAAGAAGTTGGGGTTTGACAAGAGAAGTCTTTGGTGGGGAGCTTGCCTACCACCGCAGCACTAAAAGTATACACAAAGTTGTTATTTGAGTTTGGCGCAACCTCAGCTGCACCAAGACCGTCAACCAGTTTTTTTGCGTCCGCAAAGGACAGCCCCTTCTCCACACGCACCTGCTGAATCCTGCACTCGGAGATCCAACGAGGGCACTTCTTGTCCGAAGCCATATGCGCCCCCTGGCAATTCACACACAGGGGGATGGCTGTGCAGGACTCAGCAGAGTGTCCGGGCTTAGTGCAACGGGCGCATAGAGCCTCTGCCTGGCGGCATGTCTTCTGCCCATGGCCATACTTTTGGCACTTAAAGCACCGGAGGGGGAGAGGGACGTACTTTTTCACTTTTAGGGAGTAGTAACCTCCCCAGATGGTAGTAGGAGCTGTGGGGGTGCCAAACGTCAGGATGATGGTAGGGAGACGGATCTCCCTACCACCTCGTTTGGAAATGAAGCGCCTGACGTAGGTCACCCCCTGTGACTTAAGGTTCCGTACAAGTTCATCTTCAGACAGTTCGGCCAATGCTTGATCTTTAATCACTCCTCTAGAAGAATTCATCGTTTTGTGGGGAGTGACCTCCACTGGAGTGTCTCCGATGGAGGAGAGCCTCAGTAGCCCATTGGAGTGTGCCCGGGTATGGCACTCTACCAGCAAGTCACCAGACCTGAACGCTGGGCCTCAGGCCTGCCAACACGGCTCCTGAGGGTCTCCCCTACCAGGAAAGGGTGCAGCTTGGAAACAGGCTTCTCTTTAACTTTGCTGTGGATAATGAGAAAGCGAGGCCAGACGGCCGACGCCTGAGGTGTCGCTTCCTCCCAATCGAAGTCGCTATCATTTTCAAGGTCAATGTAAGTGGCTATGTGCCGCTTTGGTGCCAGTTTTGGTTTTTTGATATTTTCCATATTATAGTATGATAGATATTCATCCCCCGGGGGTCCCCGCCCGCCACCGAGCCCAACAAGGGAAAGTGCAATTGTCGGCGGGTCTCCAGCCGACGCACAATGGAGACTGCCCGAAAGATATACTCAAGGGGGTAAGCCCAATTGAACCGTTTGAGCCACCACCTTCTATCACACTGTTGAATGCAGGGGAATACTGGTGTAGAGCACCTAATCAGCATCAGAGGCTATAGCATGGTGCTCCGTATAACAACCCGCATGTCAACAGGGGGATAGGGCTCGACGTGACAAGAGCCGATTGACTAAGCCGGTACGACTAGCCTCCCGTTTAGGCAGAAGTCAAGGCCAAAGTGGAGTGTTTCAGCCACCAGGATCCTCTTCTCCTCCGACACGGGTCTCCAAGCACGGCAAACACTTGGGATCCAAAGGACCAAAAGCTCATGAGTATTTTTAAGGACCAATCCAACATGGTAAGACCTGGGTTAGCACAGCTCCTTAAAAATTGGACCAGTGAAAAAGACTGAACAACATATCTGCTGACATCAAGTCCTAATCCTGGACAAAGATGGCACCCGTCTGCTAGCCCACTCAGTCAGGGACTGAGGGGACTACCCACCCACGCCACGTGGAGGCCGGTGCTGGGTAGGCCAGATGGTTAGGAATTGATAGTGGATGGTATCTAGGCCAGCAGCAGAGTCATTACATTTCTGCAAGGCTTGATGCAATTCTGATAATGTAAAAGGGGCATTATTGTCTTCTGAGTTATCGGACTTAAAATCACAAATACGAGACTCTGGCTTTTCCTTCTCTCTCTGGAAGAAGGGTGAATAATGCTCTGTTGAAGAATTATGGGCCAGCCCTGAAAGTCTAAAATTTTGCCCACCAGCCTTTGGCTAGTGACTTCCAAGTTTTACTAGCCAAACTGAAAATGTTACTAGCCAAAACTGAAAATTTTACTACTGAAAATAGCCCCCAACTCAACAATATAATGTACCACAAGTGTTTGACGCCCAATGTTAGAGAGCGTTTTCTGCCCAGAGGCATTGAAAACAAATATTTGAACAGACAATCATAAACAAGTTAATGTTTATGTCCTGACTTCAGGTTTTTGATAGTATCAAGTGGAGAAATAACTGACAAAGTCCCCATGTGAACTGTGGTGGGATTTGTATTTATTTATTTATTGTAAGTAGAGCTGGGCTTTTGTTTGCACAACAGGTTAAAGGGTCTGTAGACCCCAGGTATAAATTTTAGAGGGTACACAGACCCCCATCCTAGCATTATAGAGGGTCCGCGGATTTATTTAAGAAAAACTGCATCATCTGTATGTTCCTTAAAATAAATTATCCCCACCCGGGTCTGCCCTGGGGGACTTGGGTGGGGTTAACTACATTTTAGTTCCCAGGGTCACCCTGGTCATCCCCACAGGGTGGGTTTTTCCCTATATTCTGGGGCATGTGTTTCTGTCTACCCTGGTCCATTCACCTGTATTTGTCTTTTTAAAACTCTCCCAACTGTCTGCACTGCCTGTAGCTCTTGATATTGGATGTGTGTTGCTAAATGGTCTTAGCTTTATTTAGGCCCCATGTTGTAGGTATATTTAACGTATTGGACCGGCTGGCGACATACATTCAATATTCTGTTTCTTTTTCTTTTTCACAAGCAGTGCAGGCACGTCCTGAGAAAACCTTGTTGCTGTCGGGACGATAAACAATGTACAATCAATCAATCATTAAAATAAATTATCTCATTTCGCTCTCTCCTCTTTAAATGTGTTGTGACAGTGTGTGTGTGTCCTTTCCATGATACTGATTCTTTAACTGGTGAGCTATCGCGCAAAAGCCTGTCTCCATCGCTCTCTGACACACAGAAAAACATATATCTATTTATTTATTTGTACGATCGTTTGATAATGTATTGTAACAGAGAATATTGCGTTTTCTGCTGAACGCGGCAGACTGACAACCAAAGTGTGACTTGTCTAAACTGTGTGTGTGTGTGTGTGTGTAAACTGATGTACTTCAAAGTTTGTTTCAACCCGTTTAACCACTCAGAAAGACGTGTTTCTCCAATTTTTGCCTAATAACTGTGTACCAGAAGATGGATCGACCACGATTTTAAAAAACTGACAAACTTATTTCTGTTCAAATTTTTGGACTTACTTTTTGAGTTTGCCTCAGTGCTCATTGCGCATGCTATTCGAGTGCCGTCGTGCTTTAGGTCATATTACATAGTCAAATTTGGCCAGTTCAGGCAGTAAGAGAACCGGTGATTTTAAAAATAATTTTTGCCTTGTTTAAAAATTTGTGGTAGGGCTGAATGTTGGAATTTGCTGGAAATGTCCGGTTAGCTAAGAGGAGACATGTTTGGTGCTTTGATTTATACCATCCTGAGCTTATCCAATGGAGAATTGTGGGCCTATTTTGAGTTGCTGTTGACGTAGTGATTTGAGGAGCACACTGATTTTAGCTGTGCTTGGGTGTGGGGTTGGTAAGGAACCAGTTTCATAGCCAAGAAATGAGACGGGTGATGTGCTGGTTTTTTTTTAAATTTTGTGCATGGCAAATGTGCAGCTGGTGGGTGGTAGTGTTTCTTAGGGAATTGAAAAATTAGGGGATGACTGGGACTGACTAAGGCTAAGAGTAAGAGACTGGACAGTATGGAAACGGCACTGTAGTCCGTGACCTGTCAGGTCACCACATGCCATATGTGACATAGACAGGAAACTGGTTTAATGTAACCATATCATTGAGTTTGGACTTTTGCAGTTGGAAAACTGAAAACATCATGAAAAATTTGAAATTTTGCCAAGAAATCGCTGAGTTTGCAGTTTTATAGGCGTTTTTGCATTTTTTGCATTGCAACACCCTGTTTACTTGCACTGGGAGCTATGTTTAGTGTGTTTGTTCATTATTTCTTGTCTTACAGGTAGTCATGAGTCTGACCTTTGACCCTGAGCTGTGATCTTTGACCTTGACCTTGAAAGGGGTGGGGTTTGGGGCGTTAAAAAAATGCAATCTTTGAGTTATTGAAGTTGTGGTCTGGGTGGAGTAGGGTGGGGTGGGGGGTGGGGGGGGGGTGGATTGGAGGTGGAGAGGGGGGGGGGCTTAAGGTCAAAGGTTAAGATGAAAACTACAATGAAACAGTGTCAGCATGTGCATTTCATCAAACAGCTGACCTCAGAGTGAAATAAGCTGCCAAAATAATGTGACATGCAGAAGAGTTATTTTGCATGATCCTGCTACACTGGCTATATCTGAGGTGTCATTCTGCTGTAATTGTCATGAGGGATGTTTCTGGTGTCTATTCTGAGCCAAACATAAGCATTTTTACACTGCGTAAAGCTCATTTGAGTGCATTGTTATGGGAACAGCAGTTGCAGCCACCAGTACAGGCTTTTACAGGAGTGTTCACAAGTTTGGCACACACATGCCTACTATATTTGTAAGATGAGTTGAGGTGTTTTGAGACTCTGACAAGTGTGTTTTATATAAAAATGAACTGTACATAACCATTTTTCTCTGCTACCTCCTAAATAAGCACTCCAGACACTTTTTTGGGTATGTGGTGTGTCCCGCCTAGCATAGTTTTGGCTGTTTTGTGTAGTCTTTTGTCTGTGGGATAGCTCAGTAGACTTAAATGTTTAAAGTGACGAGCTGTTTCATGACCCCTTTGCCTGAGGAAAAGATTGCATGCAGCATATAAAGCATGGCAGCTGGTTACAGGCCTCTTCCTGCTTGCTGTCACCAGATAACAGGGTCAATGAGGATGCCTGTGCCGTGTCCTTTTGGCTGCCCTGAGATACACAAGGAAATGGCCTTGGGTCTGAAAGCTCATTTTTCATCAATGTTCGTGTCATGGTACCGTTTTTTAGTTGTCCAGCACACCAGAAGTCAGTTTGACTGTATTGCATGTGTGTGTAAATTTGGAAAAACAGAAAAGTAGGGGGGTGGGTAATGGAAAAATATGAAAAAAACACCTTTCATGTGCCTGTGTCTCAAATGCAACATTTGTGAAAATCAGATATGTTACTTGATGTACATGCCAATTTTGGAGGCATTCTGACCATATCTAGTCTGTTTCTCATGGCATCAGATATGCATGATCCAAAACATCAACAGCATAGTTAATGCCACAACAATGCGCTTCACATAATGGGCCATAACTTAAAGATGCAGCAACAATCAATGGTGTCACTTTGGGTTTGACTTAGCTAGTGTCTAAGAGTTGCACTGATGGCAGATTGAATGGTGTTCAGGTGGGAGAGTTCCTCTTTCAGGTCATATTACATAGTCAAATTTGGCCAGTTCAGGCAGTAAGAGAACCGGTGTTTTTAAAAATAATTTTTGCCTTGTTTAAAAATTTGTGGTAGGGCTGAATGTTGGAATTTGCTGGAAATGTCCAGTTAGCTGAGAGGAGACATGTTTGGTGCTTTGATTCATACCATCCTGAGCTTATCCAATGGAGAATTGTGGGCCTATGTTGAGTTGCTGTTGACATAGTGATTTGAGGAGAACGCTGATTTCAGCTGTGCTTGGGTGTGGGGTTTCATAGCCAAGAAATGAGACGGGTGATGTGCTGTGTTTTTTTTTTTTGTATTTTGTGCATGGCAAATGTGCAGCTGGTGGGCGGTAGTGTTTCTTAGGGAATTGAAAAATTAGGGGATGACTGGGACTGACTAAGGCTAAGAGACTGGACAGTATGGAAACGGCACTGTAGTCCGTGACCTGTCAGCCATGGAAATACACTCAGCACAGCCATGGACTCTGAAAACTGTGTCGTAGCGCCAGTGCCACACACGGCCCAGGGGTAGCATTTCTGGTACTGTCGCTTGTCGATGGAGATGGCGATGTCGAAGTGCAATTTTCTTCTTAGCGATTATCAAGATCAGACGGTGCCGGATTGAAGAATCCGAAGCATTACAGCTCTTCCTTTGCTTTTTCTCCACCATGGACAACTTCGTTCTAGATCGAAAGCGAAATGCACGATGCCATATCCCATAATAGTATGTACGATGACGTCACAGCAAGTAACACGTTCAACATGTAGCGCGCACTTTGTAATAACATGCTGACACCACACATAAACTAACAGTTTGCCCGCCCTGTTACACTCGCACGGACCCCGGCGTCGGGTCGATTCTGAATGCAGCCGCGATTGAGCGAGCCGCTAAACGAACCAATTCGTCACTAAAAATAGAACGACTGTCACCGACCACTGTTATGGTACGCACAGTTCGAGTGACGTGTTCGGCTACTGCCGCAAAGTGATGTTAGAGGCAACTAGCGGTGCAGTCAGGTCACGCGCCGGCGTACCTAATGTTCGGCTGGCGGTTAGCCGTTGGATTGGAAAACGCATGAGCGCACTCGCATTTGGCGAGAGATTTTTTTTTATAAACTCGCCACAAAAAAAAAATTCACTCGCCATGGCGAGTAAATTACTCGCCATTTTCAGGGCTGTGGGCAATGGTGGAGGCAAGCAAACTAGTGGCCACAGCTTTTTTATCTGTGACCAAGATGGCACCATCTCTAAAATGGCCGACAGAAGCCGAGCCACCCCTGCCCCTAATTCCTCGAACAGCCCTCCATACTTTCTGGGACGGAGTCCGAGAAGTTAAAGATGAGACGAAGCGTCTCCAGGATGCACGGCGTTCACGTTTAAAAACGTAACGGGCTTTCGCCCTCTGTCTTTTAAAGGTTAAAATATTCACTTGCGACGGAGTACGGAAAGCACGTCGCTAAGCAGATTTGCGCGCTTTTTGGGCCTTGCGGCACTCCTCATTGAACCATGGTACTCTCGGCTTCCGAGGGACTGATGCGGAAGTTTTAGGGATGGTTTCACCCGCTACGTCCAACAAAATAGTAGTAAAAGAAGAAACAGGTTCTTCAGCTGACATGACCACCTCCTCTGTAATACGAGACCGACAGATTGATTGATTGATTGATTGTACATTGCTTAACGTCCCGACAGCAACAAGGCTTTCTCAGGACGTGCCTGCACTGCTTGTGAAAAAAAAAAAAAAAAACAGAACATTGAATGTATGTCGCCAGCCGGTCAAATACGTTAAATAAACCTAACAAATTGGGCTAAATAAAGCTAAGACCATTTAGCAACACACATCCAATATCAAGAGCTACAGGCAGTGCAGACAGTAGGGAGAGTTTTAAAAAGGCAAATACAGGTGAATGGACCTCGGGTAGAGAGAAACACATGCCCCAGAATAGAGAGAAAAACTCACCCTGTGGGGCTGACCAGGGTGACCCTGGGAACTAAAAAGTACCTAACCCCACCCAAGTCCCCCAGGGCAGACCCGGGTGGGGGCGAGACCGACAGAGGGAGGCGAACAGAGGCCAGTTGGCTTTCTTGAGATTCCAGCGCCCCACCGGCGGATCCTCCCCACAGCTGACCGATGACAGGACTACTGGGAAGTGGTCACTACCACACAGGTCGTCGTGAACCTTCCAGTCAAAGTCCAGCATGAGAGAAGGATCACACACAGTGAGGTCTAGAACAGAACTAGATCCTGAACCTGAGTTGGAGTATGTAGGTGAGCCATCGTTAAAGACACATAGGTTAAGTTGAGCAAAAATATCTTCTAACATCTGACCTCTGCCATCATAGTGGTCACTACCCCAAAGGTGAGCGTGACCGTTAAAATCCCCCATGAGAATAAAGGGAGGGGGCAGTTGATCTACTAATTGATTGATTGATTGTACATTGCTTAACGTCCCGACAGCAACAAGGCTTTCTCAGGACGTGCCTGCACTGCTTGTGAAAAAAACAATAAACAGAACATTGAATGTATGTCGCCAGCCGGTCAAATACATTAAATAAACCTAACACATGGGGCCTAAATAAAGCTAAGACCATTTAGCAACACACATCCAATATCAAGAGCTACAGGCAGTGCAGACAGTAGGGAGAGTTTTAAAAAGGCAAATACAGGTGAATGGACCAAGGGTAGACAGAAACACATGCCCCAGAATAGAGAGAAAAACTCACCCTGTGGGGCTGACCAGGGTGACCCTGGGAACTAAAAAGTACCTAACCCCACCCAAGTCCCCCAGGGCAGACCCGGGTGGGGGAAGTTGATCTACTAAATTAAAAAAAAAAATCATTACTACAGACCCGCAGGGATGGTGGCAGGTAAATACTGCATATGGTTATGGTCTTCTTCAAGGTAACCCGAGCTGCGACAGCCTGAAGACAGGTGTCAATGCTAACGGGGCTACATAAAATTTGGCTACTAATGAGAAGAGCCACTCCACCCGAGCGCCTCTCCGAATCAGAGCCTTTATGTATAACGTTAAAACCATTAAAGGATACAGGGTCAGAAGTCTTCAGGTAAGTCTCCTGAAGAGATATTACTGAGGGGTTATAGCACTTGACTAAAAGACGTAATTCCTCAAAGTTAGCTTGAAAACCACGACAATTCCACTGAAGCAGAGAGTCCATGATTATGTCTTATCTGGGGGTGCAGAGTTTTTCCCCCCTTTTTCTTTTGCGTTGTAAAGAGTTGGAGAAACAGAGGGGGGCCGGCTCCCGGGCCTCCTCTGGTTCTTAGGAGATGAAGGGGGTGGAGCTGCCGCAGCATCGGCAACGACAACTTCCACTCCCTCCATCGGCTCCTCCAATGCAGCATATTTGTTTTGAAGGGGGACATCAGTGTTCCCCTTCTGGGCACGTGCGCACGGCGGTCCCATAGATTTCTTAGACTTCTGGTCCTGGGCAGCGGTCCTGCCGCTAGAGTTAGCGGCCTTAGAAGGCTGACCAGAGCCAGAAACCTTTGGCGTTGACAAACTAGCAGGTGTGGGTGGGGGCTGAGGCTTAGGGGCAGCAGAAGGCTGTGCCACCGGACTGGTAGCATCTGCCTTCTGCGTTCCCTGGTTCCTCGTCACCACCGGAGGAGGGTTACTCTCCAGGGTCGAGAGGATCCGAGGCTCCGCCCCCAACCAAGAAGTTGGGGTTTGACAAGAGAAGTCTTTGGTGGGGCGCTTGCCTGCCACCGCAGCACTGAAAGTATACACAAAGTTGTTATTTGAGTTTGGCGCAGCCTCAGCTGCACCAGGGCCATCAACCAGTTTTTTGGCGTCCGCAAAGGACAGCCCCATCTCCACACGCACCTGCTGAATCCTGCACTCGGAGATCCAACGAGGGCACTTCTTGTCCGAAGCCATATGCGCCCCCTGGCAATTCACACACAGGGGGATGGCTGTGCAGGACTCAGCAGAGTGTCCGGGCTTAGTGCAACGGGCGCATAGAGCCTCTGCCTGGCGGCATGTCTTCTGCCCATGGCCATACTTTTGGCACTTAAAGCACCGGAGGGGGAGAGGGACGTACTTTTTCACTTTTAGGGAGTAGTAACCTCCCCAGATGGTAGTAGGAGCTGTGGGGGTGCCAAACGTCAGGATGATGGTAGGGAGACGGATCTCCCTACCACCTCGTTTGGAAATGAAGCGCCTGACGTAGGTCACCCCCTGTGACTTAAGGTTCCGTACAAGTTCATCTTCAGACAGTTCGGCCAATGCTTGATCTTTAATCACTCCTCTAGAGGAATTCATGGTTTTGTGGGAAGTGACCTCCACTGGAGTGTCTCCGATGGAGGAGAGCCTCAGTAGCCCATTGGAGTGTGCCCGGGTACGGCACTCTACCAGCAAGTCACCAGACCTGAGGCGCTGGGCCTCAGGCCTGCCAACACGGCTCCTGAGGGTCTCCCCTACCAGGAAAGGGTGCAGCTTGGAAATAGGCTTCTCTTTAACTTTGCTGTGGATAATGAGAAAGCGAGGCCAGGCGGCCGACGCCTGAGGCGTCGCTTCCTCACAGTCAGAGTCACTATCGTTCTCAATGACAATGTCGGCGGCTATGTGCCGCTTTGGTGCCAGTTTTGGTTTTTTAATTTTTTCCATATTATTATAGTAGAGATATTCATCCCCCGGGGGTCCCCACCCGCCACCGAGCCCAACAAGGGAAAGTGCAACTGTCGGTGGGTCTCCAGCCGACGCACAATGGAGACTGCCCGAAAGATATACTCAAGGGGGTAAGTCCGATTGAACCGTTTAAGCCACCGCCTTCTATCACACTGTTGAATGCAGGGGAATACTGGCGTAAAGCACCTAATCAGCAGCAGAGGCTATAGTATGGTGCTCCATATAGCAACCCGCATGTGGGATAGGGCTCAACGTGACAAGAGCCGATTGACTAGGCCGGTACGACTAGCCTCCCGTTTAGGCAGAAGTCAAGGCCAAAGTGGAGTGTTTCAGCCACCAGGATCCTCTTTCCCCCCGACACGGGTCTCCAAGCACGGCAAACACTTGGGATCTAAAGGACCAAAAGCTCACGCATATTTTTAAGGACCAATCCAACATGGTAGGACCTGGGTAAGCACAGCTCCTTAAAAACCGGACCAGTGAAAAATACTGAACAACATATCTGCTGACATCAAGTCCTAATCCTGGACAAAGATGGCACCCCTCTGCTAGCCCACTCAGTCAGGGACAGAGGGGACTACCTACCCACGCCACTTGGAGGCTGGTGCCCAGTGGGCTTATAAGGCCGACCAGAGCCAGAAACCTTTGGCATTGACAAACTAGCAGGTTTGGGTGGGGGCTGAGGCTTAGGGGCAGCAGAACGCGGTGCCACCGGACCGCCCTCTGCGTTCCCTGGCTCCTCGTCACCACCGGAGGAGGGTTACTCTTCAGGGGCGAGAGGATCCGAGGCTCCTCCCCCAACCAAGAAGTTGGGGCTTGACAAGAGAAGTCTTTGGTGGGGCGCTTGCCTGCCACCGCAGCACTGAAAGTATACACAGAGGTGTTATTTGAGTTTGGCACAGCTTCAGCTGCACCAGGACCATCAACCAGTTTTTTGGCGTCCGCAAAGGACAGCCCCATCTCCACACGCACCTGCTGAATTTTCCACTCGGATATCTACCGAGGGCACTTCTTGTCCGAAGCCATATGCCCCCCCCTGGCAATTCACACACAGGGGGATGGATGTGCAGGACTCAGCAGAGTGTCCGGCCTTAGTGCAGCGGGCGCATAGAGCCTCTGCCTGGCGGCATGTCTTCTGCCCATGGCCATACTTTTGGCACTTAAAGCACCGGAGGGGGAGAGGGACGTACTTTTTCACTTTTAGGGAGTAGTAACCTCCCCAGATGGTAGTAGGAGCGGTGGGGGTGCCAAACGTCAGGATGATGGTAGGGAGACGGATCTCCCGACCACCTCGTTTGGAAACGAAGCGCCTGACGTAGGTCACCCCCTGTGACTTAAGGTTCCGTACAAGTTCATCTTCAGACAGTTCAGCCAATGCTTGATCTTTAATCACTCCTCTAGAAGAATTCATGGTTTTGTGGGGAGTGACCTCCACTGGAGTGTCTCCGAAAGAGGAGAGCCTCAGTAGCCCATTGGAGTGTGCCCAGGTACGGCACTCTACCAGCAAGTCACCAGACCTGAGGCGCTGGGCCTCAGGCCTGCCAACATGGCTCCTGAGGGTCTCCCCTACCAGGAAAGGGTGCAGCTTGGAAACAGGCTTCTCTTTAATTTTGCTGTGGATAATGAGAAAGCAAGGCCAGACGGCCGACGCCTGAGGTGTCGCTTCCTCCCAATCGGAGTCGCTATCATTTTCAAGGTCAATGTCAGGGGCTATGTGCCGCTTTGGTGCCAGTTTTGGTTTTTTGATATTTTCCATATTATAGTATGATAGATATTCATCCCCCGGGGGTCCCCGCCCGCCAACGAGCCCAAGGGAAAGTGCAATTGTCGGCGGGTCTCCAGCTGACGCACAATGGAGACTGCCTGAAAGATATACTCAAGGGGGTAAGCCCGATTGAACTGTTTGAGCCACCGCCTTCTATCACACTGTTGAATGCAGGGGAATACTGGCGTAGAGCACCTAATCAGCATCAGAGGCTATAGCATGGTGCTCCGTATAACAACCCGCATGTCAACAGGGGGATAGGGCTCGACGTGACAAGAGCCGATTGACTAGGCCGGTACGACTAGCCTCCCGTTTAGGCAGAAGTCAAGGCCAAAGTGGAGTGTTTCAGCCACCAGGATCCTCTTCTCCCCCAACACGGGTCTCCAAGCACGGCAAACACTTGGGATCCAAAGGACCAAAAGCTCACGAGTATTTTTAAGGACCAATCCAACATGGTACGACCTGGGTTAGCACAGCTCCTTAAAAACTGGACCAGTGAAAAAGACTGAACAACATATCTGCTGACATCAAGTCCTAATCCTGGACAAAGATGGCACCCCTCTGCTAGCCCACTCAGCCAGAGACTGAGGGGACTACCCACCCACGCCACGTGGAGGCCGGTGCCCAGTGGGCTGGTTTAAACAAAGAGTACCAGGACCTGTGTGACCTCATCATCAAAGAACAAGTCCTCAACGCATGTTCAAAGGACCTGGCCGCCCGACTCAGGGAGAAAAAGAACCAGTCTTTGAAGGTCTTGGCAGACTTCGCTCAAAGATACCTGGACACCCACAACATGAAGTTCGGGTCCGGTAAGCCACAGCGCGGGTCTACACCAGCAGAGGAAACCCACACCGTCAGAGACATCCCGAAACACATGCCGGTGGAGAACCTGACATGTTTCCTTTGTGGAAAGAGGGGACACAAGGCGATACGGTGTCCTTCTAAAGATGTTCCCCGAGGTGATAACACCAGAAGACACAACCAAGATCGCGGGATACCAGGCAGAAGCAGTACCACATCTCAACACAGAGCCGCCACTGTACTAGGCAATGATGTGACGTCATCTAGTGACTGTGAGTCTGCAGAAAGGCGATTGACCCCGGAGCTGATCGAGTCTTTCAGAAAGAATGGACGCATTCCAGGTGGTGATGGAGCGACTTTCTTACCAGTCTCAAACATCGCGCTGCCTGAGAATGAAGTGCCGAATATGCTGGTGGTATCAAGATTCGACGGTGAACATCAGTGAGAGTGCTGAGAGACACCGGTTGTAGTTGCGTCATTGTGAGAGAGGACCTAGTAGCTGAAGACCAGAAGCTACAGGAGTGGACAACCCTCATCTTGGCCGACGGAACTGTGAGGATCATCCCCCTTGCCAAGGTCAGTGTCAACACCCAGTACCTGACAGGAGAGGTGAAGGCGTTATGCATGAAGACGCCAGTCTACGACCTCATCATCGGAAACATTGATGGTGACAGAAACGCAGACGATCCAGATCCAGAGTGGAGACCTGAAACGTGCTGTTACCACGAGAAATCAAGCAAAGAAGAGTCACCAAACCATCCCTCTAAAAGTGGCTGACAATATAGAAACAGCCATGGTGAAAGAGAAGTTGGAGAAAGAGAAGCGCAAGGTGATGGAGCGACTGCAGAACCAGATGGACGCGACCATGGCCAGCGATCGAGATAAGTTAGAAGCACAACAGCAAGCAGCCATTGACCATCTGCAGCAAAAACAGGCGCAGGAATTAGACAGTCGGCAATACGATGCCGAGCGCCGCCACAATGATCAAATGGGCTCGCCAAAAAGCAAGGTGAACGAGGGATTCGAGAGAGACGGGGCTCCTCTGAGAAAGGAGATGTTGAAGTGGCAGGAGGAAGATAAGGAGAGAGATAACCAGAAGCTAGTGTCAGCATGTGAACATCAGAAAGCCGTCGACGATTTCGACAGAGGGCTGGATAAAGTTCAACAGGAATGGAAGCAAGACCTGAAGGTCAGTCATCAGAACCAGCTTGAAAGATCGCGGCAGGATCAAGATACAGAAATATGCCGACTGCCATTAGACGTGCGAGATGGGGGACCGCACGTGTTTGATACCTGTGGTTGGTATCAAAGACTACAGAGTTGACGTCAACAACAGAACGAATACTGACCGTGTTATTTCACTGAAGGAGTACATCGAGAGAAGTCATCAGTGTAAACCGCAACACGCTGCATCAGTGCGTCTATTGACACCGAAAGAACAGACAACGAGAACCTGTTCGACTTTGGCGAACTCCACCACCAGGAGGGTGTGGAGGACGTACAGTCTGGCCTAAACTTGGCCCAGGCACAGAAAGTGAAGCTGGGAGTCTAAACTATGGAGTTCGTGCATCCTTCTCCGGAAACACCAAAAAGGGCACAGTTCTTTTGCTCGTCAGTATACTTGGGTTTGTGCCTGACTCAGGGACTGCGGACATCGTCCAGCGTGAGGTTGGTCTAACATCGAATGAGCCAGTTCATGACGAGCTATGTCATCTTCTTCGCAACACGAAAAAGGGACTGAGGAAGAATATTGGGGAGACGCTGGACTTGAGAGTCGTCATAAATTCCAGATCGCCAGTGGGCATCGCGAAGAAACCAGAGAGATCCAATTTGGTGTGTATGGATTACCATACATTCCATAAGCGGACAGTGTTTGACCCAGGACCAGTGACTCTTGAACTGTCTGAACTGTATCCATATCAAGATTTGGCGATGTTCCAGAAATGAACTTTTTTACATTAATTTTCATTATATCAAGGGTTCGCAGAACTTTGGAGCGGATTACCTGAGCAGAGCAGTCTGTGTCCAGAACAGTTTAAAGAAACATTTTGGTGTCCATGAGAGTTTAAAGGGACATGACTGCGCTCATGACAGTTTACAGGAACTGTGAACAATTATTTTAAAGCAGATGATTTGATTTTGATGTAAAATTGTATTTATTTAGGTTTTTGTGTCAGTTAACATAGCCATAACCGTATTTTGAGATTTGCAAAGAAATTTTGTGAAATTTCGTTCTAAAAACGGGGTAATGTTACGATTGTGGTTGTGTTGTTCTGTGAGAGCATACATGCATTAATCGTAGGAAACGATCCGATATTTATTTGAGCTATCATGATTACGAATCACGTACCTTTTCAGTAAGATTCGCTATCATTCGCGCAGAGAGCGGAATTGGCTTTGTTAAGATACGCTATGTTTAGTCCAGAAGTTTCTAGCAAAGTCACATGGAGAAGAGCGGTTGATTTTTGTGATGCGTAGATTCGCTGAGAATAGACTAGAACGTTCGAGCGAAGTTGCAATCTGTCGATGTAACCCAACATGTGACGTCAAAGTGTAGGCAACATTTTGCAACACGGTATTTACGCCGCTCAGATATTCATAGAACCTGTGCGCGTGAAGTTAGCGGCTGGTCAATACGTATTATGCAATGTCGTGAACGGTCTACCACACTTTTGTGAGACGTCATAACGCGCCGGGATTTCCCAAAATAGGGGCTGGAAATAGCAGCTAGATTTTTGTAGCCTATTGTAGTTAATTCTAGAAAGTTCTTTGTCATTAATATTTATGAGTTTTGGTTACGTATTCTTTTTTGACTGGTTGTGTTGTATGAAGTTGTTGGATTATTCTGGTAGTGGAAAGCATGACACTATATAAGACGGTGCTAGGAAGCATGTGTCTACATTGTTCAGTTTGTAGTATTGCAATGTAACAGCGTCGGTACATTGTTCAGTTGTGAAATTGCGGTATATCGTAGGTACGTGGCCCGTGTAGGGTGTACCTTGTGAGAGACGCAGCGTAGCAGTGATATATGTTGTATGAGAGACGCATTGTGTCAAGGTGTTGACATTTTTGCAGAGGAGACATTGTATCAGTGTTGGTGCATATGTGAATGCATTGTGTGGAGATTGTATCGCTGCAATAAAATATTGTTGGAACTGTTACTCCAGTGTTGTCTACAACCTTAAGCCACATGTGACGGGTTGCAGCTGAGTGAAGTTTCTTTAAAAGAACCTTACGTGTGTGCGTCTGGTGTGTTTATCATACTACGACTACGACCCCACCACGTAACACAGACAATACTGATACTGTGTGAATCTTATACCATCTTAGAGCCGTGTTGTGAAGACGTGTTAGATGTTAACACCAGTTAACATCAGACAATACTGATACTGTGTACACTGTATAAATCTCTTATTATAGGGGGTGGCATTCCCATCATCTACAGAGACTGTTCTTCTGCTCACCTCTCCTTCTCTCAGTCTCTCCCTTTTGCTCATCACCCCACCCGGGTCTGCCCTGGGGGACTTGGGTGGGGTTAGGTATTTTTTAGTTCCCAGGGTCACCCTGGTCAGCCCCACAGGGTGGGTTTTTCTCTCTATTCTGGGGCATGTGTTTCTGTCTACCCTTTGTCCATTCACCTGTATTTGCCTTTTTAAAAACTCTCCCTACTGTCTGCACTGCCTGTAGCTCTTGATATTGGATGTGTGTTGCTAGATGGTCTTAGCTTTATTTAGGCCCCATGTGTTAGGTTTATTTAACGTATTTGACCGGTTGGCGACATACATTCAATGTTCTGTTTAGTTGTTTTTTTTTTTTTGTTGTTTTTTTTTACAAGCAGTGCAGGCACGTCCTGAGAAAGCCTTGTTGCTGTCGGGACGTTAAGCAATGTACAATCAAAAACCTTTTGCTCATCACTCCTTTGAATCTGTCGAGGCCGTAGCAACACTCCCCGGCCAGTCCCTCATCTTCTCATGTATCTATCGTCCACCTCCAAGTTCTCAAAACAAACTCACAAACTCCATGTTCCTCAACGAGTTTGACCTCCTCCTGGAACATTACAGCACTCGAGCCGGAAAACACATCCTTCTTGGCAACTTCAACTTCCACTTCGACAAACCCGACCACCCCGACACAAAACGCCTTTGCACGAGCTTCTTCGATGAAGCTGTCGACCTTTTCTTGGACCCCGCCCACTCTCACAATCTTGCATCCCATTTCGATTCCTCCCTTCGAAAACTCCTAGACACCTATGCCCCTGTCACCACCTGCTCCATACCCAACCGACTCCCCTCCCCCTGGCTCACTGACGACATAGCTGAGGCCAAGCGCGAGCGCCGACAAGCGGAATGCCGCTGGCGCTCATCTGACCTCACTGTTCACAGACAGATCTTCCAAACCACCAGATCCAATGTCTGCAGAATGATATCCGACTCCAAACATAAACACCTTCAAAACAAAATCCTGGAATCCACTTCTTCCAAAACCCTCTTCGCTACCATAAACACACTCCTAGGCACTTCTAAAGACTCCTCTCCCCAACACACAGCAAAGAAGAACTCCCGTCCGCTTTTTCCACCTATTTCTCTGACAAAATCCAAACTCTGCGCACCACACTCGATACTCTGCCTTCTCCGCCTTGCCCTCCTGACCCCCCCTTTTCTGGCACTCCCCTCTCGTCCTTCCACCCCGTCTCTCAGGATGAAGTCCTCAAGACCATAAAGTCCATGCCTTTCAAAACCTGCAAACTAGACCCCATCCCAGCTTCTCTCTACCAGGACAGCCTTCCAAAACTTCTGCCCTTCATTACCGACATCATCAACACATCTCTAGAGAATGGCTCCGTCCCCGATATCTTCAAGTCCGCCATCGTCCGTCCTCTCCTAAAAAAACACAACCTCGACCCAAACAATCTCAAGAACTATCGCCCAGTCTTCTTGAGAAGGTTGTTCTCAACCAGCTCAACCTCCACCTTGCCGACAACAACCTCCTCAGTCCCTTCCAGTCTACCTATCACAAACATCACAGCACTCAAACAGCTCTTCTACATATCCTAAGGGACCTGCTTCCCTCCACCGACTCGGGCAACA
This sequence comes from Semisulcospira habei, assembly GCA_036245525.1. Lineage (NCBI taxonomy): Eukaryota > Metazoa > Mollusca > Gastropoda > Semisulcospiridae > Semisulcospira > Semisulcospira habei. Next base: position 161,639,008 of record BTPG01000001.1, on the reverse strand, counting down.
TCTCCCTTCTTACGCTACTCGATCTCTCTGCCGCCTTTGACACTATCGCCCACTCTATCCTCCTCCACTGCATTCACCCCTCCTTCGGCATCACTGACTCTGTCAGACAGCGAGCAGTCCATCATCATCCAGTCTCATCACATACATCACCACCTCTACGCTGACGACTCACAACTACTAGACAAAGACAAACTCGACAACACTCAGTCACTACTGACTCGCACGGCTGACTGCTACGAAGACGTGAAAAACTGGATGACAGCAAACAAGCTTAAACTGAACGACGACAAAACGGAAGCCATGCTAGTAGGCACTCGCCAGAAACTTTCCCAGCTCCCTCCCTCGCTCCACCTTCAACGCAACTGCACCCCCATCTCCCTCTCTGACTCGGCCAAGAACCTCGGCATTATCGATTCCTCTCTTTCCATGACCAGCGTCATCTCTGCCACGGCCCAGACATGCTATTTCCACCTCCGTTGCATCACTCAGATCAGAAAATACCTCACCACCGAAGCTGCCACCAAACTTGTTGTCTCTCTCATCTTATCTCGCATTGATTATTGCAACTCTCTCCTTTCCGGCCTCCCTCACTCCACCACTTTCACTCTCCAGTGCGTCAAGAACAATGCTGCCCGCCTCGTCCTCAGAAAGAAAAAATCTGACCACATCACTCCCCTGCTCAAACTCCTTCGCTGGCTCCTCATCCCCCAACGCATCGAATGTAAGATTATGTCTCTCTGCTACAAATCCCTGAACAACTATGCTCCTACCTATCTCTCCTAACTTCTTGTCTCTCTCATCTTACCTCGCATTGATTATTGCAACTCTCTCCTTTCCGGCCTCCCTCACTCCACCTGCACCACTTTCACTCTACAGCGCGTCCAGAACAATGCTGCCCGCCTCGTCCTCAGAAAGAAAAAATATGACCACATCACTCCAGTGCTCAAACTCCTTCACTGGCTCCCCATCCCCCAACGCATCGAATGTAAGATTATGTCTCTCTGCTACAAATCCCTGAACAACTATGCTCCTACCTATCTCTCTAACTTACTTCACCCCTATACTCCTTCCCGCTCCCTTCGCTCCTCTTCCGACCCTCTCCGCCTCCACATCCCCCGCACCAAACTCAGCACTTTCGGCCCCCGCTCCTTCTCCGTCTACGGTCCATCCACCTGGAACACTCCCACTCTCTCTCCGTCAGAAACACTCTCTCTCCTCTTTCCATTCTGCCCTCAAAACTCACCTCTTTCAACAGTTCTAGCACATATCACCACACTCCCCACCCTAAGCTGACTGTCGTAACATATTTGTGGTACGCGAGTCATTGTTTAAAGCGTGCGCGAGTTGTGAGTGCACGCTTAGAGTTATAATTATTATAAGATAAGTGCATTATAAATACCATAATTATTATTTATTATTATTATACCATCTTAGAGCTGTGTTGTGAAGATGTGTTAGATATTAACACCAGACAATACTGATACTGTATGAATCTCTTATACCATCTTAGAGCTGTGTTGTGAAGACGTGTTAACACCAGACAATACTGATACTGTATGAATCTCTTGTACCATCTTAGAGCTGTGTTGTGAAGACCTGTTTAATGTTAACACCAGACAATACTGATACTGCATACATTGTATGAATCTTTTATACCATCTTGGAGCCGTGTTGTGAAGACGTGTTAACACCAGACAATACTGGTAATGCATACATTGTATGAATCTCTTATACCATCTTAGAGCTGTGTTGTGAAGACGTGTTAAATGTTAACACCAGACAATACTGATACTGCATACATTGTATGAATCTCTACCGACAGGTAGAGGTTACTACTGGGAGTCGCAGCTCCGAACCTGCAAGTAGGCAGTCTGTGGACCAGTGGTCGCTTTACCCTGTACCAGGGGCAGCAGTTAAGTTCGGCAGCATCCCAGGACAGCACTGCTCACCCTAGTAAGGGAGGGAACTAGAAAAGGTGTTCCAAACATTGCCTGCCCTACACAAACCGGTCAGCTTACCACGGCTGGCGGTTTAACCCTTTTATGCAGTCGAAAAGAAAAACAAAGAAAGAAACTTTTTCTCGGTACCCTGTTGGACAGAGATCAGATGAAGAGACCGCACAGAAGAACCGCCCTCATAGCCAGGGAGCTGGCGAGATATAAAATCGACATTGCAGCTCTTAGTGAAACCAGATTTGCTGACAAAGGCTTTATCTGTGAACCTGAGGGTGGGTACACCTTTTTCTGGAAGGGCAAAGCTGAGAACGAGGACAGGATACACAGAGTTGGATGTGACATCCGCACCACGCTCCTCCGACAGCTGCCTTCTCTTCCCACTGGCATCAGCGAACGAGTGATGAAGCTTCGTTTACCCATCTCCCACACCCGACATGTCACTATCATCAGCGCCTATGGTCCGACACTCACCAACACCGATGACGACAAGGAGGCGTTCTATGAGAACCTCGACTCCCTCCTGAAGTCCACTCCTGCAAGTGACAAACTCATTGTGCTTGGTGACTTCAATGCTCGAGTTGGGCGTGAATGTGACTGCTAGGAAGGAGTGATGGGCCCACACGGACTGGGCAAGATGAACAGCAATGGCCTGCTGCTGCTTACATTGTGCGCTGAGAATGGACTCGCCATCACCAACACCCTCTTCAGGCTGGCTAGTAAGTACAAGGCAACATGGATGCATCCCAGATCCAAGCAGTATCTCATAGACTATGTCATTGTCCACAAGCGGGATACTCGTGATATCTGAATCACTAGAGCCATGAGAGGAGCTGAGTGCTGGACCGCCCATCGGCTGGTGCAGTCTGTCCTCAACCTACATATCGCACCAGCACACAGGAAGAGGCCGAAGCTCACCCGACCTTTATTCAACCTGGCAAAGCTGAAGTGCCCGGACGTCAAGGAAAACTTCCAGTCCCACTTTGATGATCTGCTAACTGCCCATGGGCCGTTGACTGGCAACCCAACTGAAATCAAATGTGGAACCAGTTCAAGGGGATGGTGACGGAGTCTGCCAAAGGCGTGCCTGGACCCAAGCAGAGGGTACACCAGGATTGGTTCGATGAGAACAATGAAGAGATCAACAAGCTACTGGAGCAAAAGCGCAGTGCCTTCATCGAGTGGCAGAACAACATCATCTCCTTGTCCAAGAAAGACCGCTTCAAACACCTCCAGAGAAAAGCCCAGAGAGAGCTCCGCAACATGCAGGACACCTGGTGGGATGGCAAAGCAAAAGAACTTGAACATTTTGCTGAATCCAGCAACTCCAAGGAGTTTTTCAGCGCTATGAAAGCTGTCTATGGTCCTGCCAGACCCAGCACAGCCCCTCTCTTTTCCTCTGACGGCTTCACCTTGCTAAAGGACAAAGGCAGCATCACTAAGCGCTGGAGAGATCACTTCTCAAATCTGCTTTCCACTGTCGATCCCGCGGCCCTGGACATGATTCCCCAGAAGCCGAAACTGGATGACCATGACCTCCCGCCAACCCTTGATGAGGTCAAGAAAGCGATCAACCAGACTAGCTCTGGCAAGGCTACAGGCATGGGCGGTATCCCCGCAGAGTTCTTCAAAGCAGCTGGACCGGACACCCTTGACGCCTTCCTCAACATTCTGACAAGCATCTGGGCAGAGGAGAACATGCCACAGGAATTTAGAGATGCTACAATCGTCTCCCTGTTCAAGAACAAGGGCAGCAAAGCAGAGAGATATAAATAAGGAGATTTCTGGAGCTTTTTCATTGTCTTAAGTTTACCCTAATTAATTAACTAATTAAGGTCATTAACGCCCACATGGCCGTTTCTCTCAAAACAAACCAAATCCATATAGTGCACTCAGCAATAAATAGATGAAAGACATTTCAACCCCCTGTCAGAGTTGATTTCTGAGAAATGCAGTCTCGTACAACACAGTACCCTGTTCCCAATTCTTTTCATGCCACACATGACAAGACACGATTTTTAGATTCAAGTGCGGGCAGGTCCTTGTGACGACTACAGCAACAGCTAAGTGCAATTCTTTTGAAAACGGCCGTACGTGGGCTGGGCTTTTCCAGCATAATGGTTTGTTATGACAAAAGATATCCTGTTGACTGTGTCACAGATTTAAAACATGACGGGTAACACCTTTTCAAAACAGGTATACTGTTCCCTTTTAAGTCAGGTCTTTTACTGTGAGTTAGATTGACAATATCTGGCCACCTCGTATTGAGTACATAAACAGCATGGGGTTTTACAAATCAGTTAGTTAGTTAGTTATTTGGGTTTAACGCCGAGCAGGCGACTAAGGCCATCTCACGGCGGGATGGGTAAAAATCTGGTCAGCCAGACTAAAAGCAAGGTCTTAAGACAAGATGTAAATATAGATTAAAAATCTCAGGCTAAAATGTCACACATGTCTTTAAAAGAAAAGTCTACAGACTCTCAAAAAGGGCAAAGAAAAAAATTCACATAGTCTATGAATGCTCAGATCTTGTTAAAAATATTGCATTCTCTCAAAAAATTTAAGATTTTGTCCGGGGGAACATCCCGGAACAAAACCTTCAAGGAGTCTGCTGTGAAGTGTTTATATCTGGTGTCAATTAGGTCAGCACAATACAGCAAAAAGTGTCGAACAGAAAACTGCTCATCACAGGCAAAACACCATGGACGCTCATCCTGTTTAAGTAAGTAAGAGTGCGTAACATACGTGTGCCCGATGTGTAGCCGAGCAAGGACAGTCTCCTCACGGCGGCTGCCGCAGCTGAAAGGTAGACTGTCAGACAACTTAGGAAGAGCTTCATGAAGCTTGTTCCCTTCCTCTTTGTCCCACTCGGACTGCCACTCGCGGGCTATGTATGCACTAATCACAGGTTTAAAATTACTATAGACAGTCTGTGTGTCAGGGACAGGGTCACTGCGGGCACTGTTGGCAGCAGAATCTGCGATTCTGTTGCCTTCAGGAGCCCATACCCCTCACATGTCAAACCCAGATTTTTATAAGCTAACACAGGGCCAGATTTTCGAGAGTCCCAGGCCTGGCTCTCATTTTCACATGGTTTTAGTCAACTGTACTTTCTGGTCTCTCGTTGTGAGTAGACTGGTGAGACTTGGCGACATGAATCAACATTTACTCTCCTTGGTGATAGTAAATAAAAAACAAAACTCGGCACACGACCTGCCTACATTGAATTAAAATATGGAAATCATAAAAGGATATGTACCACTCAACACAATATGCACAAAAACCTTTTAAGCTGTGAGTGATATGTATAATTACCCGTTTATATTATCGAAAGCAATCCCCTGTAGCCAAACGTTTGGTCGAACAGGTTTTGCCAGTTGTGTGGGGGTTGACTGTATCTTTTTTTGCTCTATGGTGTATGGCACACGCCGCACATGGGGCCGCACATGACTCGCGTATGGTGCCGTGCACGTTGCGTATGTGATTGCCGCTTATGGTATTAAATCCTACACGTAAGGTATAAAGTTCCACTCAGCTCTCACTTTATTCGGGTGCAAAGCCAATAATCGGATTAAATAGCACGGACTGTGTCAGGTATGTTTGCTTTAACGAGGAGGCCCTCAGGTGGGACATGGTCACTACACATGTCACCGCAATTGATTCGTAGACATAAGACCACTGCCATGTGAGTGCCAACCGTCACTTTATAATAAACAACATACATTACGGCTTGACTGAAACTGTATTTATAATATTACAATGGTGACCCCCGAGGTATGCTAATAGGTTTTTAACAAGGGATTGAATAAAAGTGAATGGCAACATGTGACACATTTAATTGTTTTAAGTTACTCTTGTCTCAGCGAGTTAGAGTGGGGTTGTCTCTTAATCTGTGAAGCATACCATTCGTAAACCCACCTGTGAGATGATAATAGCCCTTATAGGACAGACAAGACCGTCCTTCGGTAAACTTAAAAAGTTACTGACTATATAGCTGAGTGATGGTAAACATATGAAGTTACTGTTCATGTAACTTTCTAGAAAAACGTGATTTTGCTTGATAAGAAATTTCAAAGTTACCTACAATTTTGGGTTTTTGTTTCACTTTTTTATTTTTTATTATAAAATGAACCAAGACGAATTACTTCTTCTAAACGATATCAACGCTGTAAAAAACAAAGACTTAGACTCTAAAAAACAGCGTCTTCTGTCTGTAGTTGTTTTGGGCAAATCCAAAGCTTATCTCGGAAAACAATACATGACAGAAGATATAGAATCCTTCACGGCTGAGGAGTTAATTAAACTACATTCTAAATATGAAAATCACATTGCTTCACTAATGACTCGTGATTTGTCTATACACAAAAGCAATCAGTCACTTTCTACCTGTAGACACTGACAGTCTATCACACGACCTTGAAAGCAACCCCATAGTTTCAAGTTCAATTGGTAAATTAGCATGCGTCATGTTTTACTAGTTTGGCAATTACCTTGCACCTCTGGTAACTTTGCTTATTACTGGCAGTCATATTGATTTTTCCAAAATAAATTTTCTAGAAAAAGGAAAGGATGGACCGAATGGACCAAATGGACGAGAACCAGATGACCCTACAACGGAACCCTGTTTTGACGCAAGTTCAAACGATCACTAAACCCAAAAGTCCAGGAAGGGTAGAGGCTGGAAAAAGATTAGCCGAATATAATAAACAAAAAATTACAGCTTAAGGCATTAACAGAAAAGGCTCATACAACTGACCCTCCGTCAGGACTGACAACAGCACCAGCACCAGTGTTACTACCATCAGAACCAACACCGTCAGGACCCTCACCACCTCATCAAAGTGAAAGACTAACAACTGAGTCTAAACCCGAAACAACAAAATATTTAGTTGCTGGATTTGTTGTCGGATTTGGTTACGTAGGTTACCAATTATATAGAAAATACAAACCGCAGACTTGAACAGTGACCAAAAAATTTGATACTCCAAAAACAAAACCAGAAGTCGCCACATTACCAGTAACACCCAAAGCCGTTGACCTATTTCATATGCAGTAATAAATGTTTTATTTTAATTTGTATTGCATTAGAAAATGAGTGAAACAAAAAACTTAATGAACCTTGTCTATCACTCTGTCGTAATTAGCAGACTAGCAGTAGCTTATTCTATGCTTGGGAAAAGTCTTCTCAAAATGAAATCGGCAGACCTGAGCAGATTAGACATTGAGGACAGTGCTAAATTAATAGCAATTGTAACAGCATCGATTGCAACAAAAGACTTTCTCATCAAGCGGGGAATTATTCCCGAAAATGTTTCTATGTAAATAAAATAAGTATGGCTACAATAGTTATTATGATTGGGGGTGCCATGGTCAACACCCTGGCTTTCAGTGGATCAAACTATCTTTTTTCAAAAATGGGTAGAGAGGAATCAGCAGAAGAAATGAGACGTCACAATGAGGCATCTGAAAAACTGGTACAAGCGCAACAAAATTACGAAAAGCAAAGAATATAAAAACTTGATTTCACTGTCTTGTCCAGTTTAACAATCTTTTTTATGAGTGACACTGCGTACAACGACGAATGAAACTCTTTATACCCTGTGTATTGTGGCTTACCTGTAAGTTTAATTGCGCCCGATTCAGTTGTGACAATTCTCACATCTTTAAGGTGATGAGGATTTTCCATCGTCTTGCCAAAACAGGCATTGTTCATAAGCTTAAAGAAGTCTTTGTCAAATGCAGTGTTGCCATCTCTTGCACGAAGGGTTGTGTTCTTCATTATATAATCTTTCATGAAAGCACTTTGATCAAATTGAATGCCTCTGTGAACTTTCTTTAGTACTAACCCATGTCTGATGTAAAACTGCAGCAAGCGATAGTGACAAACATAATTGAATTTGTCACTCAGATTCGGCACAAGTTTAGTGTCTTCTTTTTTCCCCGTCATACTCATTTTCTCAACAGCCAATGGATAATCATATGGTAATCATGTAGGTGGTGTGGGTACTCTAGATCGACTTCAAAGATCCAACCCTTCGCGTCATTCCGGTCATGATTCATAATATAGTTTGATAACTGTGTTATGTCATACTGTGACAAATCATGCAGTTGAAAGTTTTTCAAGGGCAATAATTCACACATCGCCCAGCCATACAAATTATTAGCGTCTACGTACGTAATAAATGACCTTGACCTTGAGGGGTCAAACCCCAGGTTACCATGACCATCCAGATATTTGTTGTTGGCTTTGGCAACTGCGAGGTGAAGAGGAGTATCAGGGCAGACAAGAGGGTCTACACAGACAGCCTGGCAGCAAAAGCAGAAAAGGCAGCAGGCAGCAGCAACATGAAACAGCTCTACGACATTACCAGAAGATAGTCGGGCAAGTATGGCCATACAGAAAGACCAGTAAAAGACAAAGAAGGCAAGCCTATTGTAGACAGAGCAGACCAACTCGACAGATGGGCCGAGTATTTTGAAGAGTTACTGAACAGACCCAGCCCACCCGACCCCCCAGACATCCAGCCAGCAGAGACCAACCTACCCATCAGCTGTGACAGACCCAGCCGGGAAGAGATCAGAAGAGCAGTGGCATTTTTGAAGAACGGCAAAGCAGCAGGGCTAAATGGCATCCCAGCGGAGTCTCTGAAAGCAGACCTAGAGACAACAGTAGAGACACTGTTTGGAAAGATCTGGGAAGAGGAGGTGATGCCGGCTGACTGGAAGGAGGGGTACCTAATCAAGCTTCCCAAGAAAGGTGACCTCAGCAAGTGTTCCAACAACAGAGGAATCACCTTGCTATCAGTACCAGGAAAGGGCTTCAACAGGATCATCCTGGAGAGAATGAAGAGCTCCGTTGACCCCCAGCTGAGAGACCAGCAAGCAGGATTCAGGAAAAACCGATCATGTACAGACCAGATCACCACTCTCCACATCATCGTGGAACAGTCTCTGGAGTGCTCCCCGCTGTACGTCTGCTTTGTGGATTACGAGAAAGCATTTGACAGCGTGGACTGAGAGACTCTGTGGAAACTCCTACGACACTACAGTGTACCCACAAAGCTCATCCGCCTGATCAAGAGCAGCTACGATGGCATGACATGTCGCGTGATCCACAAAGGGCAGTTCACCAGGGAGCTCCAGGTCAGAACCGGTGTCAGGCAGGGGTGTTTGCTGTCTCCGTTCCTCTTCCTACTGGCCATAGACTGGGTCATGAAGAGGACCACAGAGCACAGATGAAGTGGAATACAGTGGACACTGTGGACACAGCTTGACGATCTCGATTTTGCAGACGACTTGGCTTTACTGTCCCACACTCATCAACAAATGCAGGACAAGACCACGAGGCTTACTGACATCTCATCCCAAGTGGGCCTCACCATCCACAAGCAGAAAACAAAGACAATGAGGCTAAACACAACCAGGGAAGAACCAATCTTGCTTGCTGGCACCCCGTTGGAGGAGGTGGAGCAGAGATGTTTACCCCCCAAAAAAAATGGAGTAATGGGCTATGCCAGAAAGAGTAATCTTGGGTAAAAAGAGTAATGCTTTCTGTCAGCACATTTGATCGTTCTCAAACGCAATCTCACTCAACAAGTTCTTACAAAGCCTTGCAGTTTTTATTTGCACTCGAAGTGAGATACAAGTGAAAAGAAAAGAAAAAATCACTGTGTTAATTCAGGCATGCCTACCCTCAATTTGAAGTTTCAGTATTAGCTATTTGAAATTTCAGTAATTCTATTAAAATTTCAGTAATACTATTACTATTGTTACCTATTATTTCTGCACTGTTTTTTATATTGTGCCTTTTATATTAGCACGTGTGCAAAAATAATAATCACACACACACACATCACTGACCAGGACACATAGTTTGCACATCTCTGTAATGGGTTAAATAATGGTTGGGCGCCCCCTCCCCCCCCCCCCCCCCTTCTCCACTTAATTTTGTTAATTTTTTTTTTTTAACTTGCACATTGCAAAATTTTCTGATCATTGCACTTAGGTCCAACCAAGGGAAAGCAGACACCGACAGGTTGGTTTAAATAAAGGGACGTAATTGAGCAAATTGTCCTAAGGTGATTACTCCCCTTGTTATTGTTTTAATTTGACTAACTCCAACATTTACTTTATTTCTAGATTTAAAAGGCAACTAATATTAATGATAAATTAGGAAATCATATAAATTATTATTTTATGTACTAATGTTGGATCTGGTCATGGACCCGGTTATGTTTTGAAGTAGGATTTTGTTTCATCACTTTCTAAGAAAAAAAGTGGATTGGAATAATCAATATGATTTCAAAAATCGTAGTTTTTGTTTTAAATAATCGTAATAGTGTGAAAAAAATCGTAGTGGCGTAATCTATGCCAAAAATCGTAAGCAATTACTCCAAAATCGTAAGGGTAAACATCTCTGGGTGGAGTCCTTCACCTATCTCGGGAGCATCATAGACAAAAAAGGCGGCACTCATGCAGATGTCAGAGCACGAATCGGTAAAGCCAGAGCAGCCTTTCTCCAGTTGAAAAAAGTGTGGAGTTCCAGAGAGCTGTCACAACACACCAAAGTCCGGATTTTCAACTCCAACGTAAAAGCAGTTCTCCTATATGGAGTAGAGACTTGGAGATTGACAAAAACCACAGTCAACAGAGTACAGATCTTCATAAACGGTTGCCTTGGAAGAATTTTGAAAATCCACTGGCCAGAGAAGATCAGCAATGTCAGACTCTGGGAGAGAACAGAGCAGATAACAGCAGAGAATGAAAATGGGCGAAAAAGATGGGGATGGATTGGTCAGTTTGAGAAAGCCAGTTTCCAGTATCACTAGGCAGGCATTGTCATGGATCCCCCAGGGAAAGAGGAAAAGAGGCAGGCCGAGAAACACCTGGCGTCGAGACCTACGTCGACGGCCTATACCCGGGGAGGGGTGACAGGCGTAAGTAAGTAAGTTGGCATAGTTGTTTGCAGCTATACTAATGCCTCCCCTCAATCCACGTTCCACCATTTCACCCATCGTACGATGAGACAACAGGTCAATAGATATCTTACTGGATTTTAAAAATGCACCCATGTCATGCCAGGACTAGTTATGTAACAGGCCAGGTCAAGACTGTAGTGTAACAAACCCTTTTCACGATAACTTTCAAATAGTCTGCTAGCAAACAAAAGTCAGCTTTTAAGTACTGATCATGGTAGTCACCAATCGTTTCACACCCTAGTTTGCTCCATGCATCGAGTGCGTGCTGGTATTCAGCATCAGAAATACCTTTTTCATTCAAGGTAGAATAAAATTTCTCTTTTGGTGGCAGTCTCCTTTCCTCAAACACAACCCAGTCACTGATGTACTCATACGGGTAGACACCTTTCTTAATTAACTGAGGCTCAAAATATTTACTTGTTATTGGAAATGATGTCAGTTTATCTGCCAGACTAGCAAGACCTAAAGACAAATGTTGCATGGAGTCATAAAATGCTAATTTGTTGTCTAGCCTAAAAGTAAAAGTCAAGTACTTTTCTGTTGTCTGCACAATACAACTTATGTTTTTGTAAGACTCATCTACAGCATGCATTCCAGACCAAAAAGGTGACTGCCAAGCGTGTAATATGCAAAGAAGTACCCAACGGAGAAAGAAACATGCTTAGAAAAGATGGGTACAACACAATTTATTAATATTTCGGGTAAATGAGTCATTCCACACTAATGATGAACTTTTAGGGGGTCCTCACTTAACAGCATTTCTCATCCAAAAGAAACAACCAACTGCACTCAGAACCATTGCTGGGATTATACAGATGTCGATTTAGCAGGTCAAGCAAAGAAACTGTTAAAAGTTAAGTCTACTATTAACTATAAACGAAAAAAGAGCGAAATTCAACTCAAAATGGCTGCGCAAAACGGGAACGCCGAAAGGAGGCAACTTTGGAGGCTACTTGAGAGATTTCTGTTACGTAAATTAACCTTTCAACGGTACAGTGTTATGAAACTGTTGTTGTTTTTCTTTGATATTTCTGAAATCTTTTATTTCAGTAAAGGGATTTTGTAAAATTTTTCGTTTTGAAAGAGCGTAACTGCGTAACAAGCGGCGTCACACCTCTCCGGACATACAAAATAACCTACAAGTCATTCTTGCTGGTCACAGAACAAAGCCACGAAAATCACTAACATATTAAAAAACTAAAGTTGTACAACTACACACATTGAATGTATATGCACAGAATAAAGAAATAACCGGCTTCTAAGTTATGGTGTCGCAGATGTTACACAGTTACGCTGTATTTTTCAAAACAAAACAATGACGAAACCGTCGTCTGCTGAGCTGGAAGCCTTCACCCACAACAAGGGTACATATTAGCACATGATTTGATGACGTTTCGCCCAAGGTTTCCATATATGGAAGTGTGCACACAACAATAAAGTGTGACGTGTCACACATGCAACATGCAGTTACACAGTTACGCACGAATTGAGACTTGAGGTGGTGAACGTGAAATGGTCCCAAATTCTAGGATATACGACATCATTGGAAGAAAAGGTAAGCTGAACTGATCATATTATTCTCCTATCTACTATTTTACATGGTTATCTGCATATTTTATTTCGTGATTGTAGAGAAATACCTAGTTTAAATGACGCGATGCATTGACTATGCTGGTGTCGCATGTTACGCAGTGCACAGAACTGCTTGTTTTCACGAAGAATAATGCTTTAGATATCTTTTTGGGGGCATTTATCAGAGAAACCTTATCGTTTAAGCTGTTTTCAAGTTGCAAAATCTGGGTAAAAGCATGTTACTTCATAAAAATCGAACATGCGTAACTGCATTACACTTTTCACGAGTCCCGTGTAATGCAGTTACGTTGTTACTCTGTAACACAAAAAAGAACGTTTTTCACGTATGTTTACTTTGCATTGACCTTATTTTTATCCATAGCACACCTTTGGATTAAGTGTAAACATTCTAGCGTTTTTAATAATCTTTTCCTGGTGTTTATCACATAAATACTTAAAAAGCCTTTTCTTCCCAGATTTTGGAGACTAATGGTGATGAAGCGCTGGTGAAGTTCTTAAAGATTCATGAGACATAGTACACATTTCCCCGTGTTGAAGACATTATCATGGGTCTCTGTGGGGATGTCACGCTTTTGGATCCGCCCACCATCAACACCCGTGGACAACACTTCTTTTCATAAATTTTGTTGGGGTTGTCAGGATGCTTCGGGATTGTGGTGGTGATGGTGGGGATGAGAGGTGTATGGAATAAATACATGAATGTCAGAAATAAATAATTTCCACTGTCCCAAGTATTTTGCATTTGTTGAGTTCTTAAATTTTGCCTCCGAGAATGGATATGCTCCTTTGTAGTTTGTGTCGCATGTTACACAGTTACAGATCAGTGTTGATGTTGTATAACATCAAAGCAAGTACAAGTTTTTGTCTCTTTTACCTTTAGCATCATCACTGACCACTGAAAGTAAATTTTATGTTACATATTTGTTTCATATTTGTTGACCCTAAAGTTTGAAACAAAAACGTTTTATAATGGGGGTGTAACTGTGTTACGGTGTCGCGAACAAAAACTATACCTCTTTCCCAAAAAAATTACATCTAATAACTCAATTATTGTTTTTTACCTTCTCCTTGTTGTGTTCAAGTAAGCCACGATTGATAAGACATTTTGCATGATTTGTACATTGCTCACAGCTGAATTTCTGTCACGGTGTAACGCAGTTCCTTTGTAGTTTGTGTCGCATGTTACACAGTTACAGATCAGTGTTGATGTTGTATAACATCAGAGCAAGTACAAGTTTTTGTCTCTTTTACCTTTAGCAATGTCATTGATCACTGAAAGTAAATATGTTACATATTTGTTTCATATTTGTTGACCCTAAAGTTTGAAACAAAAACGTTTTATGATGGTGGTGTAACTGCGTTACGGTGTCGCGAACAAAAAATACACCTCTTTCCAAAACAAATTGCATCTATAACTCAATTATTGTTTTTTACCTTCTCCTTGTTGTGTTCAAGTAAGTCATGATTGATAAAGACATTTTGCATGATTTGTACATTGCCCACAACTGAATTTCTGTCACGGTGTAACGCAGTTACACCGCAGCAACATATTTCATATTTACCCATCTATTGGCAGTTTGGTATGTTGGTCTGCTTTTCTTTTTACAGGTTATAAACTACACATATTAACACAATAATTAACAATGGTGCTAACATTTAAAGTTGAGTTTGGTTTTTTTAGCAGTGATTCACCCTTTTAGTCATCATTAGTGTGAAATGACTCAAATACCCTTTGTCAAAATAGACAAACAAACAAACAGAGAGATTAGCCGCTACTTATCTTCATTGGCAAAAGGAATGTGGCAACTGAAGGAGGTGACGTAAAATAAAAGAAAAGAAAAGGAAGAACAAAAGTGCGGAAAAAGTAAAAATGACGTCAACGAAAAATCGTAAGAGAGAGACTCGGAAAGAACCTGAACACGAGAGACAAAAGTGTGTGCAAGCACGTGCAGGAGCAAGCAAAAGAAAAGGCATGTAGGTGAGGCCAGAGAGAGAGAGAGAGCGAGACGGAGAGAGAGAAAGAGAGAGAGAGAACGAACGGGGAGTACCCTTGGGCACGAAGTAGGCTGAGTGTCTAATACACAAAGCCTGCTAAACACCAACCAGAAGGCAAACTTTATATCACCTTCAAGTTGAGGACTACCTCGGGGAAAAACGGGAGGACCCCGGGGAAAAAAAAACCCAGCATTTAGCACAGTACACAACAAGTAATATAAGTCATTAAAACAAAGCAAATAATCAAATTCAGTAAGAGAATATTGGTATAAGTGGAGAGTAGGTAGTTGTGAAACCGTCTTCAAGGGTAACTCAAAAAATAAGAGGGGGGGGGGGGGGGGGGGGGAGAGAGAGAGAGAGAGACGGGGGTGGGGGTGGGGGGGGGGTGGAGGGGAGGGGAAGAGGAAGGAGGAAGGGAAGAAGGGAAAAGGAAAAAGCGTAAAGAGAGATTGATGGTTAGAGAGAAGTATTAAAGGGGTTAGGGGGGGGGGGGGAGAGAGAGAAAGAGGGAGAGATAGAGAGAGAGAGAGAGGGGGAAAAAAGAAAAAAAAAAGGGTGGGGTAGGGGCGGAAGACAACCAGCCAGAGCCACCAGCCCCACCCAACAGGCACCCTCCAGCCCACAGAAAAACACACAAGCACGCAACAAGACGACCACATACATCCCCAAGGGATGCACACGATCGCCCCGCCCCAAAACCGCGTATCAATCCGTGAGCCGGAGACCGGGCGCCCGACAGGGAAGGGCAAGGGATCCAACTAAATGTTCGGCCAGCGCTGAGAAAGTCCCCAAGGGAAATGTACATATCAACCACTGAACCAGCGCCAACCTCACCTATCTGGTTAGCGAGTAGTAAAACAGAAGCGATACAGTGAGGTAAAGGTACAGTTAGCAGACACAAGCAAGGTAAGAAATGTTAATCTTTCATATTCATCCCGAGTGGCGAAACAGTGCCCAGTTTATTAATCAGAAATTTTTCACGGTCTTTCCTGGCCCAGACATTACTGGCTTGCATAAGCCAGAGGCCTTTAACCCGAATGTCCGAGACGGAGTGGTCGGCCTGATTGAAATGTCGTCCGACCAGTCTGTTGTATTGGTACTTGACAGACTGAAGATGTTCTTTGAAACGGTCGTTGATGGTTCTTTCCATCTCTCCAACATAGAGTTGGCCGCATTTCACACAGGAGATGACATAAATCACGTTGGTGGTTTGACACGTGAAGTATCTGTCCAGGGATGTCACTGGCCGTCGGACACCGGACATAGTCCGATTGACTTGGCCTAATGTCCGATGAACAGAAAGATCAGCAGGACAAATGTCCGATTGTTTGTTTCAAAAAGAGGACATGTGTCCGATTGTTTTTCCGTTGATCGCGGACACCGCTAGCGACATTTCTTTCCGAGTAGGCTGGCGCTTTGCGGTAGTCGGCTTTACACTGCGCGAGCGAGTGACGTGTAGTGTGCCGGCAACGCCCTCTGATTGGCTGACCCTAAAGTTCAGCTATTTTTAGCGAAAGCGAGACTGCGCGAGCGAGGGTCGTGTAGAGTGTGATTCCGTAAACATCGCCTTCTGATTGGCTGCCCCTAAAGTTCAGCTATTTTCAGCTAGAAGGGGTACCACTGTTCAACAGGACTCGGAAAAACCATCCACTTCTGCTGAGTGATCAGCTCATATCAGTTCCACTGAGTCTGAGGGTGTCATTTTGATTTTCAAGTCAGTGTAGCAGCCTACTACTTGTAGTGAAGTTTCAGATAAATCTAACAAATGTAGCCTATTGACAAGGCCTTTTTAAAGTATTTTCTGCATTAGTTTTCTACATTTGTTCATCATGTCTATTAGCCACAAAAGTGTGAGAATTTAAATCTTTAACCCATTTGCTACCAGAAACCTGCTGTGGCCCATGCTGGAAGCATGGGCCACAGCAGGTTTCTGGTAGCGAATGGGTTAATGACAACATGAACAAGTAAACAAAAAAAAATAGTAACTGGAATGATTTTTTTTTCTTATACAGTTTCTTACAGAAAGCTCATCTCCTTTTGTTATAGCCTTAGGCTTACTAATCATTACATTTCCGTTTAGTCAGTACATGGTCTAATATTTTTATAATGCTATTCTAGTCAGTACATTTCCTTGCACTGTGAATTCATTGAAGTGCCAAAATGACAGTTTAGTTTGTGAGTTGTGAGCCTGAGCATGAAGAATTTGCTACCTCTGTTACAAGGCTCTGATATGTTTTTCATGCGAATCTGCGATGACAGTATTATCTGAATGACATAATAACTTGTTCACTTTTCTTTGCCTTTTTAACGTTTATGTCCTTTTCGTCAACAGTCAATAAATATCTCACTCAGCCTGTGTTTATGTGGTTTCTGTTTTACTATCAGTTTTGTCACGCGCGAAATGTCCTATTGTTTTGTTCCAATTCAGGACAAATGTCCTATCACTCTGCCACCCTCCAGGACATTTGTCCTATAGGTGTCCAGCTCCAGTGACATCCCTGTCAGTCTATGTTGAATTTGTAACGTGGACCATTCACCACGGTGGAAGGGCAAATAAAAGGACACGTCTTGCAATTAGGAACATTGCACGGAGTGGAGCCGGAGGGTCTGGTGGTATGACGAGGCTTGAGAGTAGAGCGAACAAGCATGTCCCGCAAATTAATATCCCTCTTGAAAGCTACCAACAGAGGTTCAGAAAAGATAGCAGCAGATTCTTGACTGGATGACAAAAGACCCCAGTTAGAAAGAAGGATTTTACGAACCGGATTGGTGTGGGGATGGTAGATCATGGTTACGATAGGCCTGTCACTATCAGCGGTAGGTTTAGTCTGCAGTGTACTCGTGCGACTAAGTTTTTGTACCGTTTGGAGAGATCCTTGAACAACAGTATGTGGGTAATGTCTGTCGATGAAAAATCCAGCCATTTCTTTGGATTGAACATCAAAATCTGATTCTTCGGAACATATTCTTTTTAGCCGAAGAAACTGGGAATATGGGATGCTGTTTTTAGTTTTGGGGTTGTGAGAAGATCAGTAGTCGAGGTAGGAATGTGAGTCAGTAGGTTTGTAATGTATTGAAGTTTTCAACATTCCGCAGTCAATCCTGATGTTCATGTCCAGAAAGTAGCAGAACTTGCTTTTAGGGGCAGACACGCAAATGTCAGTGTATGGATTCTGACTCAAAAATATAATGCTGTACTAAAAGATTTTCGAGAACAGTTAAAGTTTATCTGTTTGTTTTACTGTAAGGATCGCGACAGCTTTGAAGGCTGTCTCAGAGAGAACAATGTCATCCCAAATAAGAATGAACGAGATGATGTGAAAAACAAACTGAAATCAACTAAGCATCTAAAGCTTGTTTTAAAGACAGATCAACCCACAGGGTATGGGTTAGTAAATTAATTTATACTTTTGTTTTGCCCAATAAAAATGACGGACGGACAAATCATGCAAGTGATTGATCTCACAGAGAGCTTCAGATATATATCCAGCACTTTGAAGAGATAAGAACACATTACAAAAACCCATTAGCGCTTGATATAACACAGCTTACACCAATAACGGTACCAGCGGTGATATATGCGGCATATAGTGTGACTTTGGATTATGTTGATGAGCATCCAGATGTAGAGTGTATGACAGTTGATTTTAGGACACCTACCTTTAAAGTTAATGATACTGACCACCAGGGCTGGCTAGAGGAACTTTGTTATAACATATTTAAACAACTACGTAAACTAAATGTTTATATTAACTGTGTTAAAGTCAATAAAATGGTATTACACATACAGCGCCAGTGTTAATATTTTTTCTATTATTATTTTGTCGGTCAAATAAAAATGACGGACAATGCTCAAAGCCCATCAGGTTTGACAAACTTAAGAAACGTGTTTCACACAACAGACTTGCCTATATCTAATAGTAACAATGTCTATGAATCGATTGAAAACTCTTTTTCTGTCATACAAGATAATCTTCTTACAGGCAGTGTAAAGATTCAGGTTGTTGCTAAAATAGAATTTAACAGAGTAGACGGTGAAGTGATTGTATCATATATCTCAACAAGACAACACACAGTTAACGCAAGAAGAGAATTGGAGAACATGTTTAGAGACAGACTGTTGCCTGACTTCCTCAAAGCAATTGACAGTGCAAGAATGAAAGGGTCTGGTTGGCATGAAGGTCATGTGCATGAACTACAACTGAAGCAGTCAAGGTATCATCCTATATTAGGTAAATCATGGTTGCCACTGCCAAAAGAGGTTGCAAACAAAAAGGCTGTCGTCAATATACAGAACAATGATAATTTCTGTTTCATGTGGTGTGTGCATGCTAAACTACACTTTGTAAAAACAACACCTGATCGCGTATCTACCTATACCAAATTTGTAAACGAACTCAACTTCAGTGGTATAGATTTCCCTGATAATGTAGAAGACATAGGCTTGTTTGAAAAACTAAATCCTGATATATCTGTGAATGTGTATGTGTATGTCGCTCCCCTCCTCACTCGAACATCTTGAAGGGATCTTCTAAATTTTTGCTAATGCAGATATGGTCTATTTGGTTCTCTGTAGTATGGTCAGGTGAGACCCAATTTGCTTTGTGTATTCTTCTGTGTGGGAAGATGCTGCCTCCAATGACAAGTCTGTTTAGAGCACAAAAGTCTACGAACCTCTCCCCGTTCTCACTCATCTCCCCTAGTCCCTGTCTCCCCATCACCTCTTCGTATCCGGTGTTGTCCTCCCCTATTTTGGCATTGAAATCACCCATGACGATGGTGATGTCTCGCTCCACACATTTGTCCACAGCACTCTGGAGTCGGTCGTAGAACTCTTGTTTCTCTTCCTCATCACTGTCATTAGTGGGCGCATAACACTGGATGGCGTTCAGCTTCAAAGAGCTTTTTCTTGGTTCTGAAGGCTGCTGTGATAATTCTTGGCCCAAGAGGTTCCCAGCCCATCAGCGCTCTCTGTGCCACTGGTGACAGCATGAATGCTACTCCTTCTGTATGGGGGGCATTCTCCTCTTCATGACCTGAATACAGAATCATCTCCCCACTTAACAGCCTTTTCTGGCCAGACTGCGTCCATCTGGCTTCACTGATACCTAGCAGGGAAAGTTTGTACTTTTGCATTTCCGCTGCTATCTGGGCGGCCTTGCCGCTCTGGTACATGGTCTTGACATTCCATGTGCCCATGGTTGTGTCCCTAGATAGAGAGAGGCGGCTCGGTCCTGTGGCTTCCGAAGACTTCCGGCTTTCACCACATGATGTCATAAATCTTCTGGTAGAAGAACCTTCCTCCTCCAGGAAAGGAGTTACTGTTTGTCTTTTCGTCGGCGTTTTTGTAGCTATTTCCTTTTTTGCAGGGTGGGGAAGCTACCCTCACGCCCAACCCCTTTACTAGGAGGACCAGGGGTTTTCTGTCTGGGTCACCTTCCCTTAGACCATGTTGGTTCACGGCACCTTATTTCATCCGGTGCACCCCTCTTGCGAGGGACCCCCTATCCACCACCCAGGGGACGCGCCTCAATGCCATATGGTCCCAGCGCAAGGATTAGTGTGGAATGACTCAATAATAATAATAGTAACATTACTGTAGCGGGGGAGACGATTTTAGCCCAGTGTTTCGGTACAGTGGCATATTTTCCCCAGCACGCCCAAACTCAGAAGCTGGCGACACAGCTATGTGTCAAGACTGAGTATGTCAGCCAATCAGCGCAAGGCACGCCGAACACACTCTTCAGAGTGAGAGTATAAATAGTGGGTGCCTAGCAAAGTCGGGCAAACCTCCTTGCATGAGAAGCCTCTGTCCTACACAGGACGTATAGTTAAGTTTTCTCTCTCGTCTCCCTGTTTAGTTAATTAGAATTTATACTGTCCACTGCGACGGTATATTAAGGTGCACTTAGTTAATTAGAATTTATACTGTCCACTGCGACGGTATATTAAGGCGCACATAGTTAGAATCCTTGTAAAGGACTTGCACCTTAGTTAATTAGAATTCATACTGTCTACTGCGACGGTATATTAAGGCGCACTTAGTTAATTAGAATTTATACTGTACACTGCGATGGTATATTAAGGCGCACTTTGTTAGAATCCTTGTAAAGGACTTGCACCTTAGTTAATTAGAATTCATACTGTCCACTGTGATGGTATGTTAAGGCGCACTTAGTTAGAATCCTTGCAAAGGACTCGCACCTAGTTATTTAGAATTCCTGTAAGGGAATACTTAGTTAATCAAGAGTTCCTCAGTTTAGAGTCCTGAGCACCGGACTGTGTTGGCAGCCATGGTAGATTAAGGCATGTTTAGTTAATTAGAACTCCTGTAATTATTAGAATTTGGTTTTTATTTGTTTTGGTTGTTATGTCTAGTAAGTAGGCTAGCATAGCTTTGGTTAATAGGATCATATTCAACTTTGTAAATGTCAGGCTTAGGAGCTAGGTGTCGTGTGAAGGTATAGATATTAGGCCTAAGGTATTAAGATTATTAGGACTTTGTATTGCCTATTGGTTTGCCGACTAATTTTGATCATGTTGGTTGTTTCATCATGAATGCTTTCCTGGTATAAATAAATCTTGGAACCTTATTTCCATCTCATGATGCTCAGCTAGAGTGAGAGTGAGACTGAGGCTGTGCGTGTGTCAGTGCGAGAAGTTTGTTTGTGCAGTGTATGTCCGTTTGGTATGACGGTGTGACTGAGCGCACGTTGGTAGCTCAGTAGAAACGCTAACAGCAACAAACACCAAATCCAGTCAAAATATAATTTTTCTGGATACTGTGGTCAGTCCATTGCGCAGGTAACTTGACTTTTGAACACAACGCGAGGCAAGTAAACACTGATTTAGAGACTAGAGTAGACTTTTACTCTCCACAGCAATCTTCATCCCTTCCCTAGACCACAAAAGGGATGCAGACTAAACTCAGTAGGCACTTGAGCACTGTATTAGATGGGCAGTTTTTGTCTATCTGAATCTGATAAACTACATTACTAACAATAATAATAATGCGCCTTTATATCGCACAAAATCCCCAGAATCGACGCTAAGCATGTTACAAAAGTTATACTACGCTATACACATGTATACACAATCACACGCTGCCTTGATACGAGTTTATGCTATGCACACACTCACATACACACACAAACTGAAGTCTAAAAACCATCCCCAAGTTACTGTCATTTTGATGATGCTGATGTGCCCACCCGGTGGTGCTACACAGTCAACAAAGGGAAAACCTATATCAAGGGTGTATAAGGATGAAATGAGTTAATGATAATTCAGTAACATTTCTATTTGTACTACAACTTACATGCAGTCACTGATGTCCAGATATAACTTCGTAAGTGAGGTTGTTGAATTCGGTGCGACCAGAAGCCATTATTGCGGAAGCTTATAATAAAGGGACGTTACCCAGTGGGCTGACGGTCAACTCGCTTAAAATGAACTCGCCCCAGGTAAGGTGAGCAGTCAACTCGCCCTAACAGTTTTATCTAATTTAGGGGTCTAGCCTCCGACCCCCTTATCGTCTTATGGCTGCGAACATATTGTGCTGTTTACATACCGGTAATTAGGTGGAGGTTACAGATGTAACCTTAGTTTAAACTCAAGCGACTATGCAGGTGGGTGGTGAGGGGGCGTGAGTGAGGGAGAATGTGTGGGGGAGGGACTGATAAGTGGCCGGGCGTACGTGCCGGCATAAGTGGGAATGAAAGTAAAAAAAATGCGTTCAGCCGGATATGTGTGCGGGCATGCGTGGGTGTGAACGTGGAAGAATGCGTCGGGGAGTGAATGGTAGGCCGAGAGTCAGTACCAGAACTGGGCCATTGCATCGCTAGCAGCAACACCGCGGCAGCAGCATTGTTATTCACGCCTCTCAAATACAACGCCTACTACAAGTTTTGCGGCGATACGCATCGCTAGCAGCAACAGCAGCAGCGGCATCGTTATTCACGCCTCTTAAATACAACGATGCAGTTCGATTTTGACAAGTTCGCGTCCCGAATGGACTATAAGTAAAGAAACGATCACCTTCCTGAACTGAAGAGGACCTGGCGGGCCTGCCGCGAAAAGGGGACAGGGCCGCAATAAGGCTGGCAGCACAGAGGCTGCAAGAGGACTAGGGGAGGGGCCCCCTTGTTCCCAGCGCAGTACAACACAAAGACACTACTGCGGGTCTCACCTGGACGACTTGTTGGCGAACAGGGCGCGCTGCTCTGGCGCCAGCGCGACAGACCCTGTGACAGCGGTAAAAAAGATGCTCCGAAAAAAAACCTGAATGTAAGCCCCTACACATAACAGATTACATTCAGCAGTATGAGGAGGAGATTGTGTTGGGTAGCGGCCGGGGCCACACTGAAATTGAACACTGGGTCCGAACCCAAACTCCATAGCGTGACCACCCCCCCCCCCCCCCCCCAGTGGATGGCAGCCAATGCCAGGATAATGGCGGACCTGTACGACTCGGGCAAACTGGACACGTCATCAATAAAAAAAAATATATATATATATATATATATATTATATATATATATATATATATATATATATATATATATATATATATATATATATATATATATATATATATATATATATATATATATATATATATATATATATATATATATATATATATATATATATATATATATATATATAACTGACTACATGGCGTACACGGCGAAGATTGGGGAGCTGGCGTCAGTTGCCTGTTTCTCTTGGCAGTCGGTCCTGGACTATGACTATGAGTACCGGGAGTGGCAGGCTGCCGTCTGTGAGTTCCGCTGGGGGTCTGATAGTCAGCACCTGTCTACTGTCATTTTTTTTTAAAAAAAGGTGGGCCGGAATGGTGGCCGACAACGTCAGCGCTTCACCAGCGGCACTATCCAGCGATGCGAACACACACAGAAAGCGAGGACCAGGTGGCAATGAAATCTGCCTTCAATTTCAGTTAACAAGGGCCGATGCCAGTTTGGACCCCGCTGCAATTTCGAGCACGTGTGCCTTGTGTGTGCGAAGCCCCATCCTCAGTCAGAGCACCAAACCACTCACCTGGAATCTTCAAAGCGGGCCACGTTCGACACGCCTAGGGCACAACAGGACAGACTGCAGCCAACAACGCAGGTAGGAGGTACTACTTTTGTCCAACTCACTTCCCCCTTCAGCGTTCAAAACCCCTTTGAGCCGAAGTTTCTGGGACAATTTAGAGTCCATCTCATCAAAGCTAACTGCCTGGGAAAACGAGCTAACAAATGACCCGGATAGGTTTTTCCTCCTTGAAGGTGTTAGACATGGTTTTCGGATAACGGATAAGGGTCGGCCCCTGGAGGCCGCTCAAAGTCTAAACCATAAATCGGCGGTGCAGCCGAGCCTAAAACCATTAGTAGAGATAGAGCTGATGCAACAGATAGAGTGCGGTAATTACGCCATCTCAGGCCACAAACCCTGTATAGTCAGTCCACTAGCGGCGATACCAAAAGACGACCGCACCGAACTGCAGTACGTCTCATACACGATGGTAGTCCTGAATGACTCCTATACAGATCACCACTACCGTTAGATATCAGACCATTCAAGACGCATGTCAAATGGCGAAACCAGGGTTTTTCTGTGCGAAACGTTATTTGAAATCAGCATACCGCTCAGTGCCCATTCATCCAGATGACTATAAAGCCACAGGTATCTATTGGAAATTCGATGGGCTTGACACAGACACGTATCTTTTTGACACTAGATTACCCTTTAGCTCGAAGTGTGGACCAAGTCATTTCAATCGTTTGTCCCAGGCAGTTAAGCGCATGATGATAAAAAGGGGTTTTCCTGGCATGGTGGCCTATATTGACGATTTCCTGTTAGTTTTTGAATCGTACGCCGAGGAATGCAAAGAAGCACTGTATACTCTGCTTGGACTCGTTCGGCAGCTAGGTTTTAATGTGAGTTGGAAAAAGGTAGTAGGTCCTTCCCAGCGCATCTTTTCCTTGGTGCTGACATCGACACCTCAGACTGCAAGCTATCCTTGGGCAAGGAAACCGGCTGATCTAAATCAGAAGCTGCATGCATTCAAAAACAAGGCTAGGGCAACAAGGCAACACTGATCTGCAGAGTCTCGCAGGCTCGCTAAACTGGGCGTGTCAGGTCGTCAGAGGAGGGCGCTTTTTTCTTCGACGGATCCTAGACACTATCAAAGCGCTAAATCATGCAAGGCATAAAGCAAAGCTCGGAGAGGGCTTCAAAAAAAGACTTACATTGGTGAATGTGTTATTTGAGTGTGTTTAATGGCAAGCGATACTACACAGACTGTAGTGACGAGCATGTACATGTCGATGCCTGTCGCCGCACGGCAGCTGGTATGTTTTGGGCCGGCGCCGGACTGGCATTACACAGTGTTCGGGACAGATTGGCCACTGGTCTCCGATTTCCATATTAATTACAAAGAAGTGTGTGCGGTGGCCGCAGCGGTGAACATGTGGGCACCGATGTGAGAGGGGAGGACAGTTGTGGTGCATACTGATAGCTCTGTGGCAAAGGCAGTAATAAACAAAGGTAGAAGCCGAAACACGTTCGTAAATGACGTGCTTCGAGCAATGTGTTGGAAATCAATACGTTATAACTTTGAGATCCGTGCTATTCACGTGCCGGGATGCATTAACACAATTCCAGACACAATTTCAAGGTTACACGAGGCAGGGAATGTGTTTCAATTGCTACAGCTGTTGAACTATTGGCACCACAACTGTCCCGCCCCACCGATTCACATCGGCGCGCACATGTCGACACGGGCCTATCGGTTTTTGTCTGGTGTGTCGTGGAAACACTGGAGAAAGAATTAAAGCAAGAAGTAGATGAATACCGGGGCGCCACTTTTGCGGACAACACAAAACGGACTTATACGTCACACAGAAACGCCTACTACAAGTTTTGCGGCGATATGCGCATACCCCCGGTCCCAGCAAACGGCCGGAACAGACGTTGGCTCTGTACGCCGCTTATCTTGCTGGATGACTAAAACCCGCCTCAGTAAAGCAATATCTAAATATTGTACGTATAATGCACCTTGAATCAGGCCTGGTGAACCCTATTAAAGACAGCTGGTACCTGAAGAGCACTCTCAAAGGCATCGAGCGCGTGAAAGGGACACCTCAGTGTCCAAAGGAAAACACCCATAACACCTGACACGTTATTGTACATCCGACACCAGTTGGATTGTGACAATGTAGAGGATAGAGAGAGAACAATAGAGTCCCGATAGACAATGAATTCAATAGAGCCGCATCAGTCATTAATTTACATCATTTTTTAATATCATATTTTTGGCCCCAATTTTACCCCCGTTAATTCTGAATCAACCCTTTGATTTTTAAAAACTGACAAGCATGACTGATGCGGCTCTATTGATCTGATTATCTATCGGGACTCTATTGTTCTCTCTCTATAACTATTGTCTCTGTCAACACCTAATCATTTACCTGATCAAGTGATGCCAAGTGAAACTTAATACTTATTAACAAGTTGCAACTAACTTTTAGGAACCTGCAGAGGTAACCTTTAAGTGTGTTGCCATAAGAACTTATTAATTACTTACCCTAAGTTCTTACAAGTACTTACCCTAAGTTCTTACAAGTACTTACCCTAAGTTCTTACAACAACTTGACTCAAGTCCCAAGACACTGAGACAGATTTATCAAGATACAAGGACAATAAAAAAACTTTTTTTTCTCAGTAATACTCAGGTGGTGGTGCTGATGGGGTTAAATAATCAGGCACAAGTGGTGTAAATGACATGTCATCTCTCTGCGAAGCATATGACAAAAATATTGATTGATTACCAAATCTGATTTTTATTTGTTTAAAAGATTGTGTAGTTTTTCTGTGGTTTCCTGTACCCCTATCCTTTTTCCCTCTGCTAAAAAACTGGCCTTCAGTTCTTCAACATTGACGGGAGATTGACTACGCATTTTATTCTGTATTTCAGATTTCTGTTTCTTGTAATTATTTAAATCATCCTGGACTCGCTTAAATTCTTCGTCATCAATAAAATTATCGTTCAATGCCTTACTGATAATAAGTTTCATACTGCTCAGCTTTGCACCAGCCAGCGTACTCAATGCTTCATGTTTCTGTAATTTTGTGTGAAACCTCTTGTTCAAGGCCTCCAAACCAAAGCAAGCCAGGCATGTAGCAACGCTAACAGCCTCAACTGCTATTCCAGCCAAACTCCCAATTCCTGTGGCGAACAGAACAATACCCCCTACAGAACATGAAGCTGAAACTGCACCAATAGCCATAGAAGTGTTTTGAACAGAATTGAAAACGGTCTTATACCGTCTTTTGCACCGTGAGTATTTCGCCTCCTCACTCTCCAAATATTTCAAAGCTTCTGTAATATTATTTAATCTGAATGCATCTGCCTGTAATGTTTTATCTGAAGCAATTGGCATATGTGTATCAGGCGCAAGCGTTGTTTTAGTCGTCACATTTGTTTCAGTCGGATCAAGCGTTGGTAGTTGCGGATAGAAGTTTACCATTTTTTTTATTGACAAATATTTTTTTTTATTTAATCAGCAATTACATTTTGCAACTCTTCAAAAGTATATAATTTGCTGGCATAATAAAATGCAACAAGATCAATGTGTTCAAGGTTTATGTAAGTTAGACGAACAAAAGTTGTTTTGTCAACCACCACCTTGACAGCTGGAACACTGCTCGAAACATTAATAACATCATTATTTTTTGTAATAGCAATAAAGACCTTTGATGATTCTGTTACTGTTTCATCCCATGTAAGTTTAATTCCTTGTGCAATTTGAGCCTCTTTAGCAGTAGCAACAGATTTCATGATAATTTCAAATACTATTGTCACTTCTCTAGCCATGACTAAGCTTGCTGGCATAAACACAACAGAAGTATCTGATCTACCCTTTCTAGTTGTAAGAAGATATCTCCGTTTCTCATAATTTTCAACTTTCAGTTTTTCTCTGCTATTGTTGTCTGGGGCAAAGCTTGGAACAAGACTTACAATAAGCGGCCCCGAGTTAACAACCTTCCTAAACACTAAGGCACCTTCGTCATCAGTGTATACATAAGGACTAATAAATTCCAACTTTATGTCCCAGTCAATTGTGGGTGGTGGAACAGGTACAGGTGAAACCACCCACTTATTTCCCACATGTATTAAGTTGTAGGGCGAATTATTTACAGGTGGAGTAGGTACAGTAACATCACGTAGCTGACCAAGTTTAGGAATCTGTTTTTCACCATCTTTCATGTCAACAATTACTTTCCTCTTGTACATGCCATAGGAATCAAGTTCAAAACCATATATTTCTCCAATTTCTCCCTCCTTCTCAAAATCCTGTACATCTGCCAAATCTTTCAATTCTGTTACTGGACATGCAACTGGTATGATTCTTAACTTTGGACCACCACTCATTTTTTATAAACAAAAATAAAATTATTTAATTTCCAACACAACACTAAAATCATGCATAAGAACTGGTTTGTCATCCTGATTAGTTACAGATATACTCAGTGACTCAAAGAAACTAGAACCTAATTTCTTAAACTGCAAATTAGGAAATCTAACAACTACACTTTCACAATACGGAGCAGTTCCAGTAGGTAAGCATCTCAACAAAGTTGAAGGCTTTCCATTGTGAACATTCTCAGATGTGTTCAGTTCTTTCAAATAAACATTTAGTACAGTATGTACTGACAAATGAACAGGATATTTTCCAGTTAATTTTCCATCAATCATCTCTATTTTCCAAAGCCTTGTTTTAGCTTCAGTTTCATTTATTAAACCAAGTAATAATAGAAGATCATCTGAAAATGTTATCCTACGCTCAGAAGAAAATTCTAATGTAACAAGTAAGTTAGCTGGATTTAAAGTTGCTTTAATTTTTATTTTACTTTGAAACCAGTTAGCTAATGTACAAAAGTCATAATACCCAGATGTTATTTTATGGTTTTCAATAGGAGAGGAATCATCACTAACAGATACATAATAATTTATATCATCTTTTATATTAAACCATTTTACAGTGTAAAACATTTCATGGATAGCTACAGCCTTGCTACCAGCACGATTATCAATCCCATTAGTTAACCACACTGGTTTGCTTGTGTCAAGATTTGTTAAGGTAATAAACATTTTTATTATCTCATATAAAAAAGGATGGAATTTAAATCGCCAACCATTACCACTACAAACGCATTTCAATTTAATATGGATGCCAAATATAATGTTGCACCTACTTATGAACAGAAAATAATTCAACTAAATCAACTCGACATAGCTGTGTCGGACGCAAGCGTACAAGACCTATTCCAAGTGAAAGTACCAAATCCGTTTGACCATTACCTAAACCCTCCAATAACAGATGACTCAACTGCAAGAAAGTGGTCTTCAAGCCCACTACAGATGTTTCAAAACCAACTCAACTTTGCAATACTATGTTCAACTACAGGCTGTGGTGTTTCTTTTACAGACCACTTGAATCACTCGAACAAACTGATTAGATCTGTGTATCGTTTCCATGTTTATTACCAGCTTAGACGTATACTGTCAGAACTTCATACACCACTGCCCACTGAATCTAGTTTCAACAGGTATAACAACCCCATGGATATGAAAGCATTTGAACGCATCTGTAATGAGTTTAACATCAGTACAAAGTATGACTTTACACAAAAACTTGATGATCACCACGGCATTGGTACATTGTATTACGCTTTGAGTCACAGACAATACCCACAAGATTACTACCCTGGGTACACTTCATTCTCATCAAAATCTGAAGTCTGGTTAGGATCAATAGAGCAGAAGCAGACTAATGCGTGGACCACATTTATTTTAGACAAAAGTGACGGGTTTACTCAAGCAGGAGTTGAGCGCGTAAATGAGTCTATCAGAACATATGTCTGGTGTATACTAGGTGCACAATCACTAACAAAATCAAACATTTTGAATGGAAGTGGAAAGATTGAAGCACAAAAACAGTTTCTTGCAAATCTTGAAGATTCAGTAAATTCATCAGTTGATCTCCCATCAAGCATACAACGCTACCAAGACGTACTCAGATATGCCAGATCGAAAGTTGACTTTGTAGTTGGCACTGGGTTATACATGTTACCATCTGACCTTCAACTCCAAATGGGTACAATAACAAATTATAATAATGAAATCATTGTTGCAGGTGTTGGTCAGAAATTAGGACTCAATAAAAGTGTAAACTTAGGAGCAACAACTGCGCATGTACTGTCATTAAAATCATTACAGGAGGTTACTTCCCCTGCCCCACCACTGGTACCCATACAGTCAGTAACAACCCCTGACACACATGAGTCAGAACGAACTGCATTAGTAATAGGATTAACAGGGCTAGGAGTATTACTTCTTTATCTGTTTCATTAAATAACCCACCATTAACCCTCCTACTGTCACCAAAAATACCCACACATGCTCTGCCATAAACCCAACTGCCTTTGCCGCTGTACTAATCAACCAGCTGACAACAGAGCCTAAAATGCCAGGCAACGTGTCTACTGCTTTCAGAGCCAATTTCTTAAGCAAGTCTGATATGTGAGACAACTGTTTCTTTACCCACGACTGTAAATCTTTTGGATCTGTGGGAGCCGGTGGGCCCGGGGGTGGCGGTGCACCCCCACCAACCCCAGCACCGGAGACAGCCAGCACTACAGTGCTGATAATAAACCCAAGAGCAGTAATTAAACTAGCAATTGTAATACCCTGCTCTCTGAAAAGTGTTTTAAGTCTCTCAGCCAGAGTAGTGTCTTCGTGAAGTATTTTCTGAATAGTTTCTCTAATTCTGTTGACCTGTGATTTTAGTTTTTGTCTTCCAATACTAATTGTTTCTAACCGTCCTGATCTTTCTATCTGCAAATCATTTAATCTGTGTTGTATTCTTTCTTTCATTTCTGTGTCAAGATTCCCATTGTCTGCTGTAGCCAGTTTCTCTTTTTCACGTTCAATGTGTTTATCAAGCTCACCTAGTTTGGCAAGATTATTAACCATCTCACCTCTTATTGTCTGCAGTGATTTATCCAATCCCATAATCTCCCTCATTGACAAAGGCGGGTCATCTATTGTTTTAATAGCGTCATTTAATTGCCCTTCAGTAAATGAGGTTTCTTGTATCACTGTGTTTGCTATTTCTGGTAGGCTTGTTACAGGTGCCATTTCAATCTCTTGCCCTGTTGGCAACTTTGTTTGCGTGTCATGAAGCACACTAGCCAGTCTTGGCGTGACAGGAGACCCACCAATACCAAGTTGACGCAAGGCTCCAACACCACCTTCATTTTTTATTGTACTTAAAGCCCTAAACCTACTAGGGTCTTTTTTGTTAGTCAATAGTACTTTTCCTTTGTCAACAGTATTTAAATATAAATGACCCTTGCCATCAAGTTCAAACTGATTAGGGTCTACGTTGTCTGGGCGGCCACCAACATGATCATAAAATGAGTTCACTTTGGTTTCTAAAAGTTCATGACGTAAACTGTAAATATTTCTTGTACCAGTCATATCTGCCATATCTGTTGTATTACCAAAATCATACGTGTCATCCATTTCAAAATCTTCATGATTAAATCCTCCCGCTGCCATTGTTTTATTAATTTATTATTTTTTATTGTGCATAATAAAAAATGACACAGTCTTACGGATCAAAGTTAGACCCATACAGAAAACTACGTGAGCCCCTGGGTGTTAAGGGCATAAGACAATCGATAGTCATCACGAACAATCCAAGTACCATAGACCAGAACCAAACACTTACAGTCAAGTTTCCAAACCTAGGTCCCAGTGACGTTATTGTTCCTGGCACTGCACGTCTTGCTTTTAATATTGAACTATCATCAGACGCAGATGTGAACAGAACACTGGTTGACAATCTTGGCAGAGCAATTGTTAGAACTATTAAAGTAAAACTTGAAGGGCAGGAAGTGTTTAGTCTTGACGACTCCGATGTATTCTACTGTTACAAAGACCTTTGGCTAACAAGAGAAGAACGAGAAGACCGTATTTATCAAGGCATACAATCTGATAATGTTGGTAAACTTCGAATCAATGCTGGAGATAAGGTAACTACTGGGGTACCAAAGGAAGTTATTATAGCAGAAACATATGGAACCAGATTTTACATTCCACTTGAGTTTGAAATCCTCACAGCTCATTTGCCTTATTACCAAGGGGCACTGAATGACCGTCTGAGCTTTGAACTAACTTTCAATGACTACTCCAAAGTTATAAAATCATCTGCCACAGATGCAACATACAAGATCTCTAACATTTCCTTGGAATATGAAATTGTCACACATATTGAACTAGCCAGACTCATACAAAATCAGTACCAGTCAAGACTTCCAATTTATTATGACAGGGTGATTAGACATAGTTTAATTCCCAAAGACAAGAGTGACCCAATGTGGAACTTAAACTTAAACACACCTGCCAGGTCACTGAAAGGTATTCTTATGTTGTTTGTTGAACCGGTGAGTCCATACAAAAGGGATTCAGAAAAATTCTACAATCCTAAGATTACACATTTGTCCTGCACAATTGAAGGCCGCCCTAATCAAGTGTACGCTTCAGGAATGTTACCTTATCAACACTATGACGAAACCACAAAGTATTTTGCGGGTGGAAGGATTAGAGATAAACCCGCAAACATTGCGTGCAAAGATCTACATCTGTATGATGTTAGGATCGGACAATACCTTACAAACAAGTATGCACTGTGGCTAGACCTTCGTAGTACAGATGACGATTATCTTCATGGGTCAGGACGAACTGTCGAGAATGGTAGTGATGGGATTACAATTCAGATACAAAAGAAGGTTGAAACTGCTGCAGCCATTAACATATATTTGTACCTGATATATGACGCACAACTCAATATACAAGAGTGTAGACTAAGTGGACACATATATTAAAATTATATTGTGTATTAAAATGAACCAGAGCTTAATGACCCTTGACCCACACTGTGGATTGTTTTGTGGCGCCACAGGGTGTGGTAAAACTGAATTTGTACTTAACCTATTACAAACAAGATACATCCACCATTTTGAAAACATTGTAATATTTTGTCCTACAATCAAACACAACAAAGCTTATCACAATCGTTTATTCATTTGGACTGACAGCAACATATACTTAGTCGACCCTGAGAAAAAACTGAATGACTACCTACAATATTTTTACAAGCAATTTGAAGGACAGTCAACATTGTTTATTGTTGATGACTGTTCTGCAGAGAAAGACATTGTCAAGAAGAGAAACACTTTGGCAGAACTTGCCTTCAGTGGCAGACACGCAAATGTTAGTGTATGGATTCTCACTCAGAAATATAATGCTGTTCTGAAAGATTTTCGTGAACAGTTAAAGTTTATCTGTTTGTTTTACTGTAAGGATCGTGACAGCTTTGAAGACTGTCTCAGAGAAAACGACGTCATCCCAAATAAGCATGAACGAGATGATGTAAAAAATAAACTGAAATCAACTAAGCATCTAAAGCTCATTTTAAAGACAGATCAGCCCACAGGGTATGGGTTAGTAAATTGATGTAAATTAATTTATTCTTTTGTTTGTCCAATAAAAATGACAGACGGACAAATCATACAAGTGCTTGATATCTCACACTGTTTCAAAGATGTTATGCATTTTACTGACTTAATATTACCCAAACAGACTAACATAAGCCTTTCAGCACCATCAGAAATATATGCTACATATAGTGTGACTTTGGATTATGTCGATGAGCATCCAAATGTGGAGCACATGACAGTTGATTTAAAGACACCTACTTTTAAAGTTGATGATACCAACTATGGCTGGTTAGGGGAAGTTTGTTATAGCATATTTAAGCAACTACGCAAACTAAATGTTTATATTGACAGTGTTACAGTTAATAAAGTGGTATTACACAAGGTGAGCCAGCAGTAATATTTTTTCATTTATTATTTTGTCGGACAAATAAAAATGACGGACAATGTTCAAAACCCTGGCTCATCTGGTTTAAGAAACGTGTTTCACACAACAAACTTACCCATATCCAATACTAATAATGTCTATGAATCAATAGAAAACTCTTTTTCTGTCATACAACAAAATCTTCTTACAGGCAGTGTAAAGATTCAGATTGTTGCAAAAATCGAATTCACTAGGGTCGACGGTGAGGTGATTGTTTCGTACATATCAACAAGACAACACACTGTTAACACAAGAAGAGAACCGGAGGTGGAGAACGTGTTTAGAGACAGACTATTACCAGACTTCCTCCAGGCGATTGACAGTGCAAGAATGAAGGGGTCTGGTTGGCACGAAGGACATGTACATGAACTGCAACTAAAGCAGTCTAGGTATCATCCTATATTAGGTAAAGCATGGTTGCCACTGCCAACAGAAGTAGTAAACAAAAAGGCTGTTGTTAACATTCAGAACAATGACAACTATTGTTTCATGTGGTGTGTGCTTGCTAAACTACACTTTGTAAAAATAAAACCTGAACGTGTTTCTAACTACACCAAATTTGTAAACGAACTCGATTTTAGTGGCATTGAGTTCCCTGTTAAAATAGAGGACATAGACTTGTTTGAAAAATTAAATCCTGGCATATCTGTAAATGTGTTTGTGTGGGATAATGTGTCTGTTGACAAGTTACAACCCATTAGAGTATCAGCACTGGCACCAACCTATGGCCAGTCAGAAAATAAGCATGTTGACATGTTGCTAATCGGAGATGACAATAACTTTCACTACACAATTATTAGGAATATGTCACGTCTAATTCATAATCATACAACAAAACACAAGGGCAAACAGGAATTTTGTAATAGATGTTTACAGAGGTTTTCCTCTATTGCTGTGGCACACAAACATGTTTTACACTGCAGGTCAGCTGATGACATTCAAACTGTACTTAAGTATCCAGAGCCTGGTAGTCAAGTGTATTTTAAGAACTATGGGAATCAGCAAAAGCTGTCGTTTGTAGTGTACGCAGATTTTGAATCATTAGTAGTTCCGTATGACGGTCCTGTTCCAGAGTCATTACCAAAGACTATAAAACTGAGTGACCAAGTGGTGTGTTCTTTTGGATACATTATTGTTAGGTCAGACGGTCTTCATTCAGAGCCTGTTATCTACAGGGGTGAAAATGCAGCATGTCTGTTTTTAACAGAAATGAGACATCTGTATAGTCAGGTAGTACAGTATCTCACAACATGTCAGATGCCTCTGGTGATGACAGAAGAAGACAAATTAAAATTTGATACAGCTGAGTCGTGTTGGATTTGTGAACAGCCTCTGGGGGGTGATAAAGTTCGTGACCATGATCACATAACTGGACGTTACAGGGGTGCTGCACATAACAATTGTAACTTATTATTAAAAACAGATCCCAAGACATATAAGTTACCAATCTTTTTCCACAATCTCAAAGGATATGATTCACACATTATCATGCAGGCTGTAGATGAGTCGTACAAAAACATAAGTTGTATTGCCCAGACAACTGAGAAATACTTAACTTTTAGGTTAGACAAATTAGCATTTTATGACTCCATGCAACATTTGTCTTTAGGGTTGGCTAGTCTGGCAGAAGGACTGACTGAGTATCCAATAACAAGTAAATATTTTGAGCCAGACTTGATTAAGAAAGGTGTTTATCCGTATGAGTACATTGATCACTGGGTTGTGTTTGAGGAAACAAGACTGCCACCAAAAGAGAAATTTTATTCTACACTAACTGGCAAAGGTATTTCTGACTCTGAATATCAACACGCTCTTGATGCGTGGGGCAAATTAGGATGTCAGACAATTGGTGACTATCACGACCAGTACTTGAAGGCTGACGTTTGCTTGCTAGCAGACGTATTTGAAAGTTACCGTGAGAAGGGTTTGTTGCACTACAGACTTGACCCAGCCTGCTACATAACTAGTCCTGGCATGACGTGGGATGCATTTTTGAAATCCAGTAAGATATCTATAGACCTGTTGTCTGATCGTACGATGGGTGAAATGGTAGAACGTGGATTGAGGGGAGGCATTAGTATTGCAGCAAATAACTACGCCAGAGCAAATAATAAATATCTGGACGGTCATGGTGACCTTGACCTTGGGTTTGACCCCTCAAGCCCGGGGTCAAGGTCATTCATTACGTACTTGGACGCTAATAATTTGTATGGCTGGGCAATGTGTGAGTTATTGCCCTTGAAAAACTTTTGTCTGCATGATTTGTCACAGTATGATGTAACAGAGTCAGGGTTAACTAACAATATTATAAATCTTGATCGAAACGACGCGAAGGGTTGGATCTTTGAAGTAGACCTAGAGTACCCACACCATCTACATGATTACCATAATGATTATCCATTAGCTGTTGAAAAAATGAGTATGACAGGGAAAAAAGAAGACACTAAACTTGTGCCAAATTTGAATGACAAATTCAATTACGTTTGTCACTACCGCTTGCTGCAGTTTTACATCAGACACGGGTTAGTACTAAAGAAAGTTCACAGAGGAATTCAATTTGATCAGAGTGCTTTCATGAAAGATTACATAATGAAGAACACAACCCTTCGTGCCAGAGACGGCAACACTGCATTTGACAAAGACTTCTTTAAGCTTATGAACAATGCCTGTTTTGGCAAGACAATGGAAAATCCTCATCACAGAAAAGATGTGAGACTTGTTACAACTGAATTGGGCGCAATTAAACTTACAGGTAAGCCACAGTACACAGGGTACAAAGAGTTTCATTCATCATTGTATGCAGTGTCACTCAAAAAAAAGATTGTTAAACTGGACAAGCCAGTATTCATTGGTATGGCAATTCTTGAGTTATCAAAACTGTTGATGCTTGAATTTTATTATGATTACTTCAAACCAAAGTATCCTGACTGCCGTCTGTTATACACTGACACTGACTCTATGATCATTGATGTGTGTACTGAAGACTTTTACGAAGACATGAAAACAGAGTTACACATGTATGACACGTCTGACTATCCTAAAGATCATCCACTGTATAGTACACAAAACAAGAAAGTGCCTGGTAAGTTTAAGGATGAACTAAATGGTGTGCCTATAGTTGAGTATGTTGGACTGAGATCAAAAATGTATTCTATACTGCACCAGAAAGGTAGTCAGTCGAAAGCCAAAGGTATCAAGAAAACAGCAATAAAAAATAAAGACATACGTCATGAACATTACAAGCAAGTGTTAGATGGTGCATTGATGCCTGATTATCCAAACAAGTCACTGAGATCAAATAAACATAATCTTGAAATGATCCAAACACATAAGAAATCACTTGCAGTTGGAGACACGAAACGTGTTTTTCACAGTAAGGAAAAAGCTTATGCACCTGGACATTACAGACTCAAGTTATCTGAAGACATTTGTGATGAACTGGTTGATGAATTAATTGACGACTTAGTTACTGAAATGAGTAACGGTGTCTGGGGGAATAATCTGTAATTCTTCTCTGACAAATGCCCTCTGGGGTGCAGGGTCATACAGGTAATATATTGTTGCGCCAGGACCGTCAGGACCGGGAATTATTTTTTTTATATTGTGCACAGACGTTGACCAGATAGGGTCTGTTGCCCTGCGTCTGTCGTCGTTCTCAGCCTCCCCTGGTTGATATAAATATCTCACCTGTTTAGTAAATAAACTTGTGTCAGGCGCAAGCGGTGCCTGGGTTGACATTGTTTTTGGCTCTGTAATTGATTTCAATTTAATAGCATCAGCAGGCTTAGGATGTCCTTCATTGTTCATTGCTTTTATCACATGTGGTAATCTCTTTACCCACTCAGTGTTACGGGTGTCATGCATGAGTTCCTTTGAATACTGATAGCTGAAAAGTCTTTCTGATAACTGTTTGTTAAAGTTCTCTACAATTGCCTGTGATCTGTGCACACCTGGAATACCACGTCTGACCAGTACGCCATGCTTCGCAAATAACTGATTAACAGCACCTTTGAATTCTGATCCATCATCAACCTGCACTAGTCTGGGGTATCTTAAAGGGCCTCGACCATATATTTTTGATAAAACATTCGCAACTGTACTGGCTGTTTTGTCAGATATGGGTTCAGCATCTTTGTACCTTGAAGCAATGTCTACAACAGTTAATGCATATTTGTATCGTTTCTTTCTTATTGTGTCATGGGGTAAGAACAGGAGGTCCATTTGGTGTGTGTCATTGGGGGTAGTGTTTTCAAAATGGGGTCTTGTTATCTTTCTTGGAGCAGGAAGATATATCTGCCAAATTGCTTGTCTCTGTAACCATTGCTTGACTTGATTGAGTGTTATATCTCCGCCCACAGCGGCATGTAATTTTTCAATAGCTGTTGCTCCTTTCCAATAGCCTGATGGGGAGTAATATATTTTTGATAGTTTATTTTCGGCTGCCATTTTTTCTAGCAATGAAAACTCCTGTAAAATAAACAAATGTCATTCCCACTAGAACAAAGATTATCTCCCCGTTTCTTTGTTGTGTGCTTGGTTTGTAATAGTCACTTAGTTTTGGTTTTGGGATAGACATGTCTTCACCTGTGACAAGAAAATATTCCCTGATTGCTTCGTCTGTATTTGAAAACGTATGTTGTGCGTGGCCTTCAAGCCTGAGTTTTTCATTGATGAAATCAAGTTTCTCAATTCTATTCTTTTCATATTCCTGCTGGGCTTGTGCTAATTTTTCTGACGCCTCATTGTGTCGTCTCATCTCCAGAGCAGATTCTTCTCTACCCATTTTTGAAAAGAGATAATTAGAGCCACTGAAAGCCAATGCGTTAACCATAGCTCCTCCAATCATAATAGCTATCGTCGCCATATTATTTTTATTTACATAGAAACATTTTCAGGAATAATTCCCTGCTTGACAAGAAAGTCTTTTGTCGCAATCGACGCTGTAACAACTACAATTAGCTTAGTGCTGTCTTCGAAATCGAGTCTACTCAAGTCTGCTGATTTCATTTTGAGTAGACTTTTCCCCAGCATAGAATAAGCTACTGCTAATCCACTGATTACGGCAGAGTGATACACAAGGTTCATCATGTTCTTTGAGTCATTCATTTTTTAAGGCAAGAAAAATTAAAATAATATTTTTATTTACTGCATATAAAATGGGTCAACGGCTTTGGATGTTACTGGTAATGTGGCGACTTCTGGTTTTGTTTTTGGAGTGTCTGATTTTTTGGTCACTGTATGAGTCTGTGGTTTGTATTTTTTGTATAATTGATAACCTACGTAACCAAATCCGACAACAAATCCGGCAATTATATATTTTGTTGATTGAGGTTCGGGGTCAGGGTCAGGGCGAGGGTCAGACTTAGTTGTTTGTCTCTCACTTTGATGAGGGTGTGACGGACCTGGCTGTCCTGACGGTAGTGTCACCAATGATGTTATTGACTGTGGGTCAGTTACATGTACCTTTTGCAGTAGTTCTAACTTTCTTTGTTTGTTCAATGCAGCTACTCTCTTTCCAGCCTCAACCCTCCCCGGACTTTTAACCTTAGTCACAGTTTGAACCTGTGTCAAAACAGGGTCGGGGTTCGGTTGTGGAGTCATCTGGGTTTCGTCCATTTTCTTCTGCAGTAAAATTTATTTTTGAGAAATCAATATGGCTCCCAGTAACAAGAAGGGTTACGACAGGTGCAAGGTAATTTCCAAACTTGTAAAACATGAGGCATGCTAATTTGCCAATTGAACTTGAAACAATAGGATTACTTTCAAGGTCGTGTGATAGACTGTCACTATCCACAGGTAGAAAGTGACTCACTGCTTTTGTGTATAGGCATACAAGAGATCGACTCAAATCACGTGTCATTAGTGAGGCAATGTGGTTTTCATATTTAGAATGAAGCTTGATTAGTTCATCAGAGCTTAGAGATTCAATATCCTCTGTCATGTATTGTCTACCCAGATAAGCCTTTGATTTGCCTGAGACAATCACAGACAAAAGCCGCTGTTTTTTGGAGTCTAAGTCTTTGTTTTCTACAGCATTGATATCATTTAATAGAAGGAGTTCGTCTTGGTTCATTTATAATGTAATTAAAAAAATTAAAAACAAAAAACAAAAATTGTTATCAAGCAAAATCATGTTTCCTAGGAAGTACATTAATAGTAACTTTATACGTTTGTACCATTCAGCAAAATGTAGCCAATAGTTTTTGAGTTTACCCCAGACCAATATTGTGTCTTTCTCAGTGGGCTTATAAATGACATGTTTCACAGATTTCAATTGTAATGTCATGTACAATAACCCTGTCCTTTTAAGCAAACAAACCTGACACAGTATTGGAGATTATTGGCTTTGCATTAAATTATAAATCACACCCTGGCCAAGTGTGAGCCAAATGAAACACCTAGACAGTAACATAGACAGTAACTTGATAATTTTACCCATAACTTGAGCACCAGAAAAAGGAAGGAATCACCCCTTATTTCAGATTACTTTTTCCTTTGAGTACAGGTTTATACAAGGGAAGTAATTGTGTAAAAATTTCAGCAAGACAAAAAAGTTACTTCCCTTGCTCTATTAAATTATGCTTTAATTCTTGACTAAAGTACATTTTTTGTCAAAATTAAATAACAAATTGTGTAAATAATTACAATAGATAATAGAATAAAAATGTTGTTATTTGATTTTGTTAAAACAATGAGTGATTTGTTTTTTTATAAAACCAAATTAAACATTATTTTGTAATTACTTTTTGTCACTTTAACACCTGCTTAAATGTTTTTTTACAAGTGCGTGCACACACTCGCTAACAATGTTTCTTATAGCCATGTTTTTAGGGTATTGACTCAGAAATAATGGTATAAATGGCTTTTTTCTTAAAGCCTGAGGCTAACTAGCGTGGATTGTGTACTTGAGTGATTTGTATGAGGAGTCTCAGCCACAGGTGGTTTTACCCGCATGCGTCACTCCACAAATGCATGACTTGTTGACGACGGGATGTATTAAGCTGACACCTCTCAGCTATAAGCCTGCTGCATTTAAAAAGATATGTCCCTTACCTCAACTGTGACATGTGGTGTGTGGCGTTAAGGGCAGAGATTTACTAGTGTTTGTCAGTTGACATAAGCACAGACCTAAACCAGCAAGGGTAAAAGGTATTATGATTACTGTCTTTATGACAGGCCTCTCTCTGTGTGAGGTGGAAAGAGAGAGAGCTATTGTGTGTGTCCGAGGTATTTCCGTGTGTCTGTACATGCGTGTGTGTACATATGTGTGTGTGCGCGCGTGTGTGTGTGTGTGCGCGCGTGTGTGCGCGTGCGTGTGCGTGTGCGTGTGTGTGTGCGTGTGTGCGCGCCGTACCGGCACTGCAGTACGCAGAAAACCGAGACACCTCACAGAACCTGTTCTACGAGTCTACGTGTCTACGTGTTGGAGCGCTAGAAATTTCACGTTCTGAAAAGTCAGAAACCTTTTTCATGCTCACATAAAACCGGATCGATTCTTTTAATCCATACATAGTGCTCTAATCCATTCATGGAATTTCAAAAATATCCGGCTGAGCAATGGCGGCTGCTCTGTCATACCGGTTAGTAGTTGGCTGTATGTGTGCCTATTTTGTTTGTGTCTGTGTTAGTGTATATATATGTGTTTGTGTATATGTATATGTGTGTATATGTATGTGTGTGTGTGAGTGTGTGTGTGTGTGTTTATGTGTTTGTGTGTGTGTACGTGTATGTTTATTCATGTGTTTGTGTGTGTGTATATGTGTGTATATGTGTCAGTGCGTGTGTGTGTGTGTACAGGTATGTTTATTCATGTGTTTGTGCGTGTGTGTGTCAGTGTGTGTTGGGGGGGGGGGGTGTCTTGAGGATCTGTTGTATATGTACTCAGTCGGGTGTATAAAGCAAGGTATGATTTCTGAGGTGCGTCTCTTTTCAGCTTTTACAGTCATGTACACCGCCTAACCGAACAGGGCGTGAAATTCAATAAGAGTTATTATCCTTTCACGGGCTGGTGGGTTTCAGTGGCTCGCGTCTCGGTGCAGACAGGTGTTTATGACTCACTGTAGGCAAACAGTCTAAGCTTTTTCATGTTACTGTGCACCACGCATGCAAGGGCCCATGTGTAACATAGCTGAAATTGTATAGACCACAACAGCATACTGAGTGTGTGTGACAGACATGGTCTACCAGCTCTGTCAGGCGTGTGATTGTCATGGGATATTACCCTTGTGAAAATGATGTGTACCTGTGTTGCAAGGTTTGCACTTAATGTTTTTGTTTATACATGTTTTATGTTAGTATGTATATATGTATGTACGTACGTGCGTGTGCATGTGCGTGTGTTTATGTGTTGGTATGTGTGTGTGTGTGTATGTTTGCCTGTGTATATAACTTGTATGACAATCTGGCACTGCCCTTGAATTATCTTGGTTTGCAACTGGCGTGTCTGTGTGTTTGCGTGTGCACGTATATTTGACTTATGTTCCAGAGTCGTGCTTAAACAGAGCCAATTGTATATACAGAGCCAAGTGTTTGCACTAAGCGGTCCCCCCCCTGCACAACACAATTCTATAGGCCTTTTGACGCGTGACGTGTGAATGGCGCTGTGAAAGCTTTTACCCAACTCATTGAAAGAGGGTTTGGCATTGAGTCTTGTCATGCGTGAACTGAAATGATATGTGTGGGACATAGCATGTGAGTTTTTCGGAAATCGACTCTGGCAGTATTGAGAGAAACGGTCATGTAAAAGTTAATGACCGTAATTAGTAATTAATTAAGGTCATTAGGTGTTGACAGAGACAATAGTTATAGAGATAAAACAATAGAGTCCCGAAAGATAATCAGATCAATAAGACCGCATCAGTCATGCTTGTCAGTTTTTAAAAATCAAAGGGTTGATTCAGAATTAACGGGGGTAAAATTGGGGCCAAAAATATGATATTAAAAAATGATGTAAATTAATGACTGATGCGGCTCTATTGAATTCATTGTCTATCGGGACTCTATTGTTTTATCTCTGAGGATGCAGTTTTTTGGTTGGCGTGTGCCATCATGTTTTTCGGACTGTTCCGTAAAGCCAACTTGCTGGGGGTGCGAGACAGTTTCGCGGTCCCAGAAAAACCCGCAGGACGAGAGACTGCTTCACCTTGAACTCTAACCGCTCTATGACAGTTACAGTACGTTGGTCCAAGACCATTCAGTGCCGTGAAAGAGTAGTGCATGTAACTTTACCCGTGCTACACCCCCAACCCTTGTGCCCTGTTTCTGCTATGTGTGCCGCATTCCACAAGACAGGCCCTGCCTCGGCCAAGGCCGCGGCTTTTCCCATTACTGATGCTAAATTTAACCGGAGATTGCAATCTCTATTGAAGGGGAGGAAACAAGGGGAACATTTTTCAGGTCACAGTTTCAGGAGAAGAGGGGCAGTGTGGGCGCTATCCTGCGGAGTGCCAGGGGAAGTAGTAAAACTCATGGTTGATTGGAAGAGTTCGGCCTACTTAGCTTATCTAGACCAGCTCCCATCACAGGTGTTAGACTACTATAGAGTGCAGTTTGCTCAGTC
Source organism: Semisulcospira habei (assembly GCA_036245525.1). Taxonomy (NCBI): domain Eukaryota; kingdom Metazoa; phylum Mollusca; class Gastropoda; family Semisulcospiridae; genus Semisulcospira; species Semisulcospira habei. The sequence goes on along the minus strand of BTPG01000001.1, from coordinate 161,595,934 downwards.
TCTGCCTACCTCCTAAACAATGATACTCTTTCTTCTTCCTCGGATTGGGAAAAAAAAAACAATTGGGAGGGTAAGAAATCAATATATGTCATCAGGTACATGTTTGTTGTCGATGTTTTTGGCAGAAATAAAAGGTTGACCCCTTGGTTTCTGACGCCCAATCCGAGTGTAGAATGTTATCTTCTGGTCAGTGTGTGTGTGTGTGTGTGTGTGTGTGTGTGTGTGTGTGTGTGTGTGTGTGTGTGTGTGTGTGTGTGTGTGTGCGCGCGCGCGCGCGCGCCTTGCCGCGCTGGTACATGGTCTTGACGTTCCATGTGCCCATGGTTGTGTCCCTGGATAGAGAGAGGCGGCTCGGTCCTGTGGCTTCCGAAGACTTCCGGCTTTCACCACAGGACGTCATAAATCTTCTGGTAGAAGAACCTTCCTCCTCCAGGAAAGGAATTACTGTTAGTCTTTTCGTCGGCGTTTTTTGTCATGCCATAACAACAGGCGTTCACTACCTTACTAAAAGCCCGCATCAGGCCAAGCCACGCGCCGCGGGTGGAAGGGATGATAGCTGGGGATGATGGGTGGGGTTAGACGGCTTCCATATGCCGTACTTGTTTATTCCTTAGCTCCCCTAATGGCCAAAGTACAGTTAGTAAGGCTATGAAGGAAAGGGCATTTTGGTGGTGCACGAACTCGTTTCATTAAAAGATAAGGAAGTCTTTCTTGCCACTCCCATCTAAAATTACTACGCTCACACGGAAACAAATGGAGTAGCAATGGGATCGATTATTTTTATTTATTTATTTTACCTTATATTTTTTGTCACACACAAAAAAAATTATTTTGATAATTTTATAATACAATTGAATGTTACTCTCCCTGGTCGTGCTGGCGTGTTTATGTGTACTTTAAACATTTCCCCCAACCTTTCCCGATGTCTCTATACAGACTATTTTTACTCTGAGGCCTTCCTTTTTAACATTTTAAGCTTTTCAAGTCGGCAAAGCGATCTGGCTGTCTCCATTGCTAACGACGCTGTCCGACATTTTGTTTAGTTTTACTCTCACTCTCACAACTTTTTAAAAATGTGATATATGGCAATTAAAATTTTACTGCTGTATGTTGTTTAAAGTGAAATATTTATTAAAATGTTTCAATATAAACATTTTATATAAAATCCTTAGAATAATCTACAGTTGATACAATACTTTTGCTTTGAGTGTATTGTATATTTTTAGTGCTTCACGTGGTGCGTGTGCTAGAACTTAAATTGTAAAACTGACGTATACGTGTCAAAGCTCCTACATTTTCGTTAGTCAGCCAGGCAGTCTGAACTTTCGGCTTATACATGTGCCAATCGAAAACGAACACGCATTCCACGCCGCGGTTCTGGCTGTGAGCCCGCTAGCCAAACTCTTTCAGCTACGCTATCGCTAGAAAATAGAGCTAAATGAACCTGCAGGGAGAGCTTAGTCACTAAATGTTTCCGATTCTTCAAAAGAACATGAAAGTATTGGCGGCCAACACAGTACACACTGCCGCCGGTTTCATGAGAGCACTGAAGTTAAAGATAAGGCCTGAAGCACTCCCTGGTACACCATTACTAGGGAATAGAACTAAATGAATGTGAAGGAAGGGTTTAATTACTGAAGATTTTGGAGCGGGCGAAGACGCCTGGAAATATATGCCACCAACTGAACATACACATTTCACTTCCTGCTGTACAATTTTCCATCGGCCCGAGAGGAATAGATTGCCATCGGCTCTCCCGAGGTATCAGTTTCAGAAAGCGGCATAGATTCTCATAGGTTTTGGCAGGCTCCCACACATTCACAACACACTATCGTTCTTGCTAGGATAAATGTATGCCTATTGAGCACGACCTATTTTACTCTGGCTGGTAATTTTAGTTTGGTGAAGCTGACACAGATTCTAAAATTCCAAAAACCTTCGGTGGTCAACCTCTCTCGTGAATTACATTTTAGCTCTTTTTCCCCGCAGCAAAGTAAGATTTAGCTCACGTGCAAACCCCGTCGTATTTTGTACGTTATCTCGATACGTTAACTATGCGTTCGTTCTCTGCGGTGGAGTTCCCTAGTACCGCCAGCCTTGGGCTCCCGGCCTGCGAACGTTTCACAAAGGAATGCGTGAGGTAGACAAAATACACTCAAACAAAAGTAATTTATCAATAGCTGACCATTTAAAGCATTCTAAATAAAACATTTGATTGTAAACACGTCGAAACATTGTTACAAGTTTCCTGGCAATATAGCAATAGATTATCAATTTCAACAGTATCACATTTAAAAAAAAAACAACCGAAGAGAGTAAAACCAAGATGTCGGACCGCGTCGTTAGCAATGGAATCAGCGATCGCTTTGCCGACTTGAAAAGCTGAGAAATTTTAGAAAGGGAGGCCTCAGAGTAAAAATAGACTGTACAGAGACCTCGGGAAAGGGTTGGGAATTTGTTTACAGTACACATAAACACGCCGGCACGACCAGGGAGCGATAAAGCGGCCGCGGCGAGCCGTTAAGGCGGCAGAGGCGTTGACAGTTTCTGTCGTTATGTTGGGGTAAGAGGCAGTCTGGCACCAGATTCTGGTGAGGCCTTACAGTAGCTATTTCCTTTTTTGCAGGGTGGGGAAGCTACCCCCACGCTCAACCCCCTTACTAGGAGGACCAGAGGTTTTCTGTCAGGGGGTCACCTTCACTTAGACCATGTTGGTTCACGGCACCTTATTTCATTCTGTGCACCCCTCTCGCGAGGGACCCCCTATCCACCACCCAGGGGACGCGCCTCAACGCCATATGGTCCCAGCGCGAGGAGGGGTCTTGTGTCTGCCACTGTATTATTGTGTTTTGTTTTGTGCTACAATGAATGGTTTATTGACATGTCTGACATCATGACTAATAATGGAATGTATGTACTGTAAATAAACCTAAAGCACTTATAGAAATCTCATCACTGAGAGTCAGTCAGAGATTGATGAATGCGACGATGCGAGTCAGTAATGTTTGTACACGTTTGTGTGAAATGGCAGTGCAAGAGTGTGTGTGTGTGTGAGAGAGACTGAGACTGCTGAGGTTTGTTGACGTGCTTAGTTCAGTAACAGTTCAGTGTGTCACACATGGCAATGCACGCACAGTCAGTCACTACGTAGATCATATCAACTAGGGTTTCTCTGGATACTGTGGTAGGTCCATTGCGCTATTAGTATTTTGAACACAACGCGAGGCAGACACTATTTGTGAGTGCGCACGCGAGACCAGTGTAAAAGACTTGAAGATACACGAAGTCAGTAGTTGAATTACACTCCACAGGCCACACAGGGCAAATAGGTTACGCCCCCTTTTCACACACTGTTATCTGTTAGCCTCTTGCAGCATAAAACTATGAACGAAGAACCTTTCTGCCAAAACAAAAAATCCACGCGAAGCACATCACAGGAGAAACATTTTCAGCAATTCTTAAAAAAATTAAGAGTTAGCATTTTTCACAACACTCGAATGCACTAAGTACCCCATGACAAAACTGTCGTCTGCAAGCCTGCTTACAACCGTGCACATGCCCCCATTAGGCTCCCATGAACACACTAGGTCGACTAAAATTACCCGGATTTTGCTATTTTTCGCACCACCTGTCATGCCTTTTGTTGCTCAAAACGCCAAAACAGGCAAAATTGGGAACTTTCACACTCTGAAAAATTGGCAAAAACAGAGGAAATTTTTCGAACTATGTCTCACGGAATTGTTACTACATGCACCGGAAGCAATTGCCCTGTGTGGCCACAGCAATCTCCAGCCCTTCCCTAAACCGAAAAAGGGATACGGACTAAAAGATGGCTAAAAGCTAAAAACTAGACTGGCACTTGTACGATTGGATGGGCAGTCCACTGAGGTCTGACTGCCATCTGATAACAAGCCAGCCAGCCTGAGGCGTACCTATTCAGTAGTCCGGTTACTCATGCCAATATAGCACCTCGTGCGATTTATTCCGCCAAATTTGGCTGCAGATCAAGGCTACAACTTCCATTGCCAGACTAAGTTCCAACTTTCTTTCTTCTACATTTCATTCGCTGACGCCATGTGCACTCTTGCTGATTAAGATATACATACGTGTATAGTACAATTTTAAACTTGGTATGGAGGTCTGAGTGTGAAGAACAAGAACACCCTGGCACGAATGGTAAACATCTGCAGCAAAGTGATTGGCAGTCAGCAAGCCAGTGTGGAGTCCCTGTATGAACAGCGTTTGGTGAGAAAGGGTAGGCGGATAGCTTCAGACAGATCCCATGTCCTTGCCCACCTCTATGAACTCCTCCTCTCTGGCCGCAGACTCCGCTCGCACAAAGCTAGGAGTACACTCAGACTACAGTACAGTTTCATCCCCAAATCCATCACTCTAAGCAATCTGTGGGTACATCCACGCATCCCAAACCTAACTCCTCCCCCTATCCTCCTTTAATGGAGCTTGTTGATTTTAGAGAAGTGATTATATTGTGTTTTTATTTGGTGGTGAACATGGACACATTGAGATTGTTGTTACTGAGTGTTTATCCACTAATTATTTTACTAAGGTAGATTTTAATTACGCAGCTTGTGTAATAATGTGTAATAATGTATTGAGATGTTTGTATAAAAAGTAGTGAGGGTTAGGATTAGGTTGAAACACGCGTATTATGGATGCATGTGTAGAGGTGGGTGTGAATGTATAAGTGCCGTTCAGTTCAGTTCATAAAAGACGTTTATGTGTGAGATGTGTAAGAGCTATGTGTAAAGATTTTGTAGTGTTTACTTGTGTCCATTTGGAATTTGTAGCTGTGTAAGTGCAGGGAGAAATGTTCATAATTATGCTATAATCTTTTCATGTCTTGTTTGTACTATTTGTTATAAATGTACCACAACCGAATTTCTCTCGAGATAATAAAGTACTCTTATTCTTATTCTTAACTTCTCCTTAAGAAACTATGGATTTTAAAGATGAGCCGTACTGGTCGAAGAGGAGAAATATCAGGAAAGCCCACTACAAGATCGTGCAGAGCTGGAGCGTCTCAACAGTCCTGGACAACGCGGTGACCAGGAACAATATGGTAATTTATTATACATTTGAAATCTGAATAGTGTTTCCATTTTCTTGTTTTGTGGTGTGCTGCTTGGGTTGATGAATTTAGTTATGCTGGAGGTTTAGAAACTAATATTTTATTATAATTTATCAGTGCAGTTTTGTGTTTCGTTTTATTGCTTTCTGCTCTAAGCAGGGAAACTACAGAGAAAGGTACATTTTGAATGTGATTCTTTTAGTTTTTACAAATGTTATTTGCAAAACCATCTTATTTTTTTCTGTGTGTGTCTGCAGATTCAGTACTTATCCCATGTTGGAGGCTTAGACTTAAAAGATTGTGTACGGAGGACAATACAACTTTTGATGAGTACAAATGTCTCGATATTGTACAACCTCACTGAAAAAAAGGGGAAAAAAAACCTTCAGCAGACTGTGTAACCTGCACAACGCAATCATTGATAATAATAATTAAGTAATGCTCTGTTTCATTCCTATTTTTAAAAAAAAGATGGGATAAACCATAACCCACAAAAGTCCCTTCTATATGATAGCTGTCCTCACTTTCAATGGTCCCTACCTCTTGTCTTTGACCTGACTGATGTTGAATTTTCTCCTAGTCCTATTGAAAAAGTCTCGCAGGTCTGCCAATGCGTCGGTGAGTTCTATAAGGGGCGCAGGACATACGCGTCGTTGATTTGTCAAACGTCATTTGTCATGACATAAGTTTTAGTTTTTACGTAATTTTATATTTTACGTGATATATGAGTTTCACTTTCGCTTCATAGGCTTAAAAATTGTGACAACTAGAACTTCATAGTACAATTTCAGTCTTGCTATAATTTGTGTGAAAGCAGGTTGACTTTACCTAGCTACATGATATACTAAGTACACGGATCACCTGCATGCTCTTCTGAAAGCGCGTCGATGTGTGCGTGCATGCACGCGCGCTCCAAACATCCCCAAGAGGCATAGATGCTCAAGTGCCTGAAGGGTGCATGAAGATCTATTCCTCCATGAGATGCGCGCATGTTCAAGTTGTGTGAGAGATAAAGAGACACGCGCGAGATAGAATGATGTCATATTTTAGAGCCTATTCATATATTAGAGTCTACACTGCAGGGAGTTTGTGCTTTATAAATATAATTATTATTATATTTAGAGTATTATGTCAGTATCTACGTGGCGACGGAGTTGCCTCTTTTACGTCACCGCCACTGTATGACTTTCTCTAGCAGTAAAGTTTTTTTAGTGTTTTAAAGAATTAATTTTTACTAAAGAAGTTGAAAGGATACAAGCTGGCTAACGAACTCATCCAATGTCTTTCTCCAAACTAGCTATATGCAAAGGTTCAAGTAAATATGACAAAAATTACAGTCTCTAATCTGGGTCAACCGAGTCATTCAATTACAATATGCTCAGAGGCTCTCTTAGCCATCCACTTAAGAAAGTATTTCGCCAAGTTTCAAGCTTGTTTGTAGAAAAATATCGGAGATTCTCTTGTTTACATACATACATACTACATACGACGCTTCGCACCAAATGTACGTTCAGCAGCGAGGTTAGCGTAACTAGACATGTCATAATTTTTATCTTGTTGCTTCAATTGTTAGAGGTTTAGACTGGCCGCCTTTGACATCATGGACATGCTATTAAATTCACCCCACCTCCATCCGTCCTAAAAGGTCCCTTCTATAAATAGAAGGGACTTAAAAGAAAACAGAAGTCCAATGAAGTCCAAAAATGGGATCACATCATTCAAGCGATATTGCAAAACTGGCTGAAGTGAGTCTTTGTTTTGGGTCATCTGTCCAATGGTTTTTAGCCATTGCCTGTCATAAAACTTTCATTGGTATTTCTCTGAGACTAAGCAAGCCACATTTTTCTGTAATGTTCAGACTTGGCCCAAGGGTACTTTCTAAGACCTATATAAACACCAATTTCAGTGACCTCTCTTAAAGGTCAACCCCACAGACATGCATTTTATTTTCAGATGGTGTGCTGAAAACAGGCACCAAGATCAGCGTGTACAGAGCTGTCGTCCTCACAACCGTCCGAGAGATACAAAGACTGTCTCAAGAAGTCACTTAGTGCCTGCCAAATCGACCACCGCTTGCTGCGGACCGCGACACCTGGCGCTCCAACATTTACAAGGCAGCCGTCTCCTTTGAGGACTATCGCAGAGCTAGCATTAAGGACAAGCGGCTCAGGAGAAAAAAAAAACGGATGCCGCACCTCAGAACCCTGGCCAGACCTTCCCCTGCAGCCACTCCGGTTGAACCTGCCTGTCCCGGATTGGCCTTTGCAGCCACGAGCATGCCTGCAGACGTTTTGAGTAACCCCTATAGAATCTTCGTTCGCGAAGTCAAGCCAAGAAGATGGTGTGAGAAGGCGCGATGGCAGTGCAACAAACACAGACATAGACCACGTTTTAGTAACATGGCTTACTGGGTCAATCAATCGCGATGGGAATAAGCAGAGAGAGGAGGCGGCAAAGTGAGCACACACACACTGACAGTGATTACTCCAGACCAAAAAGGTGACTGCCAAGCGTGTAATATGCAAAGAAATACCCAACGGAGAAAGAAACACGCTTAGAAAAGACGGGCACAACACAATTTATTAATATTTCGGGTAAAACCCTTTGTCAAAATAGACAAACAAACAGAGAGATTAGCCGCTACTTATCTTCATTGGCAGAAGGAATGTGGCAGGTGTTGTACCCGTCTTTTCTAAGCGTGTTTCTTTCTCCGTTTGGTATTTCTTGACAGTGATTAGTATAGTTTTAATTTCTCTGCAAGCTGCTTAACCCTCTGGCTATCAGTACTGCCTGACATTGTGATGATTCCTGCAGGAACCATTGCGACTTATAGAGCAATACAGACTGCCTGATATTGTGATGATTCCTGCAGGAATCATTGTGACTTATAGCGCAATACAGACTGCCTGACATTGTGATGATTCCTGCAGGAATCATTGTGACTTATAGCGCAATACAGACTGCCTGACATTGTGATGATTCCTGCAGGAATCATTGTGACTTATAGCGCAATACAGACTGCCTGACATTGTGATGATTCCTGCAGGAATCATTGTGACTTATAGCGCAATACAGACAGCCTGACATTGTGATGATTCCTGCAGGAATCATTGTGATTTATAGCGCAATACAGACAGCCTGACATTGTGATGATTCCTGCAGGAATCATTGTGATTTATAGCGCAATACAGACTGCCTGACATTGTGATGATTCCTGCAGGAATCATTGTGATTTATAGCGCAATACAGACAGCCTGACATTGTGATGATTCCTGCAGGAATCATTGTGACTTATAGCGCAATACAGACAGCCTGACATTGTGATGATTCCTGCAGGAATCATTGCGACTTATAACGCAATACAGACAGCCTGACATTGTCATGATTCCTGCAGGAATCATTGTGACTTATAGCGCAATACAGACAGCCAAAGGGTTAACCATACCTGTTATCAGAATTAAGTAGAATGAAGTGCATGGTTTGTTCTTTTGTGAAAACTCCAATTTCTTTCGTTATGAAACATTACGAAACATGGTTATTATATGGTATAGATCTGTCATTTTACTTTTTAGTCTATCATCTTAGAATTTCTAATTAACGTTTTTTTTCCGGCCATGGCAACATAAACTTCAAGCAGAACCCATTAATTTCAACTAAACTGTCCGTGTCAGAAGAAAGTTAAACTAATTCTCACTGCAATATTAGGTTTCATTCTGATTCAAATATTCAGTTTGCTACACTGTTAAGTCAGTCCTGCCAAGATGCTTACATATTATTGTTTATTTTTACTAGTATAGTCTGCCTGAGCAATTAAGCTTGCCTCGTGGGTTTTTTGTTGATGCAGATAACATTGTAATAAGACGTGCACATGTTTTGTAACCATCTGTTGCACAAGTGTTTGTTTGAAAAGTGATGGCAGCTAGTTTAGGGCTTTCAAGCGTTGTAGAGCAAACCTGTTTTTAGTTGCAAGTTATAAAAATGCTAACTGGCTGCATGAATGATTATAAAATAATTGTCTTGGTTTGCTTTACAACCCCCCCCCCCCCCAATCCCTCCCACCCTACCACATACACCACCCATCCATTGGTATTTCTATTTTGTTTTAACTATTGTGCCAAATTTTTTTTTTTTTTTTTTTTTTTTTTTGTAAGCGCTTTTCCAACACTCTAGTCAATATATATGTCACTGGAGGCAATTTTTAAATACTTTTTTTAAATTCTGTGTTGCTAGAATCAATATGCCAGGTCCTGGATGCCTGCATATTTACTTTTATTATTAATATTATGGTTTCATGGTTACATTTTTCATAACTGCCAACCCTCACGATTTTTTCGGGAATTTCCCGAATTTTTTTCAAGTCCAGATTTTCCGTTATTTTGTACATATTTCCCTATTTTCCGATTTTCAAGCTTTGTTTTAAAATTCGAGGCATTTTGGCGTACCACTCGGGGTCAAGCGCCTGTAGTTGAGACGGAGCCTGCCGCTATACTGTACCGCTAAGCTTTCGGGGACCCACAGCCAGACTTGATTACGCATGCGCAGCAAATTTCCATCTATTTTGTGCCGTTTGTTCCCGTTGCTTCGAAATTGCCCTGCCGGGGTCTGGAGAACATGCTTTGCGATTTTCACAACTGATATTTTCGATTTTCAACAAAATCATGCCTCCAAAGAAGTAGAAGTGGTTGGTGAAGTTCCGTCCAGACTACAAGCGTTCCTTTCCTTACAGCGACGAATCGAGAAAGCGGGGCGAACACTTTGCCGTTTGTAAAATGTGCCGGGATAACATGAACATAACCTAGCCTCCCCCCGTTGTTTGATTCGTCGGCCAAGGTCTAGCGTCTACTCCCCCACCCCCCACCCCCACCCCCCAGCCCACCCTCCCCCTGTTGTTTGATTCTTCGGCCCGAAAGCAACTCAGGAATTTTGTTGCCTCTGGGTTGGCAGCTATGATTTTTTATTGTACCGATGCCAGGTGATCAGTATTGTGTACATGATGAATTTGACATTGAAGGTTTTATTTGATACTCTGTTTAACCCATGACACCCTGAGGCTAATTTTGTCAGATCTGCATATTGTCCTATGAAGGCTATATTAATATTACCGACAGATCAACCATTTTAGTTTCATGGGTAGTTCCAGAATAGCTTGGTGCCTCAGACACCAAGCTATTCTGGCACCACCCTTGAACTATTATAGTCAAATTAATATCAAGCAGGAGTGTATCAGGATGAAAAGGGTTAATAAGGACATGTCATGAGATTCTCTTCTTTTTTTTCATTTGTTTTTTTCATAACCAATGTTGTTTGTGCAAAATCCTGTATGTTTAGACCCCACCTGGGTCTGCCCTGGGGGACTTGGCTGGGGTTAACTACTTTTTAGTTCCCAGGGTCACCTTGGTCAGCCCCACAGGGTGGGTTTTGCTGCTACTTTTAAAGGAATACAGACTTCCAGCTTTCGCTGATTTCGTCCGGGGGGGGGGGGGGGGATGGAGGGGTTGGGCCACGGGGGAGTGGGGGGGGGGGGGGTTGGGGGGGGGGGGGATCATCTGCCTGTCTGTCGCTCCGTCGCGCAGCGGCTGGTGGTGTTGCCGGGTCCGGGCGGGTGGTGATGGAGGAGGCGGGTGGTGCGGCCGGGGGACCGTTGCTTAGTCCCAGGCTGGGGGAGGTTGGAGTGCCAGCCACTCTAAGAAGTGTTGTATGAGTGGTGGCGGGGGTGGTGGTGGCCGGAGGAACCGTCGCTGGCAGTAGGGTCTGGGTAGTTGGGGTGGAGGTGGTGGTGGCCAGTGGATTCTAGGCTTGGGGGTCGGCCGCTGAGATGAGCGGGGTGCGTTGTGGTTCCGCGGTGGCAGGCGGAGGTGTGGTGGGGGTGTCGGGAGGAGTGCCGGGCGTTTGGTTTTGTCTCGGACTCTCTTGGGTGGTCGGTGGCGTCGTCGGCGGGTTTTCGTCGCCTGGTTGTGGTTGGTGGTAGTGTCAGTTTGTGCGCTGGCTGGACGCTGTGTCGGGGTGCGGTCGGTAGCTTGCTCCTTTGTGATGACCTGTACCGTGTTTGTACTGGCCGCTATGGTGGTGGTCGGTGAGGCTCTCTGCTTCGTGAGTAGTGGTGGGTGGGGTGCTGGTGCCTTTGTTCTTTGTCGCTTGGGAGGCTTGGCTCCCTGTTGACCTCGTCCGTGGTTGAGGCGGTGGTGTAGTTTGCGATTCTGCTTCTCGTGTTGGTCTTTCTGTTTCTTGGGTGGTAGGTGGCTGAGTGCTGGTGCCTTTGGTCTTGGTGGCTTGTGACGCCTGGCTTCCTGTTGATTTGGTTGGGGGCTGTGGCATGGTCTGGGTCTCTCCTTCTTGTGCCTGGGGGATCGCATGGCAGCCTGTGTGGGTGGTCTTCGGTGGTTGGTGGTCTTTCAGGTTCCCTTGATCGAACAGCCATCTGACTTTGGTTGACGCTCTGTGGTAGTATTCTCCCTCCGTGGTATGGCTGTCGTAAGTAGTCGTACGAGGCCGTCGAGGTCCATGGCACCTATACGTACCTTCTTCTCCCTCTTCGTCCACTCCATCTCTTGGATTAGGTGGTCGGGGACGTGGATTGGCTGGGGGTTTGGTGTAAGGTCCGCTTCGGATTCTGATTCTGACGATGGCTCGAGCTGGAGTGTCGCTTCAGGTGGATGGTTGTAGTATAAAAAATAGGGGCTGGAAATAGCAGCCAGATTTTTGTAGCCTATTGTAGTTTATTCTAGAAAGTTCTTTGTCACTAATATTTATGTGTTTGGTTACGTATTGTATTTTGATTGGTTAAGTTGTATGGAGTTGTTGGATTATTCTGGAAAGCATGACACTATAATAAGACGGTGCTAGGAAGCACGTGTGTACATTGTTCAGTTGTGAAATTGCGGTGTATCGTAAGTACGTGGCCCGTATAGGGTGTACCTAGTGATAGACGCAGCGTAGCAGTGATATACGTTGTATTAGTGACGCATTGTGTCCAAGTGTTGTCATTTTGCAGAGGAGACGTTGTATCAGTGTTGGTGCATTTGTGAATGCATTGTGTAGATATCGCATCACTGCAATAAAATATTGTTGGAACTGTTACTCCAGTGTAGCCTACATCCTTAAGCCACGTGTGACGGGTATTCTGCCACCACTCTTGAACTATCATGGTCGATCTGTCTCCTGAATTGTAATGCAGTCCTCAGTGGATAACTCCAAAATGTTGGTATTTTGTACCTCGGGCACAGTGAGTTAAAAACTATTGCAGGTCCATTCCAATCACTTACTACACTTCGCAAAAAGCGATCAACAATTTATGTTACCTGTATTACATAGACAACAAACGAACAAACGAACGAACGAACAAACGAACGAACGAACAAACAAACAAACGAGCGAACGAACGAAAGGGGGAACTAACTAACGAAATACCAGCGAAAGGACAAGCGAGCGAGCGAGCGAACAAACAAACGATAGGACCAAGGACCGAACGTATGAATCAAAGAACCAACCAACCAACCAACGACCGAACGAAGGAATCAAGGGGTCAAGCCAGCAAACAAGTAAGCAAACAAATAAAACAAGCAAGCAAGCTACTAACCAGCCAACCAACCATTTAGTCAGCCAGCCCCCCCCCCCCCCACCCTCAAAAAAGAAAAAGAAAAGAAAAAAAAAAAAAAAAAAGAGAAGGAAACAAGCTCATATTTAATTCAGCGCCTCGCCGCGTGTTGACGACACGCTGCCGACAGCTAGAATTATACTATCACTGCCGAGTAATACAGCAAGCTTTCCCGGCGCTGGCGTATTTTCTTATCCCAACCGAGTTCCGTAACGCAAGTTGCACGCATGGTTCTGCCGATACGCAGAACCATGCGTGGAGCTTGCGTTACGAAACTTGCTTGGGAAAAGAAATATCGCTTTCACAGTTGTGAATCCAGTTACATAAGTTATTAAAGTACCATTACGCGTAAACTGAATTGAAGACACATTTCAGCATCATTTGTGTCTGTTATGCCTTGTCGACACACATAATGAACTTTAACAGCATTGAACACGCGGCAAAAATACACGCGCAATTGCAATTATTTATTCTGCGCTGTCGTTAGGGTGTCCATCTATTTTTAGCTGTTTCTCGTACTAAAGGCGTTGTATTTCTAGAACGGAGTGGAGTCATTGCCAGGTTACTTGACATAAAGACGACGTGTGCTGAACTGGATTGTCCTGAGTCTAAATGAACCATAGCTAGACCTGTGTGTAGCGTTTCGTAATCATCTGTTACAGAAGTGTATCTTTGAACAGTTACAGCGGTAGTGGGCCGTTAACAGCTGAGGTGACATTAATTTGCTGACAATACTATTCAAAAGGCGGGGAAGTGGCGCAGTGGTTAAGGCGTCTGCCTCCAATGCCAAAGGTGCGAGGTTCTATACCGGGCTCCGGCGTTGGATTTTTCTCCTCTGGTAAGTGTCACCGTCTGGGCAGTGGGCAGATGTTCACATCTGCACGGGACATAGACGACCCCGGCCCCCACGAGTCCCCTGATGCCTTGCAGGCCTGGCCGCTTGGCTGCGGAAAGGCTAAGGGAGGAAACCCCTGACATCAAAGCCCCCGTGTCTCCGGGGAAGGCTTTTGAGCCAGAGACTAAGACAAGGACAGTCTGATATAAAACCTACGACCCGAGGACCTGGATGCCACCGTCCCAGCTTGCTAGGCCATGGCAAACGAACCAAAAAGCTCCACCGCGCAGGCTTTAGGAAACGCCCACGGACTATGACACTGAACTTTCCAAGTCCTGTAGCGATGGGCAAGGGGCAAAACGGCAGGTGAAAGATGTCACTGGAAGCCGCAGTCTCAAACCTGCATGCAGGCGGTTCAGGATATTGGTCGCCTGATGTTGACCTGGGGATGACAACGTCACTCGGCACACCCTGAACGACCAAGCAGCCTTCTCTAGGGACAGCACTGCTTGCTCCACACGGAGAGGGGCCTAGACAAGGTGGCCTAACCAAAGCTCATCCCCTCGTAACCCCAGTTGGCTAGCCGCGGTCAACGGGCATCTTCTCATGCGGTCAGAAAACAAGAAAAAAACAATGGATCCACTCTCATGACGACCACGACCGGACTCAACGTAGCATGCTGGAACATCCGAACCATGCTCGACACAGCAGACAGCGGACGCCCTGAACGTCGCTCCGCCCTCATTGCCCATGAATTGCGGAGGTTAAACATCGACATCGCCGCGCTCAGCGAAGTACGCCTTCCGGAGGAAGGCAGCCTCCAAGAACTTGGCGCTGGCTACACTCTCTACTGGTCAGGCAGGCCTGCAGCAGAAAGACGGCTCTCAGGCGTGGGCTTCATGGTGAAGACCCCCATTGCGACTAAGTTGGAAAACCTACCAACGGGTCACTCCGACCGCATCATGTCCATGCGCCTCCCACTGAGACACCAGCAATACGTCACCCTTCTCAGTGTGTACTCCCCAACCCTCCTGGCAGAGCCTGCAGAAAAAGACAAGTTCTACTCTGACCTGCGCAGCCTCCTGCAGACGACAAAGTCATCATCCTTGGCGACTTCAACGCCAGAGTGGGCCAAGACTCTGAAGCCTGGAAAGGAGTCCTCGGCAAGCATGGCGTTGGGAACTGCAATGACAATGGTCGCCTACTGTTGGAGCTCTGTGCAGAGCAGCAACTTGTCATCACCAACACTACTTTCCAGCAAAAGGACAGTCGAAAGACCACCTGGATGCATCCTCGCTCCAAGCACTGGCACCTTATCGACTATGTCCTAGTGCGTCAGAGGGACCGCAGTGACGTCCTCCTCACCAGAGTGATGCCCAGCGCAGAGTGCCACACTGACCACCGCCTTGTTCGCTGCAAACTCAGGCTCCGCCTCAAGCTGAAACCCAAGAAAGCCCCCCCCCCCCCCACACACACACAAGAAAAAGCTTGATTTTGCCAGCCTTCAGCGTGACGACAAGAAAGCTGCCCTTCAGGCCGATTTACAGCGCATGCTCAAAGACACAGTTGATCCAGCAGACTCCTCCCCTGAAACACTCTGGGAACAACTGAAAACTGCTATTGTAAAATCCTCTGTGGAATTCTTGGGCTTTGCTAGAAAGAGGAACAAAGACTGGTTTGACGAAACGACGTAGAGATCCAGGAACTTCTAGCAAAAAAAAAAAATAGAGCCGCCCACCAGGCCCACCTAGCCCAGCCTTCCTGCCCTGTGAAGAAGTCTACCTTCCGCCTCATCTGCAGCAGTCTCCAGCTCAAGCTTAGAGAGCTCCAGAACGAGTGGTGGTCCAGACTCGCACAGAGGACCCAGCTCTGCGCTGACAACGGTGACTACAGGGGCTTCTACGAAGCACTGAAAGCAGTGTATGGCCCTAGGTACCTGGTACAAAGTCCCCTGCGAAGCGCTGATGGACAGGCACTCCTCACAGATAATACCTCCATCTTGAACCGCTGGTCGGAATACTTTCAGGACCTCTTCAGCGCTGAGCGCACTGTTCAAGAAACAGTCATCCTCCAAATCCCACACCTTCCACTAAAGTTTGAATTGGACGAACCGCCCACCGCCGAAGAGACCATCACAGCCATCCACCAGCTCAAGAGTGGCAAAGCAGCAGGCATTGACGGAATCCCGCCAGAGATCTGGAAACATGGAGGCCCAGCACTGCACAACAAGCTCCATGACGTCTTTCTCTGCTGCTGGGAGAAAGGAACACTACCAAAGGATCTCCTTGATGCAGTCATCATCAACAAAGGAGAGAAGTCTGCCTGCTCTAATTATCGTGGAATTACCCTGCTGTCCATTGCCGGGAAAATTCTCGCAAGGTTGCTCCTGAATCGGCTGGTACCTGCCATCGCTGAAGACCACCTCCCAGAGGGCCAGTGTGGCTTCAGAGCCAACAGGAGTACCACCGACATGGTCTTTGTGCTGAGACAGCTTCAGGAGAAATGCCGCGAGCAGAACAAAGGGCTGTACGTAACGTTTGTCGACCTAGCAAAAGCGTTTGACACTGTGAGCAGGCAAGGTATGTGGCAGATCCTGGAGCGACTAGGTTGTCCTCCAAAGTTCCTCAACATGATCGTCCAGCTCCACGAGGACCAGCAAGGCCAGGTCAGACTAAACAGTGGCCTCTCAGAACCATTCCCCATTCGCAACGGCGTGAAGCAAGGCTGCGTGCTGGCACCGACCCTCTTCACCATCTTCTTCAGCATGATGTTGAAGCAGGCCACAGTGGACCTCGACGATGACGACGCAGTGTACATCAGGTATCGTCTCGATGGCAGCCTGTTCAACCTCAGACGACTGCAGGCCCACACGAAAACCCTAGACCAACTGATTCGTGAGCTGCTCTTTGCTGATGACGCTGCCCTCGATGCACACAGAGAGAGAGCCTTGCAGCGCATTACGTCTTGCTTCGCAGATGCCGCCCAGCTCTTTGGACTTGAGGTCAGTCTGAAAAAGACAGAAGTCCTCCATCAGCCGGCACCCAAGGAAGAGCATCGCCCTCCCCACATCACCATCGGCGAGTCCGAACTGAAGTCTGTACACCAGTTTACCTACCTTGGCTGCATCATCACGTCAGACGCCAAGCTGGACAAGGAGCTGGACAACAGGCTGGCAAAAGCGAACAGTGCTTTCGGGCGACTATTAAAGCGGGTGTGGCACAATCAACAGCTGAAAAAAGGCACCAAGATCAGCGTGTACAGAGCTGTCGTCCTCACCACCCTGCTGTACGGTTCCGAGTTCTGGGCCCTCTACCGCAGCCAACTACGACTCCTCGAACGCTTTCACCAGCGCTGCCTGCGTACCATACTGGGCATTCACTGGAGTGACTATGTCACCAACGTCGAGGTCCTTGAACAGGCGGAAACTGTGAGCATCGAGGCTTTGCTGCTGCGGACACAGCTTCGCTGGGCGGGGCACGTCTCCAGGATGGAGGATCATCGCCTACCCAAGATCACTCTGTTCGACGAGCTCGCCACTGGACACCGAGACAGAGGGGCACCAAAGAAGAGATACAAAGACGGTCTCAAAAAGTCACTTAGTGCCTGCCAAATCGACCACCGCCAGTGGTCTTCGCTTGCTGCGGACCGTGACACCTGGCGCTCCACCATTCACAAGGCAGCTATCTCCTTTGAGGACTCTCGCAGAGCTACCCTTAAGGACAAGCGGCTCAGAAGAAAAAACAGAGTTGTCGTAACTCAGAACCCTGACCAGACCTTCCCCTGCAGCCACTGCGGTCGAACCTGCCTGTCCCGGATTGGCCTCCGCAGCCACGAAAATGCCTGAAGACGACGTGGGCAAGCCCTATAGAATCTTCGTTCGCGAAGTCAAGCCAAGAGAAAGACTATTCAAAAGTACCGTAAGGGCGTGGTAAACTCTATAAAATGTAATGAATTTTTCTGCCTTGCATACGTCCAAGACATTAAGTCCAATTTTTTTGAAAAGCGATATTTTCATTGTATTACAGTGCAAATATCGCTTTTCACAAAATGGACTCACAGTGCAGATTTGGTCTGCCTGCATCACCGAAAATGTGTTGGTCGTCTACATCTGAAGAATCGTCGCGTCACAGAACACACAAAAAAATAAATTAAATAAATACTGGCACTGAATTCATAAGTCAAAGGTATTTCAATATACAATTCATCCATTATCATCCATCAATTGTGCCACAAGTTGTGTTTCTGAAATTCGGCTTTGCGAATTAACTCATTGTGCCCGGCGTACCAAATACCCACAATTTGTAGTTATCCGATGAGGACTGCATTACAATTCAGGAGACAGATCGACCATGATAGTTCAAGGGTAGTGGCAAAATAGCTTGGCGCCTATAGGCGCCAAGCTATTCTGCCACCACCCTTGAACTATCATGGTCGAGCCATATCCTGCTGTGGTGTGTCGCGGGCAGGATGAGTTAAGTGCGTGTAAATTTCATCCATCCAAGGAAATTAGATGAAAATAAAAAGATCAGCAAGAGGAACAGAACGCGATGTCCCCCCGCATGTCATGAGATTCTATGCCACTTGCAGTTGTGTTCTGTTAGAAGAAAAAAAGAAAAGAAAAAAAAATAGAAAGCAAATAAAATCATCTCAATAAGGGCAGTTGTGTTGTCCCACAGGCTGAATTCTCAAAACTATTTCATACGTGCGAAATGAAGTCTTACAATAAAATCGTATTTATAAACCAAAGCAAAACAAAAACAAAACAAAACAAAACAAACAAAACAACAAATAATCAAACAACAGACCAAACAAAACAAAACAAAACAAGACAAGACAAGACAAAACAAGAAAAGACAAGACAAGACAAGACAAAAGAAAAGAAAAGAAATCAAAACAAGACAAGACAAAAAAAAAAAAAAAAAAAAAAAAACAACAAAGCAAAACACAACAACCAATAAACAAACAACCACCCAAACAAAACAAAACCATCACCCAAAACCGTTATAAGTAATATGAATAATGCAAGAATCCAGAACCAATTTATTAGGCGCCAGCTACCACATGATACATGTCTAATTATTGTAATTTAATACATGTCATTCGTTACTAATCCAGCAATGTTCCGAACACATGTTTCATGGTGTATTGGCCCTTAACTCCTTGTCTGCTACTGACGGTACCATTCGGCGGAAAAGACGCGTAACTAAGGGTCTTCTCGGATGGTTAACCGTCAGATGGTTAACTCATTCAACCGCGACACATGGATCGAGCGTGACAGTTCAAGGGTGGTGCCAGAATAGCTTGGCGCCCATAGGCGCCAAGCTATTCTGGCACCACCCGTGAACTGTCACGTTCGATCTGTCTCTAGAATTGTAATACATTCCAAATTTGGAGGACTGAATGTGTTGACGCGCATTTACTACGTAGTTGTGTATGTTACTAAACAGCGATGTTCTCATCACATGCTTCATTGTTCATTGTGTATCATAGTATATGAGTATATGTTAACTTATTCGAGACGTGCCGCCTCCGGATACGCGGCTTTAAGCCTCGTATCCGGAGGCGGCACGTTTCGAATGCGTTAATAGACATTTTCTTTGAATTATTACTGTGTTTCTTACAACACTGACTTAACAGCGTGTGCATGTGTGTACTGTGCTTTAGAAACAAATTTGGACTGCCGCTTTTACGTTAATGTTGTAGTTTTACTATTATTGCTTAAAAATAAGTAGGTGTGAAGTTATATATTAGTTAAGTTATAGTGGTGAGTGTTTATGCCGGAGCGACTGTCTAATAGCCGGCGCTGTTCTTATAGCGACGGGCCCCAAGTAGCAACTGTGAAAGTATAATTCGTCTTTTTGTTTTGTTAATGCGTATCTCTCATTTGTGCAACTAGTATCAGTCAAGCAGAAAGTCTTAAAACATTATATTACGCGTTTAAGAGATACTATGATAGGGCTTTCCTTAGTTTTGCTTTGTGTTAGGGAGGTTCAGGTCGGGTTGGGGCCGTTGGCGCCGGCCATGAGACGCCTTGGCGACGGGCTTCACCCGTCCCGAGCTATCAAGTTGTCCATTTCAGTGTTGTGTGTAAACTGTTGTGTGAGTCTGGGTGATTGCGAGTTGCACCTGAGGTGGCGAAACAAATTTTCCTGTACATGGCAACATGTATTTGGAACAATAAAGTTGATTCATTCATTCATTCATTCATTCATTTATTTATTTATTCATTCATTCATTCATTCATTCATTCATTCATTCATTCATTCATTCATTCATTCATTCATTCATTCATTCATTCATTCATTCATTCAAATAACCGGCCAAACTGTTTTGCAGTTGATATTGAAACTCCAGTTGTATACATGTATGCGTTCGGCGACGCGACATAATTCTAATTGTTGGACAGTACACCCGTGAACCATTTGACTGCTGCTGACGAAGCCGCTCGGCCGGGACAAGACGCTTGAATACGCGTCTTTTCTTACCGAGCGGTATCATCAGCATTGAGCAGCCATAGGTTTTTAAAGTTATTACACAAGTCCTATTAATTCAATGAACCCCGCGCACGTATTTCCCAAATTTTGGAGGCGTCATCTAACGACTATGCACCAGTTGCAGGTGAGATGGGTCGACCATGATAATTCAAGGGTAGTGCCAGACTAGCTTGGCGCCGAGAGGCGCCAAGCTAATCTGGCACTACCCTTGAATTATCATGGTCGACCCATCTCCTGCTGTAGTTACCTTGGGTTAAAGGAACCTACCCAAGGGAGTAAAGGGTTGATAGCTCGCTATATTTCCTTTATAAATGCTCTTCAGAAGTCTTACACCGATTATGATGCTCTCAAAAGGGCTAACATGAATTAATTAGTTTTGAATGACGTAAAATGAAAGACTTATGACGTCCTGTGGTGAAAGCCGGAAGTCTTCGGAAGCCACAGGACCGAGCCGCCTCTCTCTATCCAGGGATACAACCATGGGCACATGGAACGTCAAGACCATGTACCAGAGCGGCAAGGCCGCCCAGATAGCAGCGGAAATGCAAAAGTACAACCTTTCCCTGCTAGGCATCAGTGAAGCCAGATGGACGCAGTCTGGCCAGAAAAGGCTGTTAAGTGGGGAGATGGTTCTGTATTCAGGTCATGAAGAGGAGAATGCCCCCCATACAGAAGGAGTAGCACTCATGCTGTCACCAGTGGCACAGAGAGCGCTGATGGGCTGGGAACCTCTTGGGCCAAGAATTATAACAGCAGCCTTTAGAACCAAGAAAAAGCTCAAGCTGAACGTCATCCAGTGTTATGCGCCCACCAATGACAGTGACGAGGAAGAGAAACAAGAGTTCTACGACCGACTCCAGAGTGCCGTGGACAAATGTGCGGAGCGAGACATCACCATCGTCATGGGCGATTTTAATGCCAAAATAGGGGAGGACAACACCGGATACGAAGAGGTGATGGGGAGACAGGGACTAGGCTCGGAGATGAGTGAGAACGGGGAGAGGTTTGTAGACTTTTGTGCTCTAAACCGACTTGTCATTGGAGGCAGCATCTTCCCACACAGAAGAATACACAAAGCAACTTGGGTCTCACCTGACCATACAACAGAGAACCAAATAGACCATATCTGCATTAGCAAGAAATTTAGAAGATCCCTTCAAGATGTTCGAGTGAGGAGGGGAGCAGATGTCGCCTCAGACCACCATCTGCTTACCTTAAGAATGAAGCTCAAGCTAAAGAAAAGCCGCACAGAGACAACAAGAAGACAGCGCTATAATGTAGGCCTCCTGAGAGAAACTGGAGTTAGAGAAGAGTTCAAACTGGTGCTGTCCAACCGGTTTCAAGCGCTACAGGAGCTAGTAAATGAAGAGGAGGCGGTCACCACAGAGCAGCAGTGGAAGGCAGTTAGAGAGGCGCTGAACTCAACCTGCAAAGACACTGTAGGGTTCAGGAAACACCACCACAAGGACTGGCTGTCGGCACAGACCTTGAAGAAGATAGAAGCGAGGAAGCAGAAGAAAGCAGTTGTCAACAACAGTCGCACGAGAGCAGCCAAAGTAAGGGCACAGGGGGAATACTGGGAAGCCAACCGCGAGGTGAAGAGGAGTATCAGGGCAGACAAGAGGGCCTACACAGACAGCCTGGCAGCAGAGGCAGAAAAGGCAGCAGGCAGCGGCAACATGAAACAGCTCTACGACATTACCAGAAGATTGTCGGGTAAGCATGGCCATACAGAAAGACCAGTAAAAGACAAAGAAGGCAAGCCTATTGCAGACAGAGCAGACCAACTCGACAGATGGGCCGAGTATTTTGAAGAGTTACTGAACAGACCTAGCCCACCCGACCCCCCCGACATCCAGCCGGCAGAAACCGACCTACCCATCAGCTGTGACAGACCCAGCCGGGAAGAGATCAGAAAAGCAGTGGCATTTTTGAAGAATGGCAAAGCAGCAGGGCCAGATGGCATCCCAGCGGAGTCTCTGAAAGCAGAACTAGAGACAACAGTTGAGATGCTGTACCCACTGTTTGGAAAGATCTGGGAAAAGGAGGTGATGCCAGCTGACTGGAAGGAGGGATACCTAATCAAGCTTCCCAAGAAAGGCGACCTCAGCAAGTGTTCCAACTACAGAGGAATCACCTTGCTGTCAGTACCAGGAAAGGTCTTCAACAGGATCATCCTAGAGAGAATGAAGAGCTCCGTTGACCCCCAGCTGAGAGACCAGCAAGCAGGATTCAGGAAGAACCGATCATGTACAGACCAGATCGCCACTCTCCGCATCATCGTGGAACAGTCTCTGGAGTGGAGCTCCCCGCTGTACGTCAACTTTGTGGATTATGAGAAAGCATTTGACAGCGTGGACCGAGAGACTCTGTGGAAACTCCTACGACACTACGGTGTACCCACAAAGCTCGTCCGCCTGATCAAGAGCAGCTATGATGGCATGACATGTCGCGTGATCCACGAAGGGCAGTTCACCAGAGAGCTCCAGGTCAGAACTGGTGTCAGGCAGGGGTGTCTGCTGTCTCCGTTCCTCTTCCTACTGGCCATAGACTGGGTCATGAAGATGACCACAGAGCACAGACGAAGTGGAATACAGTGGACACTGTGGACACAGCTTGACGACCTCGATTTTGCAGACGACTTGGCATTACTGTCCCACACTCATCAACAAATGCAGGACAAGACCACGAGGCTTGCTGACATCTCGTCCCAAGTGGGCCTCACCATTCACAAACAGAAAACAAAGACAATGAGGCTGAACGCAACCAGGGAAGAACCAGTCTTGCTTGCTGGCACCCCGTTGGAGGAGGTGGAGTCCTTCACCTATCTCGGGAGCATCATAAACAAAAAAGGCGGCACTGATGCAGATGTCAGAGCACGAATCGGTAAAGCCAGAGCAGCCTTTCTCCAGTTGAAAAAAGTCTGGAGTTCCAGAGAGCTGTCACAACACACCAAAGTCCGGATTTTCAACTCCAATGTAAAAGCAGTTCTCCTATATGGAGCAGAGACATGGAGATTGACAAAAACCACAGTCAACAGAGTACAGACCTTCATGAACAGTTGCCTTAGAAGAATTTTGAAAATCCACTGGCCAGAGAAGATCAGCAACGTCAGACTCTGGGAGAGAACAGAGCAGATAACAGCAGAGAATGAAATTGGGCGAAGAAGATGGGGATGGATCGGTCACAGTCTGAGAAAGCCAGCTTCCAGTATCACTAGGCAGGCATTGTCATGGAACCCCCAGGGAAAGAGGAAAAGAGGTAGGCCGAGAAACTCCTGGCGTCGAGACCTCCAAGCAGACATCAAGAGACTGGGAACCACCTGGAGTAGAATCGAAGGAGAAGCACAGGACAGGAGTTGCTGGAGGTCTCTCGTCGACGGCCTATACCCGGGTAGGGGTGACAGGCGTAAGTAAGTAAGTAAGTAAGACGTAAAATGAAAGACATTTCTGTTTTTCTTCTCCCTCGTATGCAGAAGAGTTCCTTCCGTTACGCTAAAAAGGCGGTGAGAAACCTCTGGCACACGTGCCAACTCACATGGATTGTGAAAATAAGGGTAGATCTGCTAATATGTTGACGTCAACTCTATTACTAGTAGTGTGTTTGTGTGTGCGCGCGCGTGCGTGAGTGCATGTACGCGTCTATAAGCGCAGCACCTCCTTGAATACCCCCACCCGGGTAGGCCTGGGGGGGACTTGGGTGGGGTTAACTACTTTTGCAGGTTCACCCTGGTCAGCCTCACAGGGTGGGTTTTCCGTCTATTTTGGGGCATGTGCTACCCTTGGTCCATTCACCTGTATTTTCCTTTTTTAAACTCTTCCTACTGTCTGTGCTGCCTGTAGCTCTTGATATTGGATATGTGTTGCTAGATGGTCTTAGGTTTATTTAGCGTATTAGACCGGCTGGCGACATACATTCAATATTCTATTTTTTTTTTCTTTTTCACAAGCAGTGCAGGCACTTCCTGAAAAAGTCTTGTTGCTATCGGGACGCTAAGCAATGTACAACCAACCAACAAGCCTCCTTGAATGAATGATATGCATTTTTAAAGGTGACTGTGTATTGATTGTTTATAGAGTGCGTTGTATTTTTGTTTTCAATAAAAAAAAAAAAAAAAAAACTTTTTGTAAATTGCGTTTTTGTGATTAGTTATTTTTGTACAATTAGCTTTTGTTAAGCGCTTAGACTGAGCTCTAATTTCTGAGGTTAGGCGCTATACAAGTACTCATTATTATATTATTATTATTGTTATTATTATTATTGTTGTATTATTATTGTATTATTATTATAGAAGTCTTAGTTGAGGCAAGACGACATTAACCCTTATCATTCGGAATACACATCCAGTGAATGAAATAAGTTTGACTAAAATAGTTGAAGGGTAGTGCCAGAATAGCTTGGCGCCTCTAGGCGCCAAGCTATTCTGGCACCACCCTTGAACTAAAGCCATTGGTATATATATCCTTATCTGTAAGTACTATAATGTAGCTTATATATGGCAGTGTACAAATTTGCAGCTTTTAGCCTCAGTATGATATTGGATAATAACCCGTTTTATCGGCAAATTTTAGCAGTCAAAGCTAATCCCCGGAGCAGATTGCTTTTATACGAGACAGCTTCAAGACACATTTTGACATGGTGTCGTGCTGACAACAGATCCAATAAAGACTGGTTTAGACATGTGATAGGTTATAGAGTGCAGTCGAAATGCGAAAAGCGAAAAAGGTTTGACAGGTCTTTAACACGGAGCTGATAAGTATTTGATGGCGCTAATCTACCATATGTGACCACACCCATAATTCTGTCGCCCATCCTGTCCGCCCAGGCGTAATTGACACTATTGTATACTGACGAGCAAAAGAAATGCGACATTTTTTGGAATCATCACAACATTACACATCATCTAAAGTGTTTCAGATGTTTCCAAAAATGTGGCATTTCGTTTTGCTCTTCAGTATAGTTAAATCGATCTGCTCCATGTCGGGCTTTAGAATTTGTCGATATAACAGGTTATCAATGTTGTCTTGCCTCAGCTAGGATACCTCTACCCTTCTTTTCACAATACATGTGAGTAGGCACACAACAGAGGTTTTTAGCTGACCCTTTTTTTCGCACTGAGGCCAGGCTTTTTTTTCCCCTGGAGAACAGCTCTTTAGAATTTTTAATATTAATATTAACACATTCAGCCCGACGGCCGTATTTAAAAATTTTGAAGGCGTCATCTGATGACTATGCACCAGTTGCAGGAGATGGATCGACCATGATAATTCAAGGGCAGTGCCAGATTAGCTTGGCGCCGACAGGCGCCAAGCTAATCTGGCACTACTCTTGAATTATCATGGTCGACGCATCTCCTGCTGTAGGGTGTCAGGGCTGAATGGGTTAATATTAATAGTCTCTCTCTCTCTCTCTTGGCTTGACTTCGCGAACGAAGATTTTATAGGAGTTGCCCACGACGTCTGCAGGCTTGTTCGTGGCTGCGGAGGCCAATCCGAGACAGGCAGGTTCGACCGCAGTGGCTGCAGGGGAAGGAATGGCCAGGGTTCTGAGCTGCGGCATCTCTGTTTTTTCTCCTGAGCCGCTTGTCCTTAAGGCTAGCTCTGTGAGAGTCCTCAAAGGAGACAGCTGCCTTGTAAATGGTGGAGCGCCAGGTGTCACGGTCCGCAGCAAGCGAAGACCACTGGTGGTGGTCGATTTGGCAG
This sequence comes from Semisulcospira habei, assembly GCA_036245525.1. Taxonomy (NCBI): domain Eukaryota; kingdom Metazoa; phylum Mollusca; class Gastropoda; family Semisulcospiridae; genus Semisulcospira; species Semisulcospira habei. Next base: position 161,570,220 of record BTPG01000001.1, on the reverse strand, counting down.
GCACTAAGTGACTTCTTGAGACAGTCTTTGTATCTCTTCTTTGGTGCCCCTCTGTCACGGTGTCCAGTAGCAAGCTCGCCGAACAGGGTGATCTTTGGTAGGCGATGATCCTCCATCCTGGAGACATGCCCCGCCCAGCGGAGCTGTGTCCGCAGCAGCAAAGCCTCGATGCTCACAGTTTCAGCCTGTTCAAGGACCTCGACGTTGGTGACATAGTCACTCCAGTGAATGCCCAGGATGGTACGCAGGCAGCGCTGGTGGAAGCGTTCGAGGAGTTGTAGTTGGCTGCGGTAGAGGGCCCAAGACTCGGAACCATACAGCAGGGTGGTGAGGACCACAGCTCTGTACACGCTGATCTTGGTGCCTGTTTTCAGCTGTTGATTGTGCCACACCCGCTTGAAAAGTCGCCCGAAAGCGCTGTTCGCTTTTGCCAGCCTGCTGTCAAGCTCCTTGTCCAGCTTGGCGTCCGACGTGATAATGCAGCCAAGGTAAGTAAACTGGTGCACTGACTTTAGTTCAGACTCGCCAATGGTGATGTGAGGAGGGCGATACACTGTCTTGGGTGCCGGCTGATGGAGGACCTCTGTCTTTTTCAGACTGACCTCGAGTCCAAAGAGCTGGGCAGCATCTGCGAAGCAAGACGTGATGCGCTGCAGGGCTCTCTCTGTGTGTGCAACGAGGGCAGCATCATCAGCAAAAAGCAGCTCACGAATCAGTTGGTCTAGGGTTTTCGTGTGGGCCTGCAGTCGTCTAAGGTTGAACAGGCTGCCATCAAGACGATACCTGATGTACACTGCATCGTCATCATCGAGGTCCACTGTGGCCTGCTTCAACATCATGCTAAAAAAGATGGTGAAGAGGGTCGGTGCCAGCACGCAGCCCTGCTTTACGCCGTTGAGAATAGGGAATGGTTCTGAGAGATCATTGTTGAGTCTGACCTGGCCTTGCTGGTCCTCGTGTAGCTGGACAATCATGTTGAGGAACTTTGGGGGACAGCCAAGTCGCTCCAGGATCTGCCACATGCCTTGCCTGCTCACAGTGTCGAACGCTTTTGTTAGGTCGACAAATGTTACGTACAGCCCTTTGTTCTGCTCGCGGCACTTCTCCTGTAGCTGTCTCAGCACAAAGACCATATCGGTGGTGCTCCTGTTTGCTCTGAAGCCACACTGGCCCTCTGGGAGTTGGTCTTCAGCGATGGCAGGTACCAGCCGATTCAGGAGCAGCCTTGCAAGGATTTTCCCAGCAATGGACAGCAGGGTAATTCCCCGATAGTTGGAACAGTCAGACTTCTCGCCTTTGTTCTTGTACAGGGTGATAACGACTGCATCACGGAGATCTTTTGGTAGTGTTCCTTCCTCCCAGCAGCAGAGAAAGAGGTCATGGAGCTTGTTGTGCAGTGCTGTGCCTCCATGTTTCCAGATCTCTGGCGGTATTCCATCAATGCCTGCTGCTTTGCCACTCTTGAGCTGGTGGATGGCTGTGAGGGTCTCTTCAGCGGTGGGCGGTTCGTCCAATTCAACCTTTACTGGGAGGTGTGGGATTTGTAGGACGACTGCTTCTTGAACAGTGCGCTCAGCGTTGAAGAGGCTCTGAAAGTATTCCGACCAGCGGTTCAAGATGGAAGTATTATCTGTGAGGAGTGCCTGGCCATTCGCGCTTCGCAGGGGACTTTGTACCAGGTGCCTGGGGCCATACACTGCTTTCAGTGCTTCGTAGAAGCCCCTGTAGTCACCATTGTCAGCACAAAGCTGGGTCCTCTGTGCAAGTCTGGTCCACCACTCATTCTGGAGATCTCTGAGCTTGCGCTGGAGACTGCTGCAGACGAGGCGGAAGGCAGATTTCTTCACAGGGCAGGAAGGCTGGGCTAGGTGGGCCTGATGGGCGGCTCTTTTTTTTGCTAGGTGTTCCTGGATCTCTACATCGTTTTCGTCAAACCAGTCTTTGTTCTTCTTTCTGGCGAAACCCAAGACTTCTGCAGAGGATTTTGCAATAGCAGTTTTCAGTTGTTCCCAAAGTGTTTCAGGGGAGGAGTCTACTGGGTCCGCTGTGTCTTTGAGCCTGCGCTGTAAATCTGTATGAAAGGCAGCTTTCACATCGTCACGCTGAAGGCTGGCAACGTCAAGCTTTTTCTTGGGGGGCCCCCATTTCTTGGGTTTTGGCTTGAAGTGGAGCCTGAGTTTGCAGCGGACAAGGCGGTGGTCAGTGTGGCACTCTGCGCTGGGCATCACTCTGGTGAGGAGGACGTCACTGCGGTCCCTCTGACGCACTAGGACATAGTCGATAAGGTGCCAGTGTTTGGAGCGAGGATGCATCCAGGTGGTCTTTCGACTGTCCTTTTGCTGAAAAGTAGTGTTGGTAATGACCAGTTGCTGCTCCGCACAGAACTCCAACAGTAGGCGGCCATTGTCATTGCAGTTCCCCACGCCATGCTTGCCGAGGACTCCTTTCCAGGCTTCAGAGTCCTGGCCCACTCTGGCGTTGAAGTCGCCAAGGATGATGACTTTGTCGTCTGCAGGGGTACTCTGTAGGAGGCTGCGCAGGTCAGTGTAAAACTTGTCCTTTTCAGCAGGCTCTGCCAGGAGGGTTGGGGAGTACACACTGAGAAGGGTGACGTGCTGCTGGTGTCTCAGTGGGAGGCGCATGGACATGATGCGGTCTGAGTGGCCCGTTGGTAGGTTTTCCAGCTTAGTCGCAATGGATGTCTTGACCATGAATAGTAATATTAGAGTAAAAAAGCAGAAAAGTCTTTCATTTTACCACATTCAAACTTCAAAGCCCTTTTGTTGAGGGTTATTGTAAGACGTACTATGGACATTAACTAAAGGAGATATTGCGAAATATCAACCGTTACACATAAATCTGAAGACACGTTTCTGCACCATTTGTGTTTGTTATGTATTGTCGACACACCTAATGAACATTTACAGCAGTTTGGACAGGCAGCAACAGCACATGCGTAATCGCACTTATTTATTCTGTGCAGCCGTTAGCTTTACAAACTATTTTTTAGCTGTTTCTCATACTGATAGCACTGTATTTATAGAACGGAGTTGATATTAAGGTTACTTGATATTAAGACGATAATATGTGGTGAACTGTATTCTCCTGTGTCTAAATGAACCATAACTAGACCTGTGTGTAGCGTTTCGTAACCGTGTGTTACAGAAGTGTATCTTTGAACAGTTACGGCGGTAGTGGACCTTTAACCCTTTACTGCCTGGAGTAGGTCGCTTTAACCCCCTCGTGCATGCAGCCATCGGTACTGTGTACAGCACCAGTGGCTGCATGGACAAGGGTTTAACTCATTCAGCCCGACGCACGTATTTCCCAAATTTCGGAGGCGTCATCTAACGACCATGCACCTGTTGCAGGAGATGGATCGACCATGATAAATCAAGGGTAGTGCCAGATTAGCTTGTGGTGAGTCAGGGCTGAATGGGTTAAGTATTTATTATAAGCACCCAGCACTACTTTTTCGCACGCTGAGACCTATGACCGAAATCTACAAAAATGAAAACGAACGAGCCAAAAAAAAAAAAAAAAAAAAGAAAAAAGAAAAAAGCGACATTTGGGGAATCATCTGAAACACTTTAGTGTTTCCGATGATTCCAAAAGAGTCGCATTTCTTTTGCCCGTCAGTATATGTTTCAATATTTGTGTACTCACGTCATGGGAGCTGGCAGTCGAAAACCAAACAATTTCCGAGAGGAAACCAAAAAGCGAAAAACTAAGAAAATACAAACTGCTTTGGGTTTCCCTGGAATTCTGTGCATTTCGATGGAGTCCTCCCCGTGAAATTAAGTGCCTTTTGTTATCACTGAAAATAAGAGACGCCGGCTTCTTTCAGTGGATGTCGTGTTATCTTTAAGGGACACAGATCTTCATGAACACACATATTGCGGAGGTCCATTTAATTATATATGTCTGAAAATATCTACACGTGTGAAACATATTTCATCTGCATAGGACACAGATCTTCATAAGTTCATTCAAAATTCGGAGGTTCATTAGATTCCATGTCTCTCTCTTTGCTACATTTATACGAGTGTATTCCTCGACACAAAAGTGAATGTGCAAGAAGAATAGATCCTCATGAGCCCTTGCAGAATGCGGGGGCTCATGAGGATCTATGCCTCTTGCTGGTGTCAGCAACATCTGGTGTCTAGACCACAACGACAACTCAAGCGTGTAATCCGCGAATCAGAAAACGAAATAAGGGGAGTAACCGAGATGTTGATGTTGGGCAGGAAGCGAACGTAAAAAACACAAGAAAACAAGAGCTTTGACGGTTGAGCCAGCAGGATGTGCGGCCCAAGAATAACCAGCGTCTGTTTAGGCGCCCCCCGAGATGAGTAGGGTCAAAAAGATAGTACACCGGTTAATAAACAAAAGGCTAAACAATGGCTCTGTCTCTGGCCCGCGAGCCGACGTCGGCCCGAGGACCTTTGTTTACTTGGATTGGAGGCTGACTTTGACGCGGATTGAGTCGAGAGAACGTGCGACCCAAGCACGGGTTACGTTTTGTATTGGTATGGCCGACACGAGGTAGGCAACATGGCCCGAGTCAAAAAGGAGACTAATATAACAAAAGGTAAGTTATTTAGTTATTTAGTTAGTTAGTTAGTTACTTACTTATTTACTTAGTTAGTTAGTTGGGTTTAACGCCAAGCAGGCGACTAGGACATCTCACTGCGGGAAGGTTAAAAGTCTGGCCAGGCAGACAAAAAGCTATTTCAGGCTAAAACATCGTTTAAATCTTTAAGGGCTATGTCTACAGATACTTGAAAAGATCAAAACAATAAATGGTCTATTAATACTCTAATCTAGCTCAAATTAGTGGGCTCTCTCAGCAATAGGATACACGGTCTGCTTCGCTTGTTACAAGGTCAGATATAGCAAAAGTCGGATATAACAACACTTTTTCAGAGGCCCCGACAGCACTATTTTTATGAAATCACTTCGCTTATAACAAACTTCGGATTTAACAACATGGAAAACTGGGTCCCCTGGCGATCTGTCATACCCGAAGTGCCATATGATGTCTAGCATATGACAATATAAGTTATTGGTCGCTGGGGTTTGCTACACGGAACCTTGTAGGTCTGAGGGAGGTCAAAAGAACAGGGGTACAATGATTCCTTTGACCTCCCGAAGGATTTATTTTCATCCCTACGTCACACGACCAATCGCTTTAACGCAAACTGTGCCACATGAATGTGCTACAAAAACCCTTCTAGCGACAAATGGCGGACTTTGTGTAGCCCTCTTTCTGACGCGTCTTGGATGCCAGTTTTGTTCTATAAAAGATTATCAAAACATTATTAGTACAAAGTTACTTATTGTTGTTCATACTCACAAACCAGATATATGTGAGGCTAGCGCTGGCAGAATTGTCCACAAACCAAGGGGAATTACTCAGCGCTGAACAGACAAACAGTTAGATCCCCTGCCCCCGCCTATCAGGCACCCAATCGCCAGCCCACAGAGAAATACCCAGGTATAGACCAAGACGATCATCTGCATCCTCAAAAAGAATGCATCAGGTCTCTTATATAACCCTTGTCTTTCTCCGGAACTTAGGAAGGCAGGAGAAACATACATACACAAACACGAAGGTGCATTACTATAATTATGTGGTCGGGTAAATACCCTGATTTCCCACAGTAGATGCACAGAACATTACACAACAATGTAACGATACAAATTTGCTTCGAGTTATAGATACTCACAAACCAGATAGGTGAGGCTAGCGCTGGCAGAATTGTCCACAAACCAAGGGGAATTACTCAGCGCTGGACAGACAAACCACAGGTACTCTACTGGAGACGGCAACGTCATGAAAGATTTTAAAATACGTCATAAGTCTATTATGTATAAATATATATTCCTTTTACGTCAGTCATGTCTGGCGCGATACAGGTCGGCAGATCTCTTCTTGATTTCCTTTTCGAAAATAGTGGAACAATGAAAACAAATACGTTATTGGTAGCAGGGGTTTGCTGCACGGCCCCTTGTAGGTCAGTGCAGCAAACCCCTGCAACCAATAACTTATAATTTCTGGTCATCCGATTCCTAGAATTTGAAGAACTTGAATTCAGACCAAAATAAGTCACACCCAGGCGAACACAACTGAACACATTGTACTGTACTTGTCTTTTCTAAGCGTGCTTTTCTCTTTGTTCAAAGTTTATTGCAAGCGCAGTAATCCACGAAATAAAATAAATGGTTGCCCAGTTAAGAGTGGAGTCCGCATTAAAAAAACAACAACAAAACTTTGTTATATCCACCTTGTAATAAGCGAAGTCGACTGTATACAAACATCAATCCTGCAGTTATATTTTTGGAGAAAAAAAATGTATAACATTTTATGTATAACAACGAAAATCTTGTTTCCTCAAAGATGAACCTCCTGGCCTTTGCCAAAATTATGTATTACGGTAGCATAATGGTAAATGTATCATTCGGTCTTTCATTACAGCCGTGGTCACCCCACGAGGTCATGAATGTGAATTCAGTTTCAGTTCACAAATGGTCCTCGGCATGACGTCAGCCGCCGTTGGCCTGCGCACAGACGTGCGCGGGCCAACAGCCGCTGTCGTCGGCCTGAGCACCGTTTGCTAACTGAGCAGGTCGGCGAAACCACGAACAGGTTTTGCCGTCCTGTCATCCGCACAGCCACGGCTGGGCCATCCATGATTGTCCATCTATCAGCATTAGCGGCTCGCCGACTCATCCACCCGCTCCCCACTCCCCACCCCCTCATGCTCCATCCGGAATAGAGCTGTAGGGACTCGTGAGGATGTA
>BTPG01000001.1:161550916-161558416 GCA_036245525.1 Semisulcospira habei | reverse complement strand
AGCTAGAGAAGATTCACGTTGACATAAAATGGATAAAATAACTTGAACCGGACCTGACATAAAGACGTTTGACTGTTGCGAAAGGCATCCGTTAGTTTATGCTCGCCTCGGACAAAGACGGCCGGTGAAGCTCAATCGCCCTTAAACATACTCCGCTGTATCAGTGGTCAGGGGCAATTATCCTTTTAACAGGCGATGAACCATAATGGTCTACCGAGTCCACAAAGCCGACCTCTCGCTTTCTGATTGGATAATTGCCTGCCGGGCGTGTCATACGTCGTAGGCAGATGACTGCTTCAGTCTGAGGATGGTACATGCGTATAGCATATCAAAAGGTATGGATTTTCAGGAGCCCTTTGCCTGCAAGAGCGCATGAAACTCTTTGGTTCTACCGAGGAGCCATGTGTCAGCAGGGACTGAATTCTCACCCACCATTGGGGTGGACCAACACTTAAGGACTTACATCATATGGCTGACTCGGAGTGAGGATGCGATGCTGATGATATCTGTTACGTGGTGAGGTCGTAGTCGTAGTATGATAAATACACCAGACGCACGCACGTAAGGTTCTTTTAAATAAACTTTATTCAGCTGCAACCCGTCACACGTGGCTTAAGGATGTAGACAATACTGGAGTAACAGTTCCAACAATATTTTAATTCAGCGATGCGATCTCTACTCAATGCATTCCCAAATGCACCAACACTGATACAATGTCTCTTCCGCAAATGTCCACACTGGCGACACAAAGTTTCTCATACAATGTACACCACTGTTACGCTGCGTCTCCCACAATGTACACGCTATACGGGCCACGTACCTACGATAAAATGTGTGTTTCTACAACTGACAATGCAAGACAATGTACATTATGTGATTCCCAGCACGAATCTTTTAAAGTACAACCAATTTCCAGAATAATCCAAGAACATCATACAACTCAACCAATCAGAACGAAACCCGTAACTGAAACTCATAAATATTAATAAAGAAAGAATTTTCTAAAATAACTACAATAGGCTATAAAAATTTGACTGCTCATTTCAGCCCCAAATCTCAATGTAAAATGACGTCTCATAAAAGTATGGTAGGCAGTTCACAACCTAGTCGGAATCTTCCAGAACTTTCACGATCTTTCAAAAACCGTACTGACTGGCTGCCAACTTCACGCGAACAGTAAACAATTATGACTCGTCTATAAAACAAAGTAGCGAAATGTTTCTTACTCTACTGACGACACACGTACGCGGTCACAAGACAGCGCGACCTGCTCGAAGGTTTAATCTATACTCCGCGAATCTACGCAAAACAATGATCGACCGCTAATCTCCGTGCGACTTTTCTAGAAGCTTCCGGTTAAACTTAGTATAATAACAAAGCGAATTCCGCTCTACGCGCGAACGAAAGAAAATCTTACTAAAAAGGTACGTGAATCGTAACCATGATAGCTCAAAATAAAAATCGGATCGTTTCCTACGATTAACACATGTATGCTCCCACAGGACAACACACAACCACAATCGTAACATTACCCCCCTCTTTAGAATGAAATTTCACAAACATTTCTTCTCAAATCTAAAAAATACGGTTGTGGCTGTGTAAACCTACACAAAACCACAAATAATAATAATTTCACATCAAAATGAAATCAAATCAACTACTTTAAAATAATCGTCTCACAGTTCCTTAAACTGTCCTGAGCAAAGACATGTCCCTTTAAATTGTCATGAACACCGAAATGTTCACTTAAACTGCTCTGCTCACGTAATCCGCTCCAAAGTTCTGCGAACCCTTAGAAAACTAAAAATTAATGTCAAACAGGTTCTCGTCGTCAAGTCTTTCGTCATCGGCAAGACGCACCGATGCCGCTAGTTATATTTTGTCTTGACGATCTCTCTCAATATACTTCTTCAGCAGATTAGCATGGTAAGTCTTCACCTTGTTGTTCTTGACTCTATAGTCGTTGATGCCAACCACCGTGTCGACAACGTAGGGTCCCTTCCACTGCATCAGGAGTTTGTTGTTGTCGGTAGGAAGAAGAACCAACACCTGGTCACCTAGTTGGAATTGTCGAGGTTTCGCCTTACGATCATAGTAATGTTTCCCTTTGTTCTGCGCCTTCCCTAGGTCTTCTCGAGCCATTCTGAGGGTATCTTCCAGCTTCTCTCTCAGGTCGAAGACGGACTGGTAGCTGATCTTCACCTCAGGCGCTTCGATATCCTTGGTCCACAGCTCCTTCAGGATGTGCATGGGCCCCCTTACAGTCCTGCCGTACAGTAATTCAAAAGGGGAAAACCCTGTCGAATCCTGAGGAACTTCACGGTATGCGAAGAGCAAGGCATTAATGTATATATGCCGCAACATTGGCTGCTCAGCACACAGTTTCTAAAGCATAGCCTTCAATGTTCCATTAAACTTTTCAACCAGCCCGTTACACATGGGGTGATAAGGGGTGGTAGTAAGGTGTCGGATGCTCAATAGCCGGTTGACTTCCTCCATGCAGTCGGAGACAAACTGAGTTCCCAGGTCACTCAGGATCTCCTCAGGGATCCCTAAACGGCTGAACATGTCGACGAGCGCCTCTGCCACAGTTGGAGTGTCGATCTTCTTCAATGGTATGGCCTCAGGATAACGTGTAGCGTAGTCCACCAGAGTCAAAATGTAGCGATGACCATCTTCACTTGGAGGGGATATTGGCCCCACCAGGTCTACAGCCACCCGTTTGAAAGGCATATCGATCAATGATGGCATTATCTCTAGAGGAACTATGGGCACCTTTCCCTTGGAGATTGTCTTCTGGCATATGTCGCACGACCTGCAGAATCGGGTGACGTCGCCTCCCATATCAGGCCAGTAGAAGACGGCTCGGATCCTATCGAGGGTCTTGTTGATTCCCAAATGTCCTCCCAATATGAAATCATGGGCCAATTTCATCACCTGCATTCTCAAAGGTTCAGGGACTATTACTTGACGCACAGGTGTATCTCCGTTGCTGTCGAATATCAGGTACAGGATATCTCTTCTGGTCTCGAAGGTTATCTCTTTTCTCTTTCGCGTCAGGGGCTCGGTCTGACCTTGGAACTTGTCAAGCGTGGGTTCGGCTTTCTGCAGCTCCACCAGCCTGTCCATATTCACCACAGCTGCTTCCGTATTGTCCGCCACTTTTAAAGGGATGGTCTGGTGACTCTTCTCTGCTTGACTTCTTTTGGTAACAGCATATGTTTCAGGTCTTTACTCTGGATCTGGATCGTCTGCGTTTCTGGCACCATCAATGTTTCCGATGATAAGATCGTAGACTGGGGTCTTTACGCACAACGCCTTCATCTCTCCTCTCAGATACGGGGTGTCAACGCTGACATTGGCTCACAGTTCCGTCGGCCAAAATGAGGGTGGTCTACTCCTGTAGTTTCTGGTCTTCAGCTACTAGGTCCTCTCTCACGTTGATGCAACTACAACCAGTATCTCTCAGTACTCTCACTGGTGTGTTTCCGACAAATCCTGACACCACCGGCATGTTCGGCACTTCATTTTCAGGAAGCGCGATGTTTGAGACTGGTAAAAATGTAGCCCCATCTCCTACTGGGATGCGTCCATTCTTTTTGAACGATTCAGTCAGCTCTGGTGTCACTCGCGTTTCTCGAGACTCAAAGTCACTGGATGACGTCACATCATTTGCTAATACAGCTGCGGCTTTGTGTTGAGACGTGGTATTGCCTCTGCCTGCTATCCCGCGATCTTGGTTGGATCTTCTGATATTGTCGCTTCGGGGAACATCTTTAGAAGGACACCGTATCGCCTTGTGACCTTTCTTTTCACAGAGAAAACATGTCAGGTTCTCCATTGGCTTGTATTTCGGGGTGTCTCTGACATTGTGGATTTCCTCTGCTGGTGCAGACACACGCTGCGGCTTACTGGACCCGAACTTCACGTTGTGGGCGTCAAGATATCTTTGAGCGAAATCGGCCAGGGCCTTTAGGGACTGGTCTTTTTGCTCCCTGAGGTGGGCGGCCAGGTCCTTAGAACATGCGTTGAAGACTTGTTCTTTGATGATGAGGTCACACAGGTCCTGGTACTCTTTGTTTAAACCAGCCAGTTCTATTAAATGTCACCAGGTAGCTCCTGATTCTCTCAATGAATAGGCCGGGTGTTTCTCCTTCTTCAGGCTTGCAATTCCGAAATCGTCGCCTGTAACCCTCTTCAGTGAAGTCGTACTGTCTCAGCAGGGCGGCTTTCAACTGCGCTTAATCATCGGATTCTTCTCTTGGCAAGCGGGTGTAAAATTCAAGCGCTTTGCTAGTTAGAAGTGCGCTCAGTTAGATAGCCCAAGTCTCTTGTCTCCAGTTATTACTGCCTGCGAAGCACTCGAATCGCTCCAGATAAGCGTCCATCTTATCTGAATTTTCAACGAAAGGTGGTAGTTTTGTGCACGGGCTGTTTACTCTCTGCTGGCTAATGCTGTTGCTTCATTAGCCCTCTGGCTCTGTGCCTCTATCTCCATCTGCTTTAGATGGATTTCGTGTTGACGCTGCCGCTTCGCCTCTTCTCTCTCTTCTTATCGTTGTTTCTCTGCCTCTCTTCGTTGTTTCTCTGCTTATTCTCGTTGAATTTCGAGCTTCCTGATTTCACGCTCTTTGGCTCTTTCTTCTCTCTCCAGTCTCTTTTCTTCTTCAAGTCTCTTTTCTTTTTCTCTCTCCAGTCTCTCATTTTCTTCTCTCTCTCGTTTCTTTTCTTCTTTCTCTTCTCTCTCCAGTCTCTCCTTTTATTCTCTCTCTCGTTTCTTTTCTTCTCTCTCCAATCTCTCCTTCTCTCTCTCCTTTACAAACTCGAGGAGTTGAGCTCCTTCGAGTCCACATTTCTTTCCAATTTTAAGGAATGTCTCCATTTCCGATGTCGCCATCTCTGCGTTTCACTGCTGGCTATTTTCTCCTGCTACCCTTTCCACTGAACCAACTGAAGAAGTCCCGTCGGAGGTGCCAATATGTTACGTGGTGAGGTCGTAGTCGTAGTATGATAAACACACCAGACGCACGCACGTAAGGTTCTTTTAAATAACTTCATTCAGCTGCAACCCGTCACACGTGGCTTAAGGATGTAGACAATACTAGAGTAACAGTTCCAACAATATTTTAATTCGGCGATGCGATCTCTACACAATGCATTCCCAAATGCACCAACACTGATACAATGTCTCTTCCGCAAATGTCCACAAAGTTTCTCATACAACGTACACCACTGTTGCGCTGCGTCTCTCACAATGCCACGTACCTACGATAAACTGTGTGTTTCTACAACTGACAATGCAAGACAATGTACATGTGTGATTCCCAGCACCAAATCCCAATGTAAAATGACGTCTCATAAAAGTATGGTAGGCAGTTCACGACCTAGTCGGAATCTTCCAGAACTTTCACAATCTTTCAAAAACCGTACTGTCTTGCTGCCAACTTCACGCGAACAGTAAACAATTATGACTCGTCTATAAAACAAAGTAGCGAAATGTTTCTTACTCTACTGATGACACACGTACGCGGTCACAAAACAGTGCGATCTTCTAGAAGGTTTTAATCTATACTCCGCGAATCTACGCAAAACAAAGATCGACCGCTATTCTCCGTGCGACTTTTTTAGAAGCTTCCGGTTAAACTTAGTATAATAACAAAGCGAATTCCGCTCTACGTGCGAACGAAAGAAAATCTTACCAAAAAGGTACGTGAATCGTAACCATGATAGCTCAAAATAAAAATCGGATCGTTTCCTACGATTAACACATGTATGCTCCCACAGGACAACACAACCACAATCGCACAGTGAGAGATACTACTTTTCATGAGCCCCTTTGACTGCGGGGGCGCTTGACACTCTGGTTATGGATGAAAGACTATGACGGGATGCAGGTATTTAGTGCAAACTGAGGTTATTTGACTAGTCTCGACACATTAGGCCCACCCACTGATTTAGTACGTAAGAGAGGACAAAAAGATTAAGAAGACTGCGTGCCGTGATGAAAAGAAATCTCACCAACCAACCAACCACCACTAAAAATAAAATTAAAAACACTAATAATAATAAAAACTAACCAACCAACCACTACTAATAAAAAATCCCTCCCTAACCAACCATCCCCCCCCCACCCCCAAAATAATAATAATAAAAAAAAATTGCCAGGGCTGACGGGGCCGACAGGTCTGGATCCGCCACTGATATTCAGTTACAAGTTGAAACACGCCAATCGCCGGCTGCATTAGGGCTCACGTGGTGTGACTATCCAAACAACGAAGTACCCAACGGAGAAAGAAACACGCTTAGAAAAGACGGGTACAACACAATTTATTAATATTTCGGGTAAATACCCTTTGTCAAAATAGACAAACAAACAGAGAGATTAGCCGCTACTTATCTTCATTGGCAGAAGGAATGTGGCAACTGTTGCCACATTCCTTCTGCCAATGAAGATAAGTAACGGCTAATCTCTCTGTTTGTTTGTTTGTCTATTTTGACAAAGGGTATTTACCCGAAATATTAATAAATTGTGTTGTACCCGTCTTTTCTAAGCGTGTTTCTTTCTCCGTTGGGTACTTCTTTGCATATTACACGCTTGGCAGTCACCTTTTTGGTCTGGATTGATTTATCCAAACAACGCCGCTAGCGGATAAGTGTGCGAGGCGCGCGTTGAAGTGGATCGGATTCAAGGCAAATTAACTGTTGACTGAACTTGCTAGTCATTGAAGCGTCCGCTATCACCTTTAACCCGTTCAGTGCCGAGAAAATGTCAACACACCCAACTGCAAGAGGCATAGATCTTCATGAGCCCCCGCAGTTGCGTACGGCACAGAAACACATGCGTTACAACTCAATTTTAAATACACTTATTTATAGTTTGATGTCAGCCGAGGGTGTGTGTGTGTGTGTGTGGTTCTATCTCTCCCCCCCCCCCTCTCCGTTAATTGACTTTTTTAACGTCAGGCATAGTCTCCATGCAGACATGTCCAAGGACTAGGTCTGCAAAACTTTGAAACACGTGACTCCAGTGATTGGCCAGAATGTTATAGGGTTCCTAGCCTACTTTGTTCGCCTCGAAATAACCATGCCATTTCTCCGCTTTAAGCGGAGAAACGGCACGGTTATTTTAAAACGAACAAATTAGGCTACGTCAGGCAAGCTGGAGGAGCCCCTCTCCCCCCCCCCCTCCTCACAAACCCCAATTTAAAATATCTTCCTACGCCGCCAGTCCTGCATGGCTGCCAGGTACACATATTTCGATGTCTTGAGGTTGACTTGTAATGTGGTACAAAAAAAATTCCAAAAAACCCAACAAGACAACAAGAACCCAGACGTAAGATGGTTTGGTGTGGCGTCATTCAAATCGAGTGCTTCAAGCAGGCATGGTTATATCAGCAATGAATTCAGTGATGGTTTGAGAGATATCAGTTCTAGCTGTGGAGAGACAAGAGGTTGAGACAGATCCCAAAGACTCTCACACACACCTTCGTCTGTTGCCGT
>BTPG01000001.1:161540916-161545916 GCA_036245525.1 Semisulcospira habei | reverse complement strand
TTGAGTCTATTCAGAGTTTAGTTTTCAGGTTAAATTTCACAGCATGTTTGGAGCGCTTTAACGTGAAGTACAAAGGTCGCAAAATAGCGTCAAAAATAACCTCGAATTGAGACTTCCGTTTCGCGAGTATTTTTACTTTGATTTCGCATGCCAATAGTGAGGTTTCGTTTGCAACGAACGACTACCGACAACGAAAGATGCTGAAATCGCTGGTAATAACCAGTTTGTTCTGTAAGCATAGACAACACTCCAAACATCTCCAAGAGGCATAGTTCCTTAGGACCCCGCCTTAGGATTCTTTCGCCGCCACGACGTGCCAGAGTGCACAACACTTCCACACCACAGCACTGGTTAACTCATTCTACCCCAGACACACCACAGGAAGATAAGGATGGACCATGATAGTTCAAGGGTGATGCCAGAATATCTTGGCGCCTATGGGCGCCAAGCTATTCTGGCATCACCCTTGAACTATCATGGTCGATCTGTGTCCTGCACTGCAATGCAGTCTTCAGAGGACAAGGGCAAAATTTAAGGATTTCGGTGATGGGGTAGAATGAGTTAAATTATCAGCATTGCGTGCTTAGAGCACCGAATCTATAAGCTTACCCCTCGTCAAAATAGACGGGAAAAAGGAAAGGAAAAAAATATATATATATAATGATTCTCCCCAAAAAGGTGCACAAACATCTGACCCGTTAAGTAAATCGGGGCTAAATGTAGGAGACTGAAACAACAACAGCCAAGAATTGCTGTGAAAGTGGATGTCTCAAACGGTTTCAGGTCCGCTGACGAGAGGAGTACCGGCTTCGAAAGCAAAACGTCCTCGAAACACACCTCATTATTAAACACACAAAAAAACCTCCCTGACTTGTTGTGGGAAAAGAGTGTGTACGGCCGGCCGAAAAAAACAGGCCATTGCTTCGGATAGTGTGCGATGTGATACATGTTTTTTTACAAACGGGGTCCTAAAGATCTATGCCTCTTGGAGATGTTTGGAGTGCTCTCTATGCTTTTGGTACAAGCTGGTTGTTCGCAGTTGTTTCGCTATCGTTCGTAGTTGGAAGTCGTTCGTCTCAAACGAAACCTCACTGCTATCTCAATGTACAACACTGCTTCTTTGTAACGAAATCACAGGAGATAATAGTAATAATAATAATCATAATAATCATAATTTCTATGGCGCCTAACCTCAGGTAGAGCTCTTGGCGCCTTACAAATTAAAAAAATACAATTACAAAAACTGTACACAGTATTACACGCACAAACACACACACACACACACACACACACTCACACACACACACACTCACACACACACAAACACACACACTATGATATTCCAGGCACCACAGCAAAACTACAACAGAATCCTCAGCAGTCAATGATTAATCAGTGGGGTAATGGAGTTGGAAACGATGTGTATTTTGAGATCACCCCGAATAGTCAAGACACGGGTATCTCGCAAACATTTCAGCAGGAAATGTTGTCACCTGACAAAGACTGACTCAGAAAAGAAGCCACATTCAATGTCCAAAAATGGATATGCGAAAGGAAAAATCAATGCATCATTTGCTCAAAAACGTGACGTCACATTACACACAAACCGTCTAAGTTAACCTTGCATTAAAGCTATCGGCTCCGTGTGCGGGCTTTGATTGCTAAAATTCGCAGATACAACGGGTTCTCAATGTTGTCTTGCCTTAGCTAAGACCTTTCTACACTTCTTGTTACGTTTTACTTGAGCAGGCGCATGTCACCAGAAGTTTTTCACTGCTTTTTCAACATAACCCTTATCATTCGGAATACACCAGTGTGTGAAATAAGTTTGACTAAAATAGTTCATGGGTAGTGCCAGAATAGCTTGGCGCCTAGAGGCGCCAAACTATTCTGGCACCACCCTTGAACTAAAGCCATTTTCTATATCCTTATCTGTAAGCGCTATAATGTAGCTTGCATATGACAGTGTACAAATTTGAAGCTTTTAGCCCCAGTATGATGTGGGTTAACTGAAGGAACTCTCCTGTGTAGAAAGGAAAAGAAGAGCAGAAAACTCTTTCATTTACGACACTTCAGACGTCATAGTTTAAGTTTATTGTTTAACATTTTTGTAATTCATACTACCAACATCTATAAGGGAAACATTGCCATCTAATTACCCTTTACTGCCTGGAGTAGGTCGCTTTAAGTCCATTAAAAATGTGATCTATTTTCTTGGCCTTATTTGAGAAAGAATAAAAGTAAAACTTGATGCCTCAAAAGTATCACGGCTCATAATTACAAAGCTCCTGTAACATTACCTATGGACAGAGCTGCACCAGCTGAGAAGCCTAGAACCAAAACAGAAATAGAAAAATTGAGAAATTTGAAGAATCTGGGAATGCCTGGAGAACAAAAAAGGCAACAGAAGACGGTGAAATTGCGTCTTTGTTGCGAGGGAGTTTTTCGGATTGGCCATATGCTTTTCAGTTTTGAAAAAAAAAAAAAACCCTGCCTCGCGGCTGCTGAAAACCCCCTCCCACACAATTCAGCTGCAAGATGCATAGATCCTCATGAGCTCCCGCAGTCGCGGGGGCTCATAAGGATCTATGCCGCTGGCTTGGGTCACTTTGTATCCATTTTTCTTGGGCCGCTGGTGCTCTTCGGAAATAATAAAAAAAAATGTACAAAGATTTCGCAGAGACAGTCTGCGAGCACTGGCTGTGAAGAATTAAATCGACCTTTCCAAGCAGTGAACGGTTAACTCAATCAGCTCGACGGCCGTATTTCCCAAATTGTGGAGGCGTCATCTAATGACTATGCATCAGTTGCAGGAGATAGATCGACCGTGATAATTCAATGGCAGTGCCAGATTAGCTTGGCGCCTGAAGGCGCCAATCTAATCTGGTACTACCCTTGAAATCATGGTCGATCCATCTCCTGCTGTAGTGCGTCAGGGTTGAATGGGTTAATAGTTTGCAATCCAATTTATAAATATTGTTGTGTTGTAACTGACGTTTCTAAGCGTATTTTTTTTTTGCTCCGTTGGTTTTTTCTCTGAATTTACATTCTTAGCAGTTACCTTTTTGGTCTTGATTTCATTTTACTCTCAAATGGCAGTGCCTACTCACACGAATTGTGAAAAGAAGGGTAGCAAAGTCTTAGTTGGGACAAGATAACATTGACAACCCGTTGTGTTGGCGAATGTTGGCAATCACAGCCTGACGTGGAGCAGATCGCTTAACCCCTTCCCTGCACGTTCGTTTTCGTTTCTGAAATCATGGTTCATTCAACGACCAAAAGTCAAAACCGTCCAAAAAACACGGATACAAATTGATCTCTGCGCTTGTTTCCATATGAAAAGTGCGACACCCGAATTCCGATTTTTTTAGAAACCACTGATATGACGCAAAATCAGAATGACGCGAGAGCGTGCGGCAGATGAGAAAATGTACCTAGATTTGCGGGGACTCACGAGGATCTATGCTAGCTTTTGCTGACACTTGGTGTCTATGTTCCTTAGACGACTACGGCTCTTTAGTGTTGAATAAAACAGATGAGAAGTACAGAACCCGTCCACCGACAGTAAAGTGGTTAACCCATTCCACCCCATCACCGAAATCCTTAAATCTTGCCGCTGTCCTCTGAAGACTGCATTGCAGTGCAGGACACAGATCGACCATGATAGTTCAAGGGTGATGTCAGAATAGCTTGGCGCCCATAGGCGCCAAGCTATTCTGGCATCACCCTTGAACTATCATGGTTGATCCTTATCTTGCTGTGGTGTGTCTGGGGTAGAATGAGTTAATTAAAGCCTTAGCGTAAGAAGTGAAATGTCATCGGACCCACGACGGCCGCAGTGAGCGCGCGCACGACTGTGCGCGGGGCCTGAAGACGATTTGCTACTGGGAAGTATCGTGTGCATATTATCATATGCATAAATAGAACTTTTCAAGACCACTTTTATATAGGAAACACCCCCACACCACATGTCATAGTCTTACCGCGCTCAGCTTTCTGGGATATCACAGTGAACCTGTAGTCAGTTCGCAAACTAGAGTGTGTGATTGTTCGCCAAAAACACATATTCCAGATTTGAATGATGGCTTTAGTTCACTTCCTACACGTTGAAAGGCCACGCACAATCCGAAAATATAATCTTTTTCTCATTATTTATTTCGAAATAAAAAGTTCAGATCGCGGCAGAGTACTTGAGAGATTTACATGCCACAAGAATGCCAGCGAAACAACTTCACGCTTGCACTGTAATGTAGATTTAGGTTTATAAATGTTGAGTTCAAAATAGTTTCGTATTACACTTTACTGTTTCATAATGTTGCAAGTTAAATTTCATGCTATTTTTGTCGTTGCGAAATGGACATTTGTTACGAATGGGCCAACAGTTGCAGAAGCGTCAGCTGCTTGGTCTGTCTAGAAATGATAGTATGCGAACACTCCACTTTTATGCTATGATGTGAACATAACAGACGAATTTACATTGGAGAAGCATTGCGATCAAAGACTAACACTGTCCTATTTTCTTCAGTAATCAACAAAGTGGTTTTACTGCTTCGGTACTGCTATTTAATATACAGACGAGCAAAAGAAATGCGACATTTTTGCAATCATTGAAACACTTTAGTGTTTCCGATGATTCCACAAATATCGCATTTCTTGCGGTCGTCAGTATACAAGAGATTTTTTTAGTCTTCTGCTTATTCTTTTTTTTTCCTGGTGATGAGATTGCGAATCGTTTGCTTTTAACAGCCGACATGCTTTTACACAAAGTGCGCAGACGACAATAAAAGGGAGCAACGCCATACCCAAGGATAAATAGTTGTCTCCCTTGCACAGTTTTACCGCGGCTCACCTTATGTGCAGTGTAAATTAGATTTTGGACGGGCTTTTCCTGTTTGAAGTGCAATGCCAATGGAACGTTTTCGGATATAAGTACAAACCTTTTAAGCACTCTTTTAAACGTTTTTATTCAGGATAAAGTTTTAGGCATGCGAATGGAGAGA
>BTPG01000001.1:161463416-161535916 GCA_036245525.1 Semisulcospira habei | reverse complement strand
AAGTGAGTGTTACAAAACTGTCCTGAGTTACAACGTTACAGTGAGTGTTCAAAACTACAACATTATTGCTGGTGATAGAGTTACAGTGTGTTAGTCCACACAACTGTTTGTGAGTGACTGAGCGCAACTGAGTCTATATATTTGTTGTGAGTGATAGTGTTACAAACAGCCAAAGTGTTAGTTTTCAATTCTGTTGCGAGAGATGGCATTAGTAATATTACTCTACACGACTATTGCGAGTGATTTGTGTTACAGTGCGAGTGGGTATTCATTCGGCACAAATCGGACACGAGTGATTGTATCAGTACGCAAAGAACCTTCGGGCCTACTTCGGCCGAAGTGGGCCCGCGCACGAGAGTGCGCGGGCCCAATTCGACCGATGTCGGCCTGATGACCTTTTGTGTTACAGTTTCTAAATCACTAAGGATGTTGCTGAATATTTCGTGGTAAACACTATTTTTGCGCGTAATTGAGAAGTATCGCTGTTCACGTACCGAAGGAGCCGCAAAGGGAAATAAGTTCTTGCTGGTGTGGCGGTTGCGATCATTTGAGGAAGGTAAGTTACTATGGTTTTCTTTTCACTTGTGTGTGTTATATGACAGTATTAGCTCATTCAGTCCCGGCACGTCACAGCCAGATATAGATTGACCAAGATAGTTCAAGGATGGTGCCAGGATAGCTTGGCGCCCATAGGCGCTAAGCTATCCTGACACCACCCTTAAACTATCACGGTCGATCTGTCTCCTTAACTTGTAATGCAGTCCTCGGAGGACAACTCCAAAATGTGGGTATTTTGTACCTGGGACACAATGGGTAAGTTCGCTTACTTTGTTTGTTTCTTTTCACCCACCTGTTCCATCTTCGTCGAATTTTGGTTGTTTCAGATTTGTTTTCTTCACTACTACTTTGTTTTTCCTTTTATTTGTGCTCCGGACACTCCGTCTCTTCCTCCCCCTCCACCTTGGTACCCGCTTCAGGCAACTTTATGATTTCAAATACAAGCGAACAAAATTTGAATAGCTGAGCGGACCCTTCGCACCACGTGAATGTTCTGTGTTTGTCTTGTACTATGTAGTTTGTCTTGAAGACCCACTACCCCCGTAACTGTCCAAAGATAGACTTCTGTAACAAACGGTTACGAAACGCTACACACATGTCTAGTTATGGTTCATTTGGACACATGAGAATCCAGTTCAGCACACGTCGTCTTAATATCAAGTAACCTGACAATGACTCCACTCCTTTATATAAATGCAGTGCTACCAGTACGAGAAACAGCTAAAAAAATAAATTTAAAAAAAAAGAAGAAAGTTTGAAACGCTAACGGCTGCACAGAATAAATAAGTGCGATTACGCATGTGCTGTTGCTGCCTGTCCAAACTGCTGTTAAAGTTGATTAGGTGTGTCGACAAGGCATAACAAACACAAATGGTGCAGAAACGTGTCTTCGGATTTATACGTAATGGTACTTTAAGAGTGAATGCGTGTGTTTCACGTGAGCATGCGGGCTGGGTTCAGTTCGCGGCGCTTTGAGCCGATTTACAGAATTGGGTAAAGCGTCAATAACGACCATTATTATTATTATTATTATTATTATTATTATTATTATTATTATTATTATTATTATTATCATTATTATTATTTTATTTGTTTCACCATAATTTGTATTATCCTATTTTGTTTTTATCTTATTTTGCTTCATCTAGTTTCGTTTTTCTTGTCGTTGGTTTCTTCGTCATTTGTCTGTTCGTTAGCTTGTTCGTTCGTTCGTTTGCTTGTATAACTGATTAACTTCCATATGTTTTTTTTTCTGCACGAAAGACTTTTCTGTTTTTCTTTCTCTTCTGTCATGTTTTTTTTTTTTTTAAATTTTATTCAGTCTGTCTGCCGTCTTGCCTGTCTGTCTGTCTCTCACTTTCTCTCCGTCTCTCTGATTTGAAAACTATTATGGCAAATACTCTGCCGCTGCTAAAAGAATTTCATTGATGCTTTGATTCAGCGAATCTTTCTCTCTCTCTCTCTCTCTCTCTCTCTCTCTCTCTCTCTCTCTCTCTCTCTCTCTCTCTCTCTCTCTCTCTCTCTCTCTCTCTCTCTCTCTCTCTCTCTCTCTCTCTCAGGCTCTCTCTCAGGCTCTCTCTCTCTCTCTCTCTCTCTCTCTCTCTCTCTCTCTCTCTCTCTCTCTCTCTCTCTCTCTCTCTCTCTCTCCTCCCTCTCTCTCTCTCTCTCTCTCTCTTAGATTTTCTTTAGTTTTCTTCGTCTCATATTCCAAATGCCATTGCTGTTTCAACGATCAGTTGTACAGTTGTGGGTGTTACGTGTTCGTCATTGTAGTCGTAATATGATACTTTCACACCAGACGCACGCACGTAGGGCTCTTGCCGGTAAAGAAACTTCAGTCAGCTGCAACTCGTCACACGTGGCATAATGTTGTAGATCACACTGGAGTAACAGTTCCAACAGTGCTTTATTCTCACGATGCAATCTCCGCACAATGCATCCACAAAACAAATACACTGTGTTGCACTGTCTCTAAAGAATGCATCCACAATTATGATAGACTGCGTCTCACATACAATGCACCAACACTGATACACTGTCTCCTCTACAATGCATCAACGCTTTTGACACACTGCTTCTCTCATACAATGTACCAACACTGATACACTGTCTCCTCTACAATGCATCATCACTTTTGACACACTGCGTTTCTCATACAATGTACATACATATTTCCTAACACGCTCTTTTATACTAATACTGAATTCCAGAACAATCCAGCAAATTACACAACTCAAACAATCGGAATAGAAAACGTAACCAAAACTTATTAATATTCATTAAATAAAACACTCTAGATCTAACTACAGCCTACGACTAACATCTAGGCGCATTCCGTAACTGTTGCGAATTGTATCCAACTTGTTTACTACAAAACTTTGACGTCATATCTGAGGTCACTAGAATGATCGCGACCCTGCCCGAACCTTCCAGTCTAATGTAGGTTAAACTTTACAACATTTTAGCGAAAATATACGTCATTCTACTTAGACAGCAGAAATTGATCGCAATTCTTCAAACAAAAGAAAATGAATCCTACTAAAAGGGTACGTAATTCTTATCCAAAATATTTCAAATGAATGTCGGATCTTTCCTATGATCAACACACGCATGCTGTCAATAGAATAACACAACCACAAACGTAACAGTGGGATGGGCTGTCTCAATGCAGACTCCCCGCTTTAATTTTCCGCTGTCACCACTTTGCCTTTGTCATCGTCATCGTTATTTTTGTTTTATGTGTTGCCTTAGACGCCAGCTTTGTAACGAGGTTGCTGGTCTGTGATTGTGGACCTTACGGCTTCACACGCACACACACACACACGCACACACACACACACACACACACACACACACACACACACACACACACACAACACACAGACACACACACACCGTCACACACAAACCATAAGCACTGCCGCGTTTTTGAGCAATGGCGCAAGAGACGTCACTCGTGTCAAACTAGCGGAATCCGCAAGGGATCTCACTCGTCTCATTTGCCCTTGGCGCTGCTCGTAAAAAAAGAACTACCTACTTTATTTTTTTAAAATGGTGAAATGGGAAACAGAGTACTATTTATTTTTTAAGGGGGGGGGGGAGGGGCGGCTCATGAGGATCTATACCTTTTTGCATTTAGGTGGGGGCGCTCACGTTGACTCGGCAACGAAGGGGTTCATAACTCTGGCAGTCCGAGGGTTAATAAGAGTTAACTAATCGGAGCGTTAGCTGCTGCTGCTCGGAAAGCATACTTAGAGAAAAATGCATGCGCCAGCCAGCTGTGATGTACCCAGTGCGCAAAAGCCGGCATCGGGCCGACATCGGCCGCCGTTGGCCCGCGCACGGCTGTGCGCGGGCCAACGGCGGCCGATGTCGGCCCGATGGCCTTTTGCGCTTTGGGGTCCTGTATACTTCGTCCAGAATCAAATCTCCTGCCACGGAAGCCAAGCCAAGAGGTAGTGTGCCTGATATACACATAACCAGACAGCGCAAAATTGGTATAATGATGTCGGATTTATATTACGTCGCTGTTAAGAATTAGTAATAGTTATGCACTGTTGGATTTTATTTCGTAACCCGATTTGAGAGTCTGTAATACTATGCTGATGAACCTATGTTTTAATGAGCTTTGTAACTAATTAATGAAATACCATGCACAAGAGCTCAAGGGCGGATGGTCACGATGATGATCAAACGTTTATTAGGATAAAGTTTTAGGCATTGAAGTACCTTTCATCCAAACTGTCCTTTGTTCACTACAACACATTATCAAAAATCACTGTAACAAGACATCAATAACTAACTTAATGTACATACAACATGCAAAACTACTACAAAGTACTATTAATTAATAAAAGAATACTGGACAACTAAATGGACATAAAAAAGGGTCGGTTAAAGATTGCAAGTAACAAAGGTTTTATGGTCTCTTTCATTGAGTATAGGCGAAATAAGAAGTCTATAAAAAGGATCATCCGGATCAGAAGGATAAGATGAAAAATATGAACAACTGTGGATGTTCCTAAAAGGAATGGGAGCTCCAAACAATACATTAGACTTGAGATGAATTCCTCATCTTGTTTTTTTCTTCTTTTTTTTTATTGATGCAAATGATCGTCTTGTTCTATACCTGCGTATTTTTCTGTGGGCTGGCGATTGGGTGCATGATAGGCGGGGGCAGGGGATGCAACTGTTTGTCCAGCGCTGAGTGATTCCTCTTGGTTTAGTGTACAATTCTGCCAGCGCTAGCCTCACCTATCTGGTTTGTGAGTTGTTTCTTTTTGTTTTCAATTTTGTTGAATCATTGTAAATTCAGCACCAAAGATCCCCAGCCGTAAGAGGAACATAGACACACAGTGCTTCCGGCAAGAGGCATAGATCCTCATGAGGCCCAGCGGGGTTCATGAGGATCTATGCCCTTTGCAGTTGCATCGCGTTCGCTTTCCCTAGATTTAGATGCAGGATTTAAATGAAAAGTTCTGACTCTTAAAGTTGTGCTCTTCTAATGATTTCAACAGTCTAGACTGAATTTTGTATTCCGCTGCTGGGTTTGCTCCTAAATTAATTAACTGATTGATTGACGGTTTAAACGACGGACGGATGGATGGATGTGTTTATGGGTGGATGGATGGATGGATGGATGGATGGATGGACGGACGGCGAAGCGGGAGAACATTCCCAAGGACACTTCTCTAGCAGTCTGTTTAACACATTTTCACCCAAGGACCGAAGTTCCCACATTTTGAAGTTGCCCTTTGAAGGACTGTACTACACTTCTAAAGACAGATTTAGCCCATAGGCGCCAAGCTATTCTGGCACCACCCTTGAACTATCACGCTCGATCCATGTCTTGCTGCGGTGTGTCAGGGCTGAATGAGAGAAGCCATTTAGCCCCAAGGCAGATTTTTTCTAACCTCACACAGTAGTTCATACAGCAGCAGCATCCAGTAGACCAGCAGCCAGATCGACTGTCATAGTTCAAGGGTGGTGCCCTAAAACAGCTGGGCGCCTCCAGGCCATGGTCGATCGATCCACATCTTGCTGTAGAGTGTCAGTGCTGACTGGGTTAATGCAGCCTGCCCTGGCTCGTAAGGATCGATGCCACTGGAGGGCGGGGCCGGTGGCGAGAAAAAAACTGAACGACAGTGACCCAACTGCAAGAGGTATAGATCCTCATGAGCCCCCGCAGTTGCGGGGGCTCATGAGGATCTATGTCTCTTGCTGACGCCACTTTGTCGACGTTTTTTGCACGGCTGGCGTTCTTTCGCGTTGAGGATTTGAGGAACAAAATCTGCGCCCAATAGCCTGGGAACGGTATCTTAATTTTTCGGGCTCATGGACGGTATGCATACTTCTTTAGTTTAAACCCTTCACTGCTGAGAAAAAAATGAGCACGATTCAACTGCAAGAGCCATAGATCCTCATGAGCCCTTTGCGACTTGCAGGGGGCTCATGAGCATCCACGCCTCTTGCTGACCACTTTCCATCCAGGTTCCTTAGACGGGTTTGGCTTTTTAGGTCCTTGAATGAACAAAGATTTCGGAAACCAAAGACGTACAGTGGCAGGGAAAGGTTTAAGAATGACAATATTAACTCATTCGAGGCGGCACGTCTCGAATGCGTTAACGCATTCAGCCCGAAGGCCGTATTTCCTAAATTTCGGAGGGGTCATCTAATGACTATGCACCAGTTGCAGGAGATGGATCGACCATGATAATTCAAGGGTAGTGCCAGATTAGCTTGGCGCCGACAGGCGCCAAGCTAACCTGGCGCTACCCTTCAATTACCCTTCAATTAGCATGGTCGATCCTTTTGGAGATTTTTTTGGAGACTGTCGGTACCGTACGGATGGGCCGGCTTGTCGTTTTCACTGTCGAGAAAAGCGAACAGCATTAAACTTGACTTGGCACAGGGACATTCAAAAAATAATTAGCTTGAAAGGAAAGGTGTCGAGACAGCACGTCTCGAATGAGTTAATGGGGCTTACAAGGTTCAAAGCTTTTTGCAGACTATCGGTACAGTACGGATGGGCTTGTCGTTTTCACTGTCGAGAAAAGCCGTGAACAGCGCTAAACTTGACTTGGCACAGGGGCATTACAAAATAATTTGCTTTGAAAGGAAAGGTGTTGGGACTAACCTAGAGATAATAATGTGTAGCCACGGTAGACAGGGGCTCACTTAAAGGGTCGGGTCCCGAAGGTGCGCCTTCAGTTTAGCCGCAGTGCAGGCGCTGACAATTTGGATCTAATGATGACTCATCGGGACTGCGTGCGCGCTTATGCAGTCCGGCCGACGGCATATGAAGTTTGAATGTCGTAAAATGAAAGACTTTTCTGTTCTTCTTCTCCTTTGTGCGCATAAGAGTTCTTCCGTTACGCACAAGAAACCCTCTGTTACAATGTACCTACTCACATTTACTTTGAAAAGAAGTAGAAAAGCGGTGATAGACTAAGCAAGACATCATTACTTCTTGTATCGTCAAAATCAATGTTAGCAATCCAAGCCCGGCGTCCACTATGGGGGAGGTTGCTTTAATTTATAGAAGATTCTCAGTTTTCCGACGCTGTGGAGATGTAGACTGAGACCTTTTCCTTACAACCTTGATTTGTTTTCTCTGCTTGTTCCAGATCGGCTGTCTATACCTTTTTCAGGCATGCGAGAAGCATAGGTCCTCCTGAGACCACTCTCTGTACCAACGGGCAGAGTATATATCGTTTCAGCTGATATCGTGATTGACATGTGCTTGTTGGGTTTCCTATGGAATGTCTAGATAGCTAAAATGGAGGCGAGCTGAAGAATGCAATGATGACATTTCCAGTCGGTAAGCTTAACCCACATCATACTGAGGCTAAAAGCTTCAAATTTGTAAACTGCCATATGCAAGATACATTATAGTACTGACCGATAAGGATATAGACCAATGGCTTTAGTTCAAGGGTGGTGCCAGAACGATAGCTTGGCGCCTAGAGGCGCCAAGCTATTCTGTCACCACCCTTGAACTATTTTAGTCAAACTTATTTCACACACTGGTGTATTCCGAATGATAAAGGTTAAGCAGTGTACACTTTTCTCTATATAGTCAGAGACAGATATAACTTGCACATTTATATCTTAAGTTTGATGAATTTGCCTTAACTGCCGAGACAAAACTGTGACAAACATCACTCAAATGCAAGAGGTATAGATTCTCATGAGCCCCCGCAGTTGCGTGGGCTCATGAGGATCTATGCCTCTTGCTGAGACCAATTTGCATCTACCGTTTGACAGTTGTGACTTGTGGTTGTTCAGTGATGAACAGGGGCAGGGGAGGGGTCAAAAGCCAGGCCGTTACCGCCGTAACTGTTCAAATAAACACTTCTGCAACAGGTGGTTAGGAAGTCTAGCTATGGTTCATTTAGACACAGAAGAATCCTGTCCAACACACGTCATCCTTATATATTATCAAGTCCAGTAATTTGACAACGAGTCCGCTCCGTCCTATAAATACCACGCTGTCTGTACTGACGAGCAGCAGATAAAAAATAGATAGACTCGCTCAAAAGGCTGCGCAGAACATACGAATGTGATTACTGACTCGCCGTAGAACGTTATGAGGTGTGTCGACAAACACAAATGGTGCGGAAATTTGTTATAATAATTAATAATTACGGTATTTATAATGCGCTTATCTTATAATAATTATAACTCTAAGCGCGCACTCACAACTCGCACACGCATGCGCACGCTTTAGACAATGACTCACGTAACACAAATAGTGAAAATACATTACGACGGTCAGCTTGGGGTGGGGAGTGTGGTGATATAGTGCTAGAACTGTTGAAAGAGGTGAGTTTTGAGGGCGGACTGGAAGGAGGAGAGCGAGTGTTTCTGACGGAGAGAGAGTGGGAGAGTGTTCCAGGTAGATGGACCGTATACTGAGAAGGAGCGGGGGCCGAAAGTGCTGAGTTTGGTGCGGGGGATGAGGAGGCGGAGAGGGTCGGAGGCGGAGCGGAGGGAGCGGAGGGAGCGGGGAGGAGTGTAGGGGTGAAGTAAGTTGGAGAGATAGGCAGGAGCGTAGTTGTTCAGAGATTTGTAGCAGAGAGACAGAATCTTGTATTGGATGCGTTGGGGGGTGGGGAGCCAGTGAAGGAGCTTGAGCAGGGGAGTGATGTGGTCGAATTTTTTCTTTCTGAGGACGAGGCGGGCAGCATTGTTCTGGACGCGCTGGAGAGTGAGAGTGGTGGAGTGAGGAAGGCCGGAAAGGAAAGAGTTGCAGTAGTTGATGCGAGATAAGATGAGAGAGACAGCGAGTTTGGTGGCAGCTTCGGTAGTGAGGTATTTTCTGATCTGATTGATGCGGCGGAGGTGGAAATAACATGCCTGGGCCGTGGCGGAGACGAAGCTGGTCATGGAAAGAGAGGAATCGAGGATAACGCCAAGGTTCTTGACCGAGTCAGAGAGGGAGATGGGGGTGCTGTCGAGTTGAAGGTGGAGAGAGGAAGGGAGCTGGGAAAGTTTCTGGCGAGTGCCTACCAGCATGGCTTCCGTTTGCCGTCGTTCAGTTTGAGCTTGTTTGCTGTCATCCAGTTTTTCACGTCTTCATAGCAGTCAGCCGTGCGAGTCAGTAGTGTCTGAGTGTTGTCGAGTTTGTCTTTGCCTAGTAGTTGTGAGTCGTCAGCGTAGAGGTGGTGGTGTATGTGGTGAGACTGGATGATGTTGGACAGGGGGGGGGGGGGGGGGAGGTGTAGAGTGTGAAAAAGACCGGGCCCAGGACGGATCCCTGTGGAACGCCGCAGGAGAGCCTGACTGGGTTGGAGGAGACGCCGTCGATGGTGACGGACTGCTGTCTGTCGGAGAGGTAGGAGAGAAACCAGGAGTGAGCAGAGTCAGTGATGCCAAAGGAGTGGTGAAGGCGGTGGAGGAGGATAGAGTGGTCTATGGTGTCGAAGGCGGCAGAGAGATCGAGTAGCGTAAGAAGGGAGATGTTGCCCGAGTCATTGGAGGGAAGCAGGTCGTTAAGGATATGTAGAAGGGCTGTTTCAGTGCTGTAATGTTTGCGATATGCAGACTGGAAGGGACTGAGGAGGTTGTTGTCGGCGAGGTAGAGGTTGAGTTGGTTGAGGACAACCTTCTCAAGAAGCTTGGACAGGAAAGAGAGATTGGAGACTGGGCGGTAGTTCTTGAGTTCGTTTGGGTCGAGGTTGTGTTTTTTTGAGGAGAGGACGGACGATGGCGGATTTGAAGATATCGGGGACGGTGCCATTCTCTAGAGATGTGTTGATGATGTCGGTAATGAAGGGCAAAAGTTTTGGGAGGCCGTCCCGGTAGAGGGAAGCTGGGAGGGGGTCTAGTTCGCAGATTTTGAAAGGCATGGACTTTATGGTCTTGAGGACTTCATCCTGAGAGACGGGGCGGAAGGACGAGAGGGGAGTGCCGGAAAAGGGGGGGGGGGGGGGGTCAGGAAGGCAAGGCGGAGAAGGCAGAGTGTCGAGTGTGTTGCGCAGAGTTTGGATTTTGTCGGAGAAATAGGAGGAAAAAGCGGACGGAAGTTCTTCTTTGCTGTGTGTGTTGGGAAGAGGAGAGTCTTTAGAAGTGCCTAGGAGTGTGTTCATGGTAGCGTGGAGGGTTTTGGAAGAAGTGGATTCCAGGATTTTGTTTTGAAGGTGTTTGCGTTTGGAGTCGGAGATCATTCTGCAGACTTTGGATCTGGTGGTTTGGAAGATCTCTCTGTGAACGGTGAGGTCAGATGAGCGCCAGCGGCGTTCCGCTTGTCGACGCTCGCGCTTGGCCTCAGCTATGTCGTCAGTGAGCCAGGGGGAGGGGAGTCGGTTGGGTATGGAACAGGTGGTGACAGGGGCATGGGTGTCTAGAAGTTTTCGAAGGGAGGAATCGAAATGGGATGCAAGATCGGGAGAGGAGGCGGGGTCCAAGAGAAGGTCGACAGCTTCGTCGAAGAAGTTCTTTCGGTTGACAGATTTTAGTTTGCGACGAGAGACAAAGAGCTTGGGTTTTTCCGGGGGTGGTAGGTTGAGGGCGACGAGAATAGCGAGGTGGTCGGAGGGAAGCACAGAAGAGGTATCAGAGTCGAGGAAGAGTTGATCGGAGGTGCGGGTGATGATCCAGTCGAGGGTGTGGC
The DNA here is from genome assembly GCA_036245525.1 of Semisulcospira habei. NCBI lineage: Eukaryota > Metazoa > Mollusca > Gastropoda > Semisulcospiridae > Semisulcospira > Semisulcospira habei. Next base: position 161,525,244 of record BTPG01000001.1, on the reverse strand, counting down.
CGAGTCGGTGGGTGGGTTTAGTGATGTGTTGTGTAAGATTGTGGTTTGAAAGTGACGTGCAAAGGCGTTTGTGTCGGGGTGGTCGGGTTTGTCGAAGTGGAAGTTAAAGTCGCCAAGAAGGATGTGTTTTCCGGGTCGTGTGCTGTAGTGGTCGAGGAGGAGATCGAACTCGGTGAGGAACATGGAGTTTGTGAGTTTGTTTTGAGAGCTTGGAGGGGGGCGATAGATACATGAGAATATGAGGGACTGGCCAGGGAGTGTTGCTACGGCCTCGACAGATTCAAAGGAGGGATGAGCAAAAGGGAGAGACTGAGAGAAGGAGAGATGAGCAGAAAGACAGTCCCTGTAGATGATGGCAATGCCACCCCCTCTGGAAGCACGCGGGAAGGAGGCCAGGCGGTAGCCACTCGGAGTGACGCTGGTGATGATGGGTTCGTCGCCAGCTGAGCGGAGCCACGTTTCGATGATCACGACAACATCTAGGTCATTGTCTAGGATGAAATCTGAAATCACGTCGGCTTTGCCATCTTTGCAGACAGACTGTGCACAGTTTTAGGTTGGATGAGTCAGAAGAGGAAGAGGGAGAAGAAACGGACGAAGAAGAGGGCAAAGGAAGAGGAGGGTGGGGATGGGGGAAAGAGGATGGAGGGGGAAAGGAGGGGGAGGGGAGAGGGGGGAGGAGAAAAAGACGGGGAATGAGAACCGGACAAGAAAGAGGATGCGAGAGGAGGGGGAGGGGGAGGGGGGAGGAGGAGGAAGGGGAGTAGGAAAAGCTGAGGTAGAGGGAGGGGGAGGGCGAAGGGGAGGAGAAAGGGGGGGAGAGGGGACGAGGAGGAAAAAGCAGGCGAAGGAGGAGGGGGTGAGGGGAGGAAGGGGGAGGAGGGCGGGGGAGGAGGGCGGGGGAGGGGGCGGCCAAGGAAAGCAGGGAGCAGTAGATGAGCAAGAGAGGAAAGAAAATGCGAGAAGAAGGAAGGGAGGTGGAGAAATCAAGGAGGCGGGGAGAGGCGGAAGGGGTGGAAGGGCATAGGAAAAGGGGAAGAAGTGTGTGGTTGTGTTTGTGGTGGTGAGTCCCGCCTTTTGCTAATTCCGCCCCTGTGGCCTCTCTTTCGCGATCGGGTGCCACGTAAGGCATCTGCAACACTGTCAGCGGCACCGGCAGCGCAGTAGGTGGCGTGGCGACGTAGAGATAGCAGTTGTTGGCGTGTGTATTTGATGAGCATGATTGTTTGTGAGGACAAGAAAGAGGAAGACGAGAAGAGGGTTCAGTAGGGTGTGTGTGTGTGAGTAAGTGTGTGTGTGTGTGTGTGTGTGTGTGTGTGTGTGTGTGTGTGTGTGTGTGTGTGTGTGTGTGTGTGTGTGTGTGTGTGTGTGTGTGTGTGTGTGTGTGTGTGTTTGTGTGTGTGTGCCGGTGTGTGTGTGAGCGGTGTGGTAGGGGAGCGACCTGATTTCCGGTCGGTCAGCGGCGAGATCGGGCAATGGCGCCGAAAGTGGGGAGGGCGAGATGTCGACGAGAGAGCACACGAAAACCTATAGAACGGTAGGAACACGAACGAGTCTACAACAACCAAGCAGCAGATGCAACTACGGGTGGCAAACAGACTCACACAGTAAACATATCACACACTAGCACGCAGCACATGAAAACAGGGCGCGGAAAGGCCCGGCGAACCCATGCTGTGGAAGAAGCAAAATGGCGACGTAAACAAAAATTCAAATGACAGACACAATTCAATACGATACCACTCAAACAGCAATCAGATCCGACGAAACACAAGCATAATCCTCGTCAGCGCACTCTTATACGATACTCAGCAGACTTTCAGCACACGAAACACAGTACATCCAACGAAAAACCACTAAACACTGGGAGCGAAAACACGTGGTAGGTCGCACAAACAAGATGGCGTCCAGTTCAATTTGTTCTCAGATTTACGCGAAATTGTACTTAATTTAACCCGTTTAACCCCAAGGCCACATTTCCTGAATTTTGGTGGTGCCACCTAACGACTTTGTAACAGTTGCAAGATATGGATTGACCGTGATAGTCAAGGGTAGAGCCAGATTAGCTTGGCGCCTGGTGGCGCCAAGCTAATCTGGCACTACCCTTGAATCGTCATGGTGTAGTGCGCTGGGGCGAAATAGGTTAAGGTGTAGCTTTCACTGCTCTAAACATCGTTCCACCTGGGTGGTTATCCACCGTGATCTTCAAGCGCCAAGCTCATCTGGCACTACCTTTAAATCATTATAGTCGATCCATCTCTGCTGTAATGCTTCGGGGCTAAATGGGTTAAGTTGTCCTAGCTATCAATACATCGTACCAGCTGGGTGGTTATCCACCGTGATCTTCAAGCGCCAAGCTAGTCTGACACTCCTTTTATTTCATTATTGGCGATCCATCTCCTGCTGTAGTACTTCGGGGCTAAATGGGTTACGTTGTCCTAGCTATCCATGCAAAATACATCGTACAGCACGCATGGTTATCCACCGTGATCTTCGCATGAAAGTCACTCAAAGCAGCTGAACTTTAAGCAAACTAGTCGCTGGCGTGAATCGGCCGCTTAGCGTGAGGCCCAGAGTCTGATAATTATCCCATATCATACTGAGGCTAAAAGCTTCAAATCTGTACACTGCCATATGCAAGATACATCATAGTACTTACAGATAAGGATATAGACCAATGGCTTTAGTTCAAGGGTGGTGCCAGAATAGCTTGGCGCCTAGAGGCGCCAAGCTATTTTGGTACTACCAACTATTTTGGTCATACTTAATTCACACACTGGTGTATTCGGAATGATAAGGGTTTTTACCATTTGCTGCCAGTGGACTCTTTGTTAATTCAAGGCCAAAAAAGCTGCAGAGGTCCAAGGAAAATAGATAATGTAACCGGCTGACGCGGTCCCTCCAGCTGAGGCGTAATTTTTCCATGGTCTGGCCACCCGAGTCCCTCAGCCTTTCCTGTACCCACTCTTAGCCAGGGACCGCAACCCAGTCTTGTAAAGTCAATTTTTCTAGTAACTTTGTAGTACTTTAGAGGCTGTGCTAGTTAATCCGGGTTTTAGCCTCTTTAACTCATTCGGGGCCAGCCGCATCGGGATGCGCGGCATAAGCCGCGCATCCGTATGCGGTTGGCTGCGAATGAGTTAACTTCTAAACGGCTTGATCGATCGAGAATCCGTAACTTGCATCAGTGTCTTCATTTTTTCCCCCCTTTTAATCATAACCTTTGTGTTTAGTGTTTGTATGACCACCATAGTTCAATTAGCGGGTTTCTTACTTGTACAAATTTCAGTGAGCTCACTTAGCCCACTTAAAAAAAAATAATCCCTAGTAAGTCACTCTAAAATATAGTTTACATTAGTCGTTTGCTATCCAAATTTTCTGTCCTATATTTCAAACCTGAAGTTTTTACGCTAAGTAATTATTGAGTTATGACCCTTTTACTAGTACCTAGGAAACACAGATTTACTCTTTCTTCGGTCCATTTGTGACCATTCGGTCCGCGTCGTGGACCGTTCTTTGCGGCACCCGGGAGGGCCAGCGCACGACTTCTTTGTCCTAATTTAGTATCAGCAAGAGAAATAGATCCTCATGGGGCCCCGCAGTTGCAGGGGGCACATGAAGATCTATGTCTCTTCCAGTTAGGATCGCATTCAGTTTTTTTTTTCTTTCTGAAATCTTTGTTAATTCAAGCCAAGGAGTCGCAGACTGTCCAAGGAAAATAGATGCAAAGTGGTGTCAGCAAGAGGCATAGGTCCTCATGAGCCCCCGCTAATGCAGGGGCTAATGAAGATCTATGTCTCAGCAGTTTGCTGGTGTTCAGTTTTTTTTCCTCGATAGTGAGCGGGTTAATATACCTTCGCTGCTACCGGTGGCAGACTGTTTTTTAAAAAAAACTTTCATCATTCTTGACCTAAGAGTCTCAGCCGTCAAGGGAACATGGACACACAAACTGATCTCACCAAGAGGCATTGATCATCATGAGCCCCCTCTATTGCGGGGGCTCATGAAGATCCATGCCTCTTGCAGTTTGATCGTGCTCTTTTTTTTTCTTCTCCGTAGTGAATGATACATACAATAATATACTCTCTCTGTCAATGACCTCGAGTGAATGTTATCTAAATATAGCAGACCCAATGCTTGGTGAACTAACTACCGGCCGCTCGAACTGAAAACAAAGCTAAAAGCAAGATGTCATTAAGACCTCATGATATAGCAATGGCTGTGAATAGAGGCAGGGGAGGGCAGAGGAAACGCCCGCCCCATCACCCTATCCCCCACTCCGACGCCCGCCCCCTCGCCTCAGGAGAGAGGAAGCTAGGGTATGGGTTTGCCGGCCTAGCCCGTCCACCCTACTCTGAAATGCGAGTATGAATGATATTCTCCTCCTTCCACCCCCACACCCCCCTGGTCTTTTGATGTTTCAGTCAGTGGTAAGATGGTTGTGTTCAGCGTTACCCTCTGCCTCACCCCCTCATCCTTCCAGCCACCTCTGTCGTTTTTTAAATTTTTTATTTTATTTTTTTAATGCGTTGTTGCCTTAGCCGCCTGCCCCCCCTCCCTCCCCTCACTCAGCGCTAAATATCTTCCTACGTGACTGTACAGGGTGCCTCATTTGCTGCTACGAATGCAGTGGCTTATGAGTTATGTGAGTCTATGCCTTTTGTCAGTAGTTCCATGAATTGTACTCTAGATGACCTTTCTGCGCTAGGAGCTTCGACATAAATGACACCAGCAAGACTAGGTCATTACGAAGATCTAGACCTCCTGCTACTCTGACCCATTTAACCCCAGGGCCGCATTTCACAAATTTTGGACGTGTCACCCTAACGACTATGTACCAGTTGTAGGTGATGGATCGACCATGATAATTCAAGGGTAGTGCCAGGTTAGCTTGGCGCCATCAGGCGCCAAGCTAACCTGGCACAACCCTTGAATTATCGTGGTCGAGTCATCTCCTGCTGTAGGGCGTTGGGGCTAAAAGGGCTAGTTTATGTCTGTACTCTTCAAGAACGTATCCCAGGAAACCTATCCTGCGATCAAATCAGTGGTATTTATATATTCCGACGCAAAGTTTGTGGGAGTTGGATCAAACATGGTAAATGATCAAGATGCCAGCCGAGTAGATGCACACATGAATATGTATTTATGCTAGGCATAGTATGTCCATTTACGCTGGGCAGACGTTCGCCAATTAACCCCCTCGCACATGCATCCACCGGTTCTGTAAACAGTTCCGTGGCTACACGCACTAGGGGGTCACTGAAAACAGATTTTCTGAGACTCAGCAGTCAAGGGAACACGGATATACAGCGAGGTGTCAGCAAGAGGCATAGATCATCATGAGCCCCCGCTATTGCAGGGGCTCATGAAGATCTATGTCTCTTGCATTTGATCGTGCTCATTGTTTTCTGACACAGCGCGGTATGCATCCAGGGTCATGCACGTATTTTGGTGTCGCACCAGACACAACAACAATAGTTCATATTCATTACAAATATACGTATGCATTGCCTTTTGGCACATTCAGGCCTTTCTTGGTATGCGTTGACAAGGGCAGATTATTGCCAAAGAGCCAGAGATTCTACTCCCTTTGTGCAGTGGTGTTTGTGCGCATGTCAGTGAGGTTCCTCTGTTCCCCTTCGCCCCTCCACACACACACACACACACACACACACACACACACACACACACACACACACACACACACACACACGCTGTTACACACACACACACACACACACACACACGCTGTTACACACACACACACACACACACACACACACACACACAGATACGCACACACACAAACACACACACACAGTAACACACACAGACACACACGCTGTTACACACACGCTGTTACACACACACACACACACACACACACACACACACACACACACACACACACACACACACCACACACACACACACACACACACACACACAACACACACACACACACACACACACACACACACACACACGCACACGCACACACACACACACACAGACACAACCTCCAACACCAACTCCACCACCTCCGCCACACACACAATACTCACCTGCCAACCACCTTCACCCCGCCCCCATTCCCCCTTCTACCCCCTCCCCCCCTCCCGTCTCCCACTTGGTATGCGTTGACATGGTGTAGATGATTACCAAAGAGCTGGAGATCCCACCCTTTCTGCAGAGATATCAGTTTATGCACATGTGTGCGCACATGTGATCCCCCCCCCTTTCCGCCATAAACACACACACACACACACACACACACACACACACACACACACACACACACACACACACACACACACACACACACACACACCGCCCTCACCCTTCCTCCCAAACGTGCGATATATCCTTCCCCCTCATGGGCACCAACAAACACACTACTGCTAAACAAGATTGTCTATCATGTCATTGCCTGAAGCAAGGGGTATCATTATATTTTCGTGTGCCCCTGCAGCCACAGACCCTCACGAGAACCTACGCCTCTTGCTGATAGAAGTCGACCCAGTTTACATTCTTCAGATAGAGGTACTTATGAAACATTTAACCCCTTCACTGCCGGTGTACACAGACTCAAGTCAAGTTGCATGTTTCGCAAGTCTTTATTGACTCAGCGCTGAAAAAACTTAGCCGTCAAAGATCACGCCGGCCGGCAAAGTGGCGTCAGCAAGAGGCATAGAACCTCATGAGCCCCCGCGACAGCGGGGGCTCATGAGGTTCTATGCCTCTTGCATCTGGGTTCTAGCTCTTTGCCAGGTGTAACGTCAAGTTCCGGCAGTGACGGGGTTACGCGAATGACGTCAGTCTAGCATACCTGCTGGAATCGAACCTAGGTGCGGAAATACCGCCGATAGAATAAATAAGTAGAAGGCACGCGAGAACAGCTTGTAGTCACACTGAGATCAGCTTACGCTGAATAGGTCAAGCTGCGCTGTGCTATTTTGGAATCACCCCTCCATTAAACACGGGAGAGAAGCGGCTTGTACAGGAAGCACGTGACATTTCGAGCCGTGCCGCAGAATAGTAACTGTCCCTTAACGGAAATGAAGGCCAATAGTCTGGCCGAGGTCGGCCGCAGTGGGCCTGCGCACGAATGTGCGCGGGTCCACTGCGGCCGACTTCGACCTTTGCAAGCTGGGAGTGTGTCAAATTCAATTTAATTTCCGGTTCGTTGTTTGCATGAACTATTGAAGACGCAGTTAGGCCTACAAGTTCCTGTAACCACAGATTTAAGTATAGTCTTGGCCGCATTCCGATCGACAAACTGGCCTTTCAACGTCTAGTTTTAGAAAACTTGAACTAGAATCTGCATTGCCGGGAAGCGTGCGTCGTCATCATTACAGGCAAATTTCCAATCAATAAAGTACAGTTTACGCTTGTACTTTATTGATTGGAAATTGGCAAAGGGGGTCGGATATATCAAAAGTCTGATGTAACAACATTTTTTTCCCAGGGAAAACTAGACCCAAAAGGTGACTGCCAAGCGTGTAAGATACAGAGAAGAACCTTACGGAAAAAAAAAAAACAGGCTTAGAAATGACAGTTACAACACAGTTTATTAATATTTCAGTGTGAAGAAGGAAAGTGTCACAGTGACAAAATAAGTAACGATGAATTGTATACTTGATTGCGTGTTTATTTTGAAATATTAATAAACTGTGTCGTAACTGTCATTTGTAAGCGTGTTTCCTTCTCCGTTCAGAGGACTCGACAACACTATTTCTACGAAACCACTTCGTTTATTACAAACGTCGGATATAACAAGAAAAATTAGGTCCCTTGTCAATTTGTGATTGTCAAAGTTTACTGTATTCTGAATCTGAATTAAAACTGAATTTATTTAAAATCAATTATTTAAAAATAAGAAAACAATGATATTGTGTTTTTTCTGTGTTGCTCAGAATTTAATTTCTCTTCTGAGCACTTTTGTCTTTTTGCTTTAAAGGATCAGGTATGACCAAAAGATATTTTATTTATTATAGTTAGGACTGTGTATCATTGAAATGATAACAATGAAGATAAAATAAATTAGATAATAAATAAATAAACATGAATGAATAAATAAATAAATAAATAAATAAATACTGGTTTGGAGGATCTGGTATGACCAAAGGATATCTTTATTTTAACTATTCATCAGTTAGGACCAAGAGGTGGAATGCTCCAAGTAAAAACAAAATGAGGTACGGCCAAATTGTACTCGGGCCATACCGTGTCCAGAGAATGCACCCGTTACAAAGGTATCAGGTTTCTACATCGCCAGTGCGGAATGCATCGTGCGGCTGTGGGTGCGCATGTGCATATTAGCGGATGTTAGCTCACAAACTTAACTCATTCAGCCCGGCGCACGTATTTCCCAAATTTTGGAGGCGTCATCGAACGACTATGCACTTTTTGCAGGAGATGGATCGACCATGATAATTCAAGGGTAATGCCAGATTACCTTGGCGAAGACAGGCGCTCAGCTAATCTGGCACTACCCTTGAATTATCATGGTCGACCCATCTCCTGCTGTAGTGCGTCAGGGCCAAATAGATTAAGGTCATCCTAAACCTTGGCATGGCAGGCGCATGTGTGGACTCACAAAACAGCTGCCGCCTTTGCACCTTGACAACCTGAACGCGATCCCAACCCAAATGCAAGAGGCATAGATCCTCATGAGCCCCCGCAGTCGCGGGGGGGTCATGTGGATCTATGCCTTTTGCTGACTCCACTTTGTATTTGTGTTCCTTGGACGGACGAGGTCATTTGGCACTGATTTAAAAGTGATCTGCTCCATGGTATGCTTTGATTGCTAATGAATTTGCCGATGCGTGTTATCATTGGACTTGCCTCAGCTAAGTCGTAATAAATAATTACGGTTTTATGCCTTCTTATTATCTCTAGCGACACTCACACTCGCGCACGCTGCGCGCTTAGCTGACTACCACACATGAATCATACGCGGTAGCTGGGGGGGGTGCGTGATATGCAACTGTGAAGGGTGAGGGGCGGACTACCCTTTTCCATCACGCGAGTGGGCACACACACACATATAAGAGGTTTTCCGCATCCGTTTGAGCCTAACGGAAGAATCTCTCCTGCATACAAAAGAGAAGAAGAGCAGAAAAATCTTTCATTAATTTTACAATGAAATTCAGACTTTATAATTTAAGTCAGCCCCTTTTATTTGTTTTTTTTTGCCGGCATTATTGGTTCCAAGAAACACTATAAAAAATAAAACAAATAAATCAGCGCATTAAATAGGCGCTTTATCCCAACTGAAAATTGGCTCAAAGCGCCGCCGCGAACTGAACCCAACAAGCACGCTCACATGAGTCACGCGCATTCACTCACACACTGTACATAAACACAGAACATTCACGTGGTGTTAAGGGCAAGCTCAAGCGAGCTACTGGAGTTTTTGAAAATTCAAAACGTTTATATTTGAAATTTGATTAAGTGGGCTGCAATTTAATACCAAAGTCGTGGGGGAGGAAGAGCCGGAGTACCCGGAGAAAGAACCCCCGACGGTCCGCTCGAATTAACGGTGACACTTACTAGGGGAGAAAAGTCCGACCCCGGAACTGGGTATCGAACCTCGCACCTCTAGCATTGGTGGCAGCGCTTTTACCGCTTCGCCACGGACCGCCAACATTTCCAAAAGGAGATATTGCGAATAAAATTACTATTAACTGTCTGGAGTAGGTCACATTAACAAAGACTACAGAAACACAGTCTGCGACAACGCAGTGGGTGCAAAGCGCTTGCAGCCAACTGTAACGTTTATGGCATCCCAGTAAACAAAGGTCCTCGGGCCCACTGCGGCCGTCGTGAGCCCGAAGACGTTTTGCTACTGGGGATATATACGTGCGCATGCATGCACAAGCGGATTATATGACAAAACTTCGCATGAAGTACAAGGCACACATGATTATCTCTGCCAATTATGCTGGCAGGTAGCCCTTCATCGTACCTCGGGGCAAGAGGCATAGATTCTCATGATCTCGTGCATTCTGCAAGGGCACAGGAACACCTATGTCTCTTGAAGATGGCGTGGGATTAACCTTTCACTGTTAGTGCGCGCGAACTGCGTTTCAATAATCTTTGTTAATTCAAAGGCCACGACTGAGCCCCAGCCGAACATGAATACAGAGCGCTGTCAGCAAGAGGCATAGATCATCATGAGCCCCCGCAACTGCGGGGGCTCATGAAGATCCATGCCTCTTGCAGTTGGATTGTGCTCACTTTTTCTCGGCAGTCAAGTGGTTAAATTTGAAATGGGATGGCATTTTGCTCTAACACTCATACATAGGGGCCTACCTTTTTAAAATTGTTTTTCCCCCGCGCTAACTACGTCAATCGTCAAAATGTACAGACGACGGAAGCAGAGCAATGACAACAATAGGATCGACTCTCATTCATTCCTTGCGGTCCCAGAGGCGCCTCAGCATCTGTTGCTCTTGCAGATGGATAGTGGGAATGAAGAAGCTGACTTCCGGCACGTCGCAAAAATGGATTGAGGCATGTGATGTAAATATCACGTCATACTATTGCATGTATTTTCTTACACTTTAAACCGACTCCGCCCTGCTCTTAGTCTGTTTAAAGCGATCTTCCCCAATGGCATTGCATGGTGCTAAAATTAGCCAGTAAAACCCATGGGTACTTGTCTGCACTTATCACTTCTTGCTTATTTCAAATATTAGTCCAGTATACCATTTTCAGGCTTATGAACAATATGGTTACCAGATGCGTCACGCTTAGCACAATGCGACATGGGATAATGCTTTTAACATATTACATCCTGAGGCTGATTTTTAAAAATGTGCTTATTGTCCTGTGATAACTACATTACAGATTAGGAGACAGATCAACCATTTTAGTTCAAGGGTGGTGCCAGAATAGCTTGGCGCCTCAGGCGCCAAGCTATTCTGGCACAACCCTGAACTATCAAGGTCAAAATTATTTCTTGCTATAGTGTATGATAATGAAAAAGGTTAAAGAGGCCTGCCCCAGTCAATAACGGTTTAGTCTTTTTATCTCTTCTTTATAAATGTGCTTAGCATGTTTTACAATAATGCCCCACAAAAGGGCTAGCTAAACTGATAAAGTTTCATTGTCGTAAAATAAAGGACTTTTCTGCTCTGTATGTCCCTTTGTACGCAGAAGAGTTCTTTGGTTACACACAAGGGGCACCATAAAATGTCTGTTGCCCGACCTCCTCACACGGATTATGTAAAGAATTTGGTTAATTAGTTAGTTAGGAGTTGGTTAACGCCAAGCAGGCGAGTAAGCCCGCGACTGAACAGATCGATTTAAGTATTTTAATGAGGTGGAACGAGGACACGTGAGGTATTTGACGTCAGTGGTGTAATTGGCATCATTTCTGACATTTTTGCTGGTTCTCTCTAGTGGCATATGGTTTCTGAGACACGTGTTCCCAGTACTTCGGAGAAGAAAAGAATGTACCAGAGCCCGGACTTTTAAACGGGTTTGAGGGGTGCTTCTGCTGTGCGTGTCCTTCATAATGTGAGAAAATCGAACTCAGCCACGTAAATGATGGTCTAGTGCGGACCCTTTGGGTGTCAGTAGCGCTTTTTGTCGGAATCATCGCGACAAAAAGCGCTACTGACACCCAATCCGTTAATGACCGGCGACACCTTCAGCTCTGCAAGCCTTCTCTTCAGCACCTGTCTTCAGTGTCAGCTCACGTTTTCTTTTTGTCCTTGCTCAAAACAGGTTTTTCAATATACCGTCATCGCTGATTGCAAGCCATTAAAGCGACCTGCTCCAGACAAGAAAGGGTGAATAGTTTCACAAATTATCTTCTTCATAAAAAGGTCTTCGTATGTCTTCTATTAATGGCCCCCACTGACTAGCGCCGTAATTGTTCAAAGGTACACTTTTGGGGGACGTAGCTTAGTGGATAAGGCACTGCGCTGGCAGTCGTAAGGTCCCGGGTTCAAATCCCACTGGTGGGCAGGAATGGGATGTGGTCTTTTCCTCATTCCCGTCGAGTCAAATTTACGTACAGACTCGGCTTACGGTTGCCTGTCTCGCCTTCGTGTGCACAGCACGCATATTCATCAAGTGCGCACGTTACAAATCCCATTACCACTAATCGAAAAGAGAAGGCCCGGTAGGGCCGGTGAAATGGAAACAGAAATTATTTCACATGCATCGAAGTTAATTGCCGGGTGGAGGTTTGCACATAAAGTAGCGCTTAGTAGCAGCAGGCTTTTAAAGCTCCAGCTTCCATCCCTATGGCGGCGCCTTGAGCATCTTTAATTAGATGGATATGTGCGCCTTGGAGATACCGTACCATACCATACCGTACCATACCACTTTTGTAACAGATGTTCACGAAACGTTACACACAGGTCTAGTTATGGTTCATTAAACACGGGAAATCCAGTTCAGCACAAGTCATCTTTATATCAAGTAACCTGACAATGACTCCACTCCGTTCTAGAAATAAACGCTTTCAGTACGAGATGCAGCTTAAAATAAATTGACACCCTAACGGCAGCGCAGAATAACTTGAATAAGTACAAATACGCGCGTGCTTTTGCTGCGTGTCCAAACTGCTGTTAAAGTTCAATAGATGTGTCGACGAGGCATAACAAACACAAATGGTGCTGAAGTGTGTCTTTCAGATTTATGCGTAATAGTACTTTAAATGTTAGAAAACGGGGCTGAATAAACTTTTGAAGATGGAATGTCGTCAGATTAAAGACTCCACTCTTCTTCTCCTTTGTAAGTAGGAGAGTAACACTGCCATGCACCATGGACGACAGAAAACCTCTCTTACGTGCCTGTAGTCACGAGGATTGTGAAAAGAAGGGTGGCAGACTTTGTCGAGGTAAGTCAACATTGATAACCAGCTGTAACGGCAACACATTCACCAGAGAAAACGTGAACACGATCCAACTGCACGAGGCATAGATTCTCATGAGCCCCTGCGAATGCGGGGGCACATAAGGATCTATGCCTCTTGCTGAGACCAAGTTGTATCCTTGTTTCTTGGTGTTTTTTTGTACGTCAGCGACATGTTCGGATTACACCACTTCTTGTTTACGTACACACAAAGTCCACCCCCTTATTTGTCCCTGAATATTTATGTCTGTCACATCTGGATGAATAAAACCAATCAATTGCAACACTATCACCTGTTACTATGTTGCTATGTAGCCAGGTCTCAGTAAAGCACATCATGCTGCACTTTCGAAAATGTTCGCTATGGTGTACATTCGCATAGAGTTCATCGAGTTTGTTTTGTGATAACTGTACGTTACCAATGATGGCAGAAGGCAGAAACGGTTTGAAACCTCGTCTTTTGTACCTGGCTCTCACCCCGCCCTTACTGCCCCACTTCCTGATCCTTATCTCGGATGGCAGGTCTAGAGAAGGTCGCACAACCATCAGGGATGTACGAATGCCGAGCAGCTCCGCCATATTGTGTCGGATCGGAGTTGTCAAGGGACGAAAAGAAACTTCCGTCAGTCCCATCATGGAGACCAAACTAGCCACCAGTAGGCACACCATTGGATTTTTTGTTCTAGAATTTATTTTGACAGTTCTGTAACTCGCTCACGTTTGCGGGGCTTGTCCCCAATCACTACATGTGTAAGGGGGACATAAAGAGGAAGTTATCGTATCTTGCAGGGCTGCTTGACCGCAAAATCACTTGCATATCGCACTAGTAGAAAGATAACATGATGGCTGGTAAATCAAAACAAGTGCCTTTTGTAGATAATAACGCACAGAGTCGTGGAAGCTTATGCGGCGGTGATAGGTAACAAACTGATGTATGACGACGTTGTAAAGAAACAATGGCCGGGGATTGAATGGCTCACACAGTTCTGTTTTTGTTTTGTTTTGTTTGTTGTTGTTGTTGTTGAGGGGTGGGGTGGGGGCGTGGGGTGGGGTGGGGGGGGGGGGGTGTAGGGGTGGGGGATGTTTATTTCTTCGGATACAGCGCTCGTCGCTACCTGTGACCTATAAACCTATTTATTGCAGTAATACGGTTACAATGTGATTGCCAAAGATAGAGTAGAGTGACGTTGGCATCAAAAGGCTAAACTAACTTGAACCGGAAAGGACATAAAGACGTGAGACTGTTGTGAAACGCATCCGCTAATAATAATAATAATACCGTTATTATATAGGCGCTTTTTCTCAATTTTTTGGGCAAATCGACTCAAAGCGCCGCGAACTGAAACCCAACACGCACAGCTACTGAAGTTACAGAGATTTTTGATCGCTTGCATTTGAAATTTGTAAAGTGGCCTGAAACCGGTACCAAAGTGTGAGGGTGGGGGAGGGGGGATTGTTGTGCTCGACGCGGACAATGACCTTAACCGTACTCCGCTGTGGTCAGGGGCAATCATCCGATTAACAGGTGACACCAGATGGTCTACCGAATCCATAAAGCCGACCTCTCGCTTTCTGATTGGATAATTGCCTCAGCCGGGCGTGTCAACAGTCTTAGGCATACCCGCAGATGGACTGCCTCAGTCTGGGGATGGTTCATGCGTATAGAATATCAAAAGGTATGGCCCTTTGCTTGCAGGAGCGCATGAAACACTATGGTTCTACTGAGGAGCCCTAGGTCATTGGAGACTGAATTATCACCCACAATTGGGGTGGACCAACGCTAAAAGACTTACATCGTATGGCTGACTCTTGAGTGAGGATGCGATGCTGATGATGTGAGATACTACTTTCCATGATCCCCTTTGACTGCGCGAGCGCTTGACACTGTTAATGGCTGAAAGACTATAACAGGGTGCATGTATTTAGGGCGAACTGAGGTTATTTGACTAGTCTAGACACATTATATCCACCCACTTGATTAAGTACGCAAGAGAGGACAAGAAAGGGGTTAAGAAGACTGCGTGAAAAGAAATCTCACCAACCCGAACCAGCCACCAATAAAAATAATAAAATAAATAAATAAATAAATAATAAAAAACCTGACCAACCAACCACAATTAAAAAAAAATAATAATAAAATAGACAATAAAATAACTTCCTAACCAACCATGCACCACAAAAAAAATTTCGAAGGGTAGACGCGTGGGCCTGGGTCCCCCCAGCTGGATCCGCCACTGTAACCCCAATAAATAACTAACCTTGAGCTGCGGGTCAACCGCAGTGTATCACGGTACCCGGGAGCCATGTTCTTCTCAATCTAATCGCGTTATTTGAGTAATGAGCTTAAACACGGACTTGTGAAGAAAAAACTCTTGTTAATTGAAGCAAAAGGTCATCGGACCGACGTTAGCCTTAACTGGCCCGCTCACATCCGTGCGCGGGCCAGCTAAGGCTGAAGTCGGCCAGAGAATATTTTGTTCACCAGGCACCCTTCGCGGGAGCCAAGGATAATTTACGGCCCGTGAGCTAAAACAAAAGACGTGCCTAATGTGCCCTACATCAGCCCCACGACGACGTATGGTCCCAGCAGGTACATTGCGTACGCGGTAAGTTACGGGAGGCAGGGACTGCTATTGCCTGTGGAGTAAGACCTGAGCGCTTATCAATTCATGCTCACTACAGCTGTTTCACTTTAATTTCCCAGGACCTTTTCAAGGGTGTGTTATACATCCAGATACCGTGGCCTATAACTCATTCAGCCCCGACACACCACAGCAAGATACGGCTCGACCATAATAGTTCAAGGGTGGTGGCAGAATATTCTGCCACCACCCTTGAACTATCATGGTCGAACTGTCTCCTGAGTTGTAATGCAGTCCTCAGAGGATAACTCCAAAATGTGGGTATTTCGTACCTCGGGCACAGTGAGTTAATTCTGGAGCGACAATACTGAGGCTGTACACAGCTGTCTGTGAAAGCGAAACAGATCTGACGGAACACGGAATATGACGGAACACTACGCTAGGAAGGAAAGATGTTAGGCACTGAACTACACAAGAGACTTTAATCCTATATGACAATGACTGAGTGAAACAAGAGGTTTTTGTTGTCAATCTTACAAGCATACATAACTCTCCATCAATCACAGCCTTGTCACGCGCACTTTTGTCGCATGTTTCACAGTTAACTCAAAGGCGCATGTAGCATGAATATTTGTTTACGTATTAAATTCATTCATTCATTCATTCATTCATTCATTCATTCATTCATTCATTCATTCATTCATTCATTCATTCATTCATTAGTTCGTCCGTTCGTTCGTTTGTTCGTTCATTCATTTATTCATTATTCATATTTAGTTTGTGAGTTAGTTAATTAATTCGGTAGTTAGTTAGTTACGTAATTAGTTAGTTAGTTAGTTAGTTAGTAAGTTAGTTAGCCAGTTATTAGCAGTGAGTCCAGTGATTTCCGGGAGAACAGCGCCATACAAGAACTATTTATTATTAGTATTTATTATTATTATTATTATTATTATTATTATTATTATTATTATTATTATTATTATTATTATTATTTACTTGGTTCAGAGTTCATAGTAAGTATGTCTCAAAGTCTCTGCCTGCTGACCTTCCTGAGGTGTGTGTATTTATTATTTATCATTTTGTTAAATTTAACTGAAATCCTCGCGCATCCGGCACAAGCGCACTGTAAGAACAGTGAGCTTTTTTTTTCCGATGTGTAACTGAGAGGGCAAAATGTCTCCATCAGTATTTGTCAAGGATAGCCGAAATGTGTCTGGACAATATTTCCAGTGAAAATGTGTCCGAAAAAGATAGGACAGTGTTTCCCATTACAAAGTGACATAGGAAAAGGAGCTCACTTTCTAAAGACATTGATTCCCGTTAAAGGACTACATATCCCATGAATGGGAGCCCGAGGGCTCCCATTCAAGGGATATGTCGTCCTTTAATTAGATAAAATGCCCTCTCTTTTCAGATACATTTTGCTACGAGCCATTGTCCATAGATGTTTTTCAGTACGTTTTAGACAATTTACACGGAGGACGACTTTTCCTAGTGGACTTAACATTACTGGGGTTGCATTACTTTTACAAGACGGCCGCCCTGAGATGGCCTTAGCCGCCTGCTCGGCGTTATGCGCCAGTAACTAACTAACTAACTAACTAACTAACTAACTAACTAACTAACTAACTAACTAACATCGGAGCGCACAACGATTTTCGCAAATGTCTCCGCAAAGAGCCAATTTTCTATACCAATCAAATATCATTCAGTAACAGTGGACCTAATACGATTTATTTGTAAGAAGCTCGAACGATGTGTCATGTTTTGCTGTACTGTCGTAAAAATTCGGATTTTTTTTCATGAAATGACTGATTTTACATCCCTAAATGTGCCCCAGATATATTTAGCCCAGTATCAGAAAGATCTATTTTCACTTGAATTGGCCAAGTTTAAAACCTGAAACAGCGCAGGTATACCTGAAGTCTACATGCTTGACCTCGATTTTGAAATCTGCCGGGGCTCTACTTGAGATATTGAAAATGGCTTGTTCTTGTCTTTTTACCAGATTTTTACGACGGTAGAGCAAAGTCGACAAAACACATGAGATCAGTAAAAAAAATTCCATATTAGATCAATTGGCACTAAGTGATATTTGTTCTTAAAGTGGTACAGAAAGGTGTTTCTTTGCGGAGATATTTGGCAATAACCTTGTGCGCTCCGATGTCAAACGGTCTCTAACTAACTAACTAACTAACTAACTAACTAACTAACTAACAAACTAACTCAACATGACAGGCGCCTTTAGGTGTTCTCCGTGTTAAAAAAAAAAAAAGAAGTGACGGCTGTTCGCATTTGATACAACTAATTCTGTGTTACGGTCTCCTGTCGTAATATGGGCGCACTATATAGGGCTCGGGAAGTTTCCCGCGTTGCCTAGCAGCGTCGGCGCGTCAGCCGCCATCTTAAGAGGATACCATAGTCATCAGACAGTAGCTAAATAGTGTTTCAACACGTTTTTCTTCATTTTTCTTCCTCTCTGGAAACAAACAAAAACAGATTCTGGTGAGCGGTTTCCTACAGTGATGGCAAGACTTGCTGTTATTGCTTATAGTACGTCAGGACTTTCCTGACATTACAAAACCAGCGATTTCCCTATGAGCGCTTAGTCCCGTATCCTCAGAAGATGGCCGCCACGACTGGCGTGATGACGTCAGCTTCCGGAACCCTATAGGCCACGGAACACAGTGCCGTTACCGTACTGTCCAGTCTCTTAGCCATAGTCAGTCCCAGGCATCCCTTAATATTTCAATCCCCTAAAAGTCACTACCGCCCACCAGCTGCACATTTGCAATGCACAAAATAACAGAAAAAAAACTGCACATTGACAGTCTCATTTCTTGGCTATGAACCTGATTCCTTAACAACCCCACACCCAAGCACATCTGAAATCAGCGTGCCCCTCAAATCACTACGTCAACGGCAACTCAACATAGGCCCACAATTGTCCACTGGATAAGCTCAGGATGGTATGAATCAACGCACCAAACATGTCTCCTCTCATCTAACCAGAAATTTCCAGCAAATTCCAACATTCAGCCCTACTACAAATTTTCAAACAAGGCAAAAATTATTTTTAAAAACACCGGTCCTTGCACTGACTTAACTGCCAAATTTGAATTATGTAACATGACCTTATACATATGTTGTATTCATGACATTTTGTAGCAAGTGGCAAATTCAACTATAAATTATTTTATTCCATTCAGTCCTGACGCACTACAGCAGGAGATGGGTCGACCATGATAATTCCAGGGTAGTGCCAGATTAGCTTGGCCCCTGTCGGCGCCAAGCTAATCTAGCACTACCCTTGATTTATCATGATCGACCCATCTCCTGCAATAGGTGCATAGTCGTTAGATGACGCCTCCAAAATTTGGGAAATACGTGCGTCGGGCTGAATGAGTTAAATATAACAACAAAGGCCATTATGATAATGTGACCGTATATCTCTGGTGTAATATTCAACATTGCGTCCGTACTGTAATTGAAGTGAGGGAAATCCCTCAAGGCTGAACAAAATATCAGTTACATCTCTTGACCCCTTCCTAATCACACCAAATCGGCAAACTGGCCCTCGACAAAATTAATACACACATAGCACAGAGTTCTAGATGTTCCACGTAAAAGAGAACTATTTCGCGCAATGAAAGAAAGAATAATTAATCTATACATTTAACATTGTCTGCATCTTTTAACATTGTAGGCGTCGGTGGCGGTTTTTGTCGCGATGATTTCCTGCAGGATTCATCGCGACAAACCTGCTACCGACACCCAAATATTTCTTCTCGCTGTGATTCCAGCAAGTAATATAATAATCACCTCGATATCAATCGCTAACGGTAGGGGAAGGTCAATGTCCCAGAAGCAACAAAGAATGGCTCCCGTTGTCGCCCCCCCCCCCCACACACACACCCTTCCCCCCAAAAAAAAAGTAAAGAAGAAAAATAAGTAAAAGCTACCCAAAATTAAGGGTAGACGGAAAAACGAAAATGCGCACAAACGACCGAAAAATCCGAACGAACCAGTGTTTCAGTAAACAAGTGAGTGAATAAATGAATTGAATGAATGAATGAATGAATGAATGAATGAATGAGTCAATCAATCAATCAATCAATCAATCAATGAATAATGGTATAAATGAATGAATGAATTAACACAACACAAATAATTTGTTAACTGCGCACAACATCAAGTACGAGACAGATTACAGGGGAGGAAAAAAGGAAGTAGATAGTACCAAACACAGGAAGATATGAATGCTGATAATGCCGAAAACAAAGAAAGATATATGCACACATTGTCACGCGGGTACACAAACATGACGGTACAATGTTGTGAAACAGCAGGCCTAGCCATAGTCTAAGCCAGAAGTCTTAGCCTACCGTCATCATAGCAGGCTATATAAGACGCCTTCCTGCCTTTGACCAGGCCGACTGGTTTAGTCCACGTCGATGCATACCGCGCCAGAAAGCAGACAAGCACTGATTGTACGCGACGCATGTAGGTTACTAATGCCAGAAACGAAAACAGATTCCACGTGTTATCACAGACTGAGTCCCTGCTGCCCTCCCTCGGACGAGGAGCCGTGAATGAGTTGGCGGCTTCGAGGTCGCTTGTTAACCCGGTAAGCAAAAGACGCCAGGGCCGACGTCGGCATGAGGACCTTTGTTTACCGGCTTGTCGATCGCTCCAGGTCACTTGGGGTTTCTTTGGCACCGCAGTGTTGCGTGCAGGGGGTAACAGAGTCCAACAACAACAACAAAAAAGTCTCAAGCCAGATGTGGATCGATCCGTGTTTCGATTCCGGCGAACGCCGCATCGACACGCATTACTTTGGCTTGACAATTTTTGCAAGAAAGGAAGACCACACACCAACATAATTGGCGCTCAATCTCTGCGTGAGGGCAACAAATGATTCACAATCCCCAACAAAAAATTCAGAATCCAGTTCAAAACGGGTTCGTTTTGGCCTACACCGGACTAGCTCGGCTTTACTCGATCCGGCGTCGCAGGTTTGCGGGAGGGGAGAGCAGCACGCAAAAAGACTCTCACGCGTACGCCAGCTAGACTCAGGGCTAATTTGGCGGAAAGCGTAACACGTCAAAATGAATCTGACGTTAAATGAGCCATGGTTCACTTCGGTGTACGTCAGACTGACTCGCGGTGCTTTGGCTCTCCAAATCTGCATGAGAACACTAACACGCCACAATAACTCTCACGCCAGATCGGCCCTGGGTCATTCTGGAGTAAGCCAAAATGACCCAGGGTTGATCTGGCGTGAGAGCTTACAACGAGGTCAGATATAACTAAATTCTGATATAATAACACTTCTTTTTCAGATTCCGATTACAGCCTTTCTACATAATGTTTTTTTAAAATAACAAACGTCAGTTGCAACAACAAACAAATTTGGGTTCCCTGGCGTTTCGCTACATATATGAAGTTTCATCAACCATGGATATACATCGACAGGGGCGGATCTGGGGAAAGAGGGGGTCTAGATCCCCCCCCCCCCCACCCCTCCCCGCCGACCAAGACTTTTGTTGTTTGAATTTGAGTTTTGGCTACTGGAAGCAAGGTCTTGCTTCCGGGAAGCCTTTTGTTCAGGTTGAAGGTCCCAAACAAAATGTTGGACCCCCCCCCCTCCTTTCCAGGTAACTGATCCGCCCCTGTTCGAGACACACAGTCTTGACTATTGGTTGCGTCCTGTGTTGTGATCTACGTCCACCTTGACCCTGACCCCGACGTGACCTGGCGATTTTTTTTTTTTACCGGCCATATCGACTCGAAATGTCACCTGGAGACACGTCGGGTTCAGGGCCAAATCTAGCCGATCGCGGAGTACGAGACACTTTGATCCTAAATTAAACTACATGAATGAAGAATACAGGTCAAATACTCGAGACCGAACTGGCTGCGGTCAGCTATTGAACCCCAAAGTCGCATACATTTCTAAACGACTAACAACGATGTACCAGTCGCATCATGATTCAAGAGCAGTACCAGATTAGCTTGGCGCCTGAAGCCGCCAAGCTAAGCTGGCACTCCCCTTGAATTATCATGGTCGATCCATCTCCTGCTGTAGTGCGTCGGGGCTAAATGGGTTCATAGTCCGCAGGACACGAAAGTTGACGAGCAAAAGAAATGCGACATTTTTGGAATCATCGGAAACAGTTCAGTGTTTCCGATGATTCCAAAAATGTCGCATTTCTTTTGCTCGTCGGTATATTGACATTGGTATCACTGTTCTGTACGTAATGCTGATCTATATATCGCTTGATCTCTCCCCCACCCTTCCTCCCTTCCACCACTCTCTATCCCATCAACCTCTGTCGTTTCACCTTTTTTTTTGGTTGCTGTTTGTTTTGTTTTTTTACTTGCCAGTTGACATCCTCGGAAATGTTATTTCTGCGCCACTGACGTGAAATAAATATCCGTTCATGTCACGAGTGTCATGTGTGCATAAGTGCATGTCACGTTCCGCTGGAAATACGACCCGTTCCATCACGTCATGCAAATGTCGTGACATCACTTACGTGTTGTTTATGTTCAAAATGCAGATCGTAATTTATTATTTTGCAGGTTTCACGCTATTTGGAAACTATACGACTGAAACACTGGATTAAACACAGGACACAAACATTGGATTAAAAGCCCGGACAAAAATGCGATATCGCATGTTTGTCCGGGCTTTTAATCCAATGTTTGTGTCAAAACACGAGCATTTTTGACTTTCTGATTTTCGAGCAACTTTTATTTTGCATGAAGATTTTTTTTTCTCTCAAAAAGTTCATTCTCTCCGCTTGCAACTAAAATGATACACAGAAAGCAAAAAGGAACAACAGAGTGTCAAATGACGTTTGTTTGAAGACAGAATAAAAGTGATTACAGAGTTATCGGAATTTACGGGGTGGTGACCTCACGTGATTGATGATTGGCAGGAGGCCTTTTCTGCTTTCATAATATTCACAAATCTTTTCACTGTCGAAGACAGTGTCACAATCCAACTGCAAGAGACATAGACAGTCATGCAGCTGTGAGGTCTCCTGGGGATCTATGTCTATTACTGACACCACCTCGTATCCATGTTACTGGGACGGCTGGGGCTCTTTGGTGTTAACTTAACCCCTTCCCTGCCACTGGTTGCAGATTGTGTTTCTGAAATCTTTCCTAACTCAACAGTAAAGAGCAGGAACACATTGTATGATCAGCAAGCGGCATAGACCCACATGAGCCCCCGCAACTGCGGGGGCTCATGTGGATCTACGCCTCTTGCGTTTAGGTTCTGATAGTTGTGTCTCGGCAGTCACGGGGTTAACACAGATTTCAGAGACAGTTTGCGTCCATTGGCAGTGGAGGGGTTAATTTTGATGTTTAATAAACGTATCGCCTGGTGTTTTGCGTGAGCAAATGTGATAAGAGACGTCAGAATAGAATTTGAAGTTAGATTTCAAAAACATCTTGTAATTTTGGAGTAAATGAAGATGTATTGCTGTCTGGCAGAAATTTTTACGATCGCTGTTTGATTTCGGTCGCGCTTTGAAACC
This sequence comes from Semisulcospira habei, assembly GCA_036245525.1. Taxonomy (NCBI): domain Eukaryota; kingdom Metazoa; phylum Mollusca; class Gastropoda; family Semisulcospiridae; genus Semisulcospira; species Semisulcospira habei. Next base: position 161,502,239 of record BTPG01000001.1, on the reverse strand, counting down.
CCTCACTGCGCACCTACAATCCGATTTTGCTGCAAAACTTTCTCAAATTCTATTGGGGGAAAGTTCAAAGTTTCATTGTAGGTGACAGTACAACAACTTTTGGTCTACAATTTCTAACATTTTGAGTATTTTCAAGTGTAGCAAATATCATATTTTCGCCGACTTTTGGTTAATCGCAGCCGCCATGAGAGTGAATTGTGCCTGCAATGCAAACGCATTGTGTGTATGAAAGAGATACAGTGGCGCAGGAAGATGTTCGAGGGATTTATGGCCCAACCTCTTCTAAAGCGGGAGGAAGGGAGATCGGGAGGGAAGGAAAGGGTGGGGGGGGGGGGGAGGAGAAGGAAGACGTGGGGTGTCTACGTTCCTTTTGGATGTGACCAATTCAAAGCTGAGCAAGAGCGTCAAGACATTTTTGCTAAGCTTTAAATTGGTCACATGCAAATTTATCCTTGTTTTCCGAAAACATAGGTCAAAAGTAATATTTGATATAAATGTAAAATCTCACTATTGGCCTGTGTTTCTACAGGACAAGGATATTTTGCCAATCAAGAAGACTGCTTAGCAGCGTGAGAGTTAGACATGAAGAAGGCATGACCCAAATATCCTTTTATGAAGATGGGGCCAAGAATAGGTATGGCTCAAGTCACAAAAATAGTGATGGCCAAAGAATTAAAGCCGCTATTTGGCCAAAAACAGTATGTCCAGTAATACACTGAAAATCTCGCTTTTCTATAAAAAAAATGTACATACTGGATTTTGATTGATGACGGCATAATAATCGCGAGTTGCCATACCCGGATAAGGAATAGCACTACCATACCTGTCCTCCGCCGCCCAACCCCGAAATATCAATAAAATGTGTTATATAATTATAACTGTCTTTTCTAATCGTGTTTCTTTCTCCGTTGGGTTCTTCTCTCTTTGTTTCCATGAAGACATTGCAAAGCAAGGTATGTAGCAGGTCAGAATCACTAACGTTCTGTCTTACCTACTGACGCCTTTACTCGTTCTACCCCAACACCGAAATCCCCAAATTTTGCCGTTGTCCTCTGAAGACTGCAGTGCAGTGCAGGACACAGATCGACCATGATAGTTCAAGGGTGATGCCAGAATAGCTTGGCGCCCATAGGCGCCAAGCTATTCTGGCATCCCCCTTGAACTATCATGGTCGATCCTTATCTTGCTGCTGTGTGTCTGGGGTAAAATGGGTTAAGCAAAGATCCTCGGGCCAACGAAGGCCGCAGTGGGCCCGTGCACGACAGTGTTCGGGCCCACTGTGGCCTTCGTGGGCCCGTAGACGTGTTGCTACTGGGGCAGTTCCAACGGCACTGGACTGAGAAAGACAAGTGGGGTGGGGGGGGGGAACCTTTAGCTGCAGAGACCCAAGACCACAGTAGCAAAACATCTTTTGCCCCACGACGGCCGCGGTGGGCCCGCGCAATGCCCGTAGACAAACAAACAAGTATACAATTGAGTCGTTACTTATCTCGTGAGAGTGAATTAAGACGCATAGTCCTTGTGTTGTAACTTGTAAATTGTGTTGTATTTGTCCTTTTTAAAGCGTGCTTCTTTCTCCGTTGGATTCTTCTCTCCATTTTACATGCTTGACAGTCACCTCTTTGGTCTGGATTTAATGGAGATTAAAAAAAAATCTCGTTGTGGAGATACAACTCAGTAAGCAAAGGTCATCGGTCTCACTACGGCCTCAGTGGGCCCGCGCATGGCTGCGCAATGTCTTCATGGACCCAGTAAGCAAAGAGTCACGGGCCCACGACTGCTGTGGAGGACCCGGCCGACGTGAGCCCGAAGACGTTTTGCTCCTGGGGAAAGACAAAACTTTTTTTTTTGGCGTTAGCTCGAGAACCTTTGTCGCATTTATCAATCATTGTTCTTGAATATGAGTGACGGGGTGTAGTGGGTCTTAAATTTTGTTCAATGTCAGATCAAAATCCTATAAAAACATGCTTGAGGCATGCATGCTACATGCATCAACGCATGTCACATTAATTTTTTCCAGTTTGAAAGTAAAGTCATTTTGACGGAGTAGTCGATGGCGCGTGCCGTGCGTGCGATGGTTTGGCCTCGTCAAGGAATCAGATGCCAGTTGCAGGAATGAGCTTATTCCTGCGCCAGTCACTAAGCAAGGTGTTCCGCTACAGCGGAACACCTTGCTTAGTGGCTGGTACAGGACTAAGGTCACTTAATAAGCAGCTGACCCAAGCTTCAGTGTCAGACAGTGGGACGTTTGATCTCATATTTCTTTCTTGTTCTGATGTATGGCAATAAAGCAACCAGTGGGCTGTGGTAATTTGCCATAATAAGGCTCAGACCATCTAATTACCCTAGCATCATTTTTTTCCTAAATCAGCTGACGACGTTTTTGCATTGGGTTTTCTTGCTCATTTCTGACAAAAAAAAAAAAAAAAAAAAAACCACTTTGATCTTCAAGTTAAGTTTATATAAGCACAGTTTTTTGTCTTTATGTTTACAAGAGCTTAGAAAAGACGTGCCAGATGTCATGTTACAGCTCTCTACAAATATTATTATTTAATGATGATGATGATGATGATGATAATAATGGTGATGATGATGATGATGATGATGATGATGATCATCATCATGATCATCAGCAGCAGCAGCATTATATCATCATCGTCGTCGTCGTCGTCGTTATCATCGTCATCGTCATAGTCTTCGTCGTCGTCATAGTCTTCGTCGTCATCATCATCACCATCACCACCACCACCACCACCATCATCATTATCATCATCATCATCATCATCACTACCACCACCACCATCATCATCATCATCATCACCATCACCATCACCATCACCACCACCACAGCCACCACCATCATTATCATCATCATCATTATCATCATCATCATCACCACCACCACCTGACCACCATCATCATCATCATCATCATCACAACCATTCCACCACCACCATCATCATCCTCATTTAGGGTGCCTACAACACAGACTGTGTTCAATGGTATCCACCTGTTACTTTTCTCAGTTGAAAACAGTTTTCGTACCACTAAAAAAAGCTTTAGGACGATCCGCACATCACGGGATAACTATCTTTAATAATACTTTTCGTTAACCCTGTGATTTCGGTAGCGCTTTTTGTCGAGGTGATTCCTGCAGGAATCACTTCGACAAAAAACGCTACCGACAGCCACAGGGCATCTTATCTTACCCCGTCTCATTTAGGACAATCTTGCAATCGGATCTTCTTGCCGCTAAAATAGCGTCAGTAATGAGTAATAAAACCTCACGTATTGCATTCGTAGAGCCCCACGCATCGTGACGCCACCAGACGATTCAGTCCTCGTTAGTGCACTAACGAGGACCTCACATTTTGATGACGTCACGATTGTGTCAGGATCAGTAATTTAGTACGTATGCACTGCATGGCCTATCACGCACATCTACTAAACTATGAGCACAAAAAAGCCGTGCTTTTCCAAGAGGCTTAGAAAAAGGCAAATGCGGGGGCTCATGAGGATCTATGCCTCTTGTTTGGGCTTGTTGTGCATCTTTGTCTATTTGGTTGGCAAAGGTAACAAAACGTGTGGGTTGGCGAAAGTAACATTGTGTTTCATTCGCGGCTAATGTAAGATTTTATTTTATTATCGATTTTATTATAGTCTGGTAAAGTAGTGTCGTGAAATCGTTCAATATTATTCACACGACTTCGTCCTATACAATTACTATTTTATAACAGATCGTATCATATGTAATGTTCACACACTATTTTCGTTTTTGCTGTATACGTTCATCAATAAATTATTTGTTTCATAAGCGTGTCAATAAATGACTCTGTATGAGATAGTCGCGAGATTAATTTCATAAGCACGTCACGTTGCTGTAGGAGTTCCTTAGCCCTCAGGCCAGCTGCTTGAGTGAGCTTAGTCCTTGCTTAGTGGCTGGCGCAGGACTAAGCTCACTCATGCAGCTGTCTCCTTTTCATAAGTCTATCAAACCTATAATAGATGATCGACTTACGACCATATACAATTCGATTATGACCGTAAGTATATTTAGTAGCATGCGCGGGGAGAGGGGGTGGGGCGGCAGAGGAGGGGAGCCCGGGGGGTGGGTAAGGGTTAGTTAGTTATTGGGGTTTAACGCCGAGCAGGTGACTAAAACCATCTCACGGCGGGGGGTGGGGGTGAGGGTGGAAAGGAGCGGTGGGCGGGGTGGGGTGGAAGGGGGGGGGGGGGGGAGGCCACAGTTGCTAGAAAACAGCCGGTAAAAACAGATATAAAATAAATAAGAAATGACAAAGATCTCTTTCAGGTCGAACTACCACAAATCATGACTATTCCATTTTACGCTTCGACGGAAATCATCCCGCATTGCTGCGTACGTCATGATTTATTCAGGTTCATTGAACCCAGTCAGAAAATCTTAGTCGTTGACGGCTACCGGCAATACCGATCAGTGGAAAAGACGCGTAAATACTACGAGTCTTTTACGCCGAGCGGTACACGGTCAGTAGCTGTCAAGGGCGGATCTGAGCGATGAGGATTAGGGGGGGGGAATCCAGGTATCGCTCACCCCCCAAAAAAACAACAACAACAAAAAAAAAAATAAAAAAATAAAAAAATAAAATAAAATAAAGGGAAAAGAGATCAAGAACAAGAGGGAAATAATTCCACTGAAGTCGCCTACACCTTGTTGAAAATCTTGCAAACTGAATTAGTGTAGCAGTGTTAAAGTCAGTGACACACAGACACGTGTGCAGACTCCCCCCCCCCCCCCTTTCTCTCTCTCTTACCCCCTAACCCCCCACACACCCGTTCTTTTTTTCGATATTTCGGCCGGTGGTGAGAAGGCGCAAGAAGATGTCTTTATGTACACACATTTGCCGAACCTACCCCCCTCCCCCCTCCCCTCTTCCACCCCCCCCCCTCCCCTACTCTTTCTCGCTTTTTGATTTTTCCGGCCAGTAGTAAGCAAGGTATGCCGACTGAGCGCCATTTGTCTGAGGTTAAAGGCTCCAAACGAATAACCGTGACCTCCCCCCCCCCCCCGCACTCCCCCCTTATCTACGCCCATCCCCCTCTTTCTCCACCCCCTCCCCCCCCCGCCCGCCCTCCCCTCCCCCCCCCCCTGCGTTCCCCCGCCACCCCCCCCCCCACTTGGGAAGTAACTGATCCGCCCCAGAAAGGGTTGGTCTATTTATGACTATTCGATTATGAATTTCGCCGGAAATGATCTTCTTTGCGTATGTCCTTCATGATCAAGTCAATTTCGACCAAGTTGTTATTTAACCCGTTCAGTGCCGAGAAAATCTGAACGCCACCCAAGTGCAAATGGTATAGATCCTCATGAGCCCCCGCTTATGAGGATCTATGCCACTTCCTGACAACTACTTTGAATCCATGTTCCCGGGACAGCTATTGGTTCGTTTTGGTGTTGAATCAACTAAAGATTGCAGAAACAGCATGTCCGTCAGTTGGCACTGAAAGGATTATGGCTGACGTGACAGCCAGACGCAAGAAGTTCACTCCAAAACTTTACGTCATTCCGTCACGTGCTTAAAGTTGCCTTCTCTGGTGCGGGGTTTTATGTCTGAAATTTTTCTACCGACAAGGGAATCTCAGCGTTGTTTTGCTTTAACCCATTTAGCCGCAACGCGCTCGTTACTGCAGGAGATGGATCGACCGAGGGTTCAAGGGTAGGTAGTGCCAGATTAGCTTGGCGCCTGATGGCGCCAAGCTAATCTGGCACTGCCCTTGAATTATCTCGGTCGATCCATCTACTGCGACTAGTACATAGTGGTGAAGTGACACCTCCAAAATGTGGTCTTGGGGTTAATAAGGTTAACTAACGCCTTCCTACCCTTCTTCAAGTGCCACTGTCCATGCGAGTAGGCGCACATAACAGAGTTGTGCTACTGCCCTGGTGCACATCTGTGGAACTCTCCTACGTAGCAAAGGGAGAGAGCAGAAAAGTCTTTTATTGTGTTTAATGACGACATGCAACTTTATAATTAACCCACCCTCATTAAGCGGCACTATCATGCAGACTGGCAGACCCAACACAACCCACCATCTGATGACCGGTTAAAACACCTCCAACGCCACCCACAGACCACCATATTCCGTCTAAGGACTGGTCACTGCCGACTGCGTGCACACGTGTACCGCCTTGGACTGTCACACACTGCAGACTGTTTGTGTGAAACTGGTTTACAGACCCCAGAGCATGTACTGCAGTCCTGTCCCCTGTACCAAGACGCCAGGATACAGCACTGGCCACATGGAGCGACGCTGTCAGAGGAACCCGGGGCTCCATTCAAGACCTACTGCGGACCACGAACTTCATATCAACAACCAATCTTGACATCTGAAGCAGAAACTCGGGAACGCTGAAGAAGAAAAATAATTAACCCGTTCAGTGCCAGCCGAGGCAGACTGTGTTTCTGCAATCCTCGTTAATAAAAAAAACCACTCACACAAAAAACAACTAGATGTCCCAGGAACATGGCACAAAGTGGTGTCAGCAAGAGGCATAATCCTCGTGAGCCCCCGCAATAGGTTTAGGTGTCCCAGGAACATGGCACAAAGTGGTGTCAGCAAGAGGCATAATCCTCGTGAGCCCCCGCAATAGGTTTAGATGTCCCAGGAACATGGCACAAAGTGGTTTCAGCAAGAGGCATAGATCCTCGTGAGTCCCCGCAATAGGTTTAGATGTCCCAGGAACATGGCACAAAGTGGTTTCAGCAAGAGGCATAGATCCTCGTGAGTCCCCGCAATAGGTTTAGATGTCCCAGGAACATGGCACAAAGTGGTTTCAGCAAGAGGCATAGATCCTCGTGAGCCCCCGCAATAGGTTTAGGTGTCCCAGGAACATGGCACAAAGTGGTGTCAGCAAGAGGCATAATCCTCGTGAGCCCCCGCAATAGGTTTAGGTGTCCCAGGAACATGGCACAAAGTGGTTTCAGCAAGAGGCATAGATCCTCGTGAGCCCCCGCAATAGGTTTAGGTGTCCCAGGAACATGGCACAAAGTGGTGTCAGCAAGAGGCCGAGCAATAGGTTTAGGTGTCCAGGAAGGCATGGCATCAAAGTGTGTAGTGTCAGCAAGAGGCATAATCCTCGTGAGCCCCGCAATAGGTTTAGGTTGTCCCAGGAACATGGCACACAGTGGTTTCAGCAAGAGGCATAGATCCTCGTGAGTCCCCGCAATAGGTTTAGATGTCCCAGGAACATGGCACACAGTGGTTTCAGCAAGAGGCATAGATCCTCGTGAGCCCTCGCAATAGCGGGGGCTCACGAGGATCTATGCCTCTTGCATTTGGTGTGGGTGTGAGGGGGAAGGGCGGGAGGGGGGGGGGAGTGGGTGGTGTTCAAATTTTCTCGGCACTGAACGAGCTAAACGAAAGATAGTCTTTTGTGCCGCATTATTCTCCCAACATCTACCAAGAGCTTCATCAAAGAGGTATCGTGAGCTTTAACTCTTTCGTGTCTGGTAACATGACTTTAACCCTTTCACTGCCAGCATTTAGCAATGTCTCTAAAGAAAACACAGGAAATCGAAACATACTGAATGTGTTGCTTCTCACGCTTACACACTATTACATACGACGAGCTGTGCAAAGGAGACACCGTGATCTGTTAACCTTTTCATGTCTGCAAAGATCTCTTTACCCCTTCCACTGCCAGGATGTCTCTAAAGGAAACATAGGAACTCGTAACATACTGAGTATGTCACGTATCACAGTAACACACTCAGTGTGAGCCATCTCTTAAAAGATTCAAGGTTGAAATAAGTTATTAATCCCATAAATGAGAAGTTATGTCACAGTAGGGAAATACATTAAAACATATACCGAGGAGCAAAAATAATGCAACATTTTTGGGATTCCAGAAACGTCACATTTCATTTGCTCTTCAGTATAATTAACCATATCAAATGCATATATCCACAAATAAAAAGCCCATGCAATCACAGCTTACAAATGACTTTACTGTTATAAAGTGCATACGTGATACCACTGCCTATTGCGCTATTCTAAAAGACGTCGCGTACATTGATACCGCAGTTGTTGAGGTTTGCAGTCACATATTTCCATCCTCAAAAATATCCTTTCAGAAGGAAATGCATACAGTGATTACGAAATGTCCTGCAGAAATATAGCAAGGGTCGTGTATTAATATGCTGAAGAGCAAAAGAATTGCGACAGTTTTGGAATCATCGGAAACACTTTCGTGTTTCCGATGATTCCAAAAAATGTCGCATTTCTTTTGCTCGTCAGAATAGCTCAACTTTACGATCTCGTTATATTTATACCCGAAAATAAAACTCTTGCCTATTCAATTTTTGTCATAACCAACTAGCTCACGGCCCGTTTGCTACGAAAACATATTGAATCCACGAGTTTCTTATAAACACCGAATTGATCATATTATCGGCTGACGTTTATGTATGTCGCAGGAGACAATCAACCGGAATATCGTTCAAGGGTAGTGCCTGATTAGCTTGGCGCCTATAGGCGCCAAACTAATCTGGCACTATCCTTTTTTCTATGAGCGAAAAGTGAAATAAAAGGAACAAGATATTCTCTATTCCTATGTATGTGCATTAGGCTCCTATTACAAATGTGTCGCGCGACATCCCCCTTCACTGAGCGTGGTGACGCATATTATCCACCAAATAAATGCCTCCCCTGAAGGTATCTTGGCATTTCGAAGCGTGCCATCTCGTGCACGTGAGACGAGGGCCACTTGCCTTTTTATGAAGTGGCTTATTTCTTTTTTTTTCCTTTTCTTTTGTATGGGTGCCAGGCCTGTTTTCTTTATTAATTAACTTTTTTCTGACTTGGATTACGTGCAGAGAAACATGCTGATCAGGTTCTTTTCCAAGTTATACCCTTCACTCATCGCATGAAGAACCCAAATCAGTCATATTTTTGCATTAGCTAAACGAATTCACTGCCCAAGATCGATGAGCGAAACCGAAATGCAAGGAGAGAAGAGAGTAGAGGTTTTTTTTTTCAAGAGGCATAGATCCTCATGAGCCCCCGCAATCGCCGGGGCTCGTGTGGATCAATGCCTCTTGCTGACCTCATTCAATCCCTAGGCCTTAGGCAGATTTTCAAGGAATGCATCTAAACCCATTAATTTTCTGGACGCTGGCAGTGAAGTGGTTAAGAAAGGAAAGGCGTGGGCGGGAAGGGAATTGGAGTGTGTGTGTGTGTGTGTGTGTGTGTGCGTGTGTGTGTGTGTGTGTGTGTGTGTGTGAGTGTGTGTGTGTGTGTGTTGCGGGGTGTGGGAGGGGCTGTGGGGGGGGGGGAAGGGGAGGGGGAAGGGGGAGGGGGAGGGGGGAGAGGGTCTAAGGGGAGGGCAAAGCGGTGATACCATTAAATGGGATTGTGCTGCGGAGAAATTCATCCTTTGCTAATTTCCAGTTTTGGACGAGAAATGTCGCGAAGTGACGGAACCATTTAAATGTAACCCCCCCCCCCCCCCCCCCCAAAAAAAAAAAAAAAAAAAAAAAAAATTAAATCGGGCAAAAATGTAATATCAGGCGCTTCGAAGCCGAGAAAACGTGAATAAGCTCCAGCTGCAGGAGACAGACATCCTCATGTAATAGACTTTCTCGAACATCAGAATAGTTCCGTTTTATTTTGTTCAGTTATTCAAATGTTGCCTTTTGCACATGGTAAGCCCATTAAGCGTCACATCCGTCACTAAACAACTAAACGTTAACCCCTTCACTTCCGAGAAAAAATGAATATCACCCATCTGCAAGAGGCATAGAACATCATGACCGCCCGCTGTGGCGGGGGCTCATGATGATCTATACCTCTTGCTGAGACCAATTTGCAACCACTTTCCTTTGGTTGTTGTGGCTTATTATTGTAGAATCAACACAGATTTATAAAAATGAAATATGCATCCAGTGGGATTTCTGAACTGTGCTCACCGGTTAGTCGTTGACAGAAGGAGCTGCGTCTTTGTTTCCGTTTTATCAATTCCAGTGATTAATTACAGTGTGTTTGATTGGACTACTTTACTGCGTTTATCATCCTCGTCATGGACATATCAATTGTGTGACATTATGTGAGTAATCTACACTTATTTTAGCCGACATTGTGATCAGTGGTAGGTCACTGAACGAGACAGGCCACAGAGCCTGTATGGGTACATTGGGTGCTTTGACAATGTTGCTTCTTGCTGTATTGTACTGTACTGTGCTGTATATTGGTACATTGACATTCGAACACTGTGATTTGATCAAGCTTCGTACAATGGGTGACAGTAGCACTTCACCGAAAGGATTGTCTAAAGGACCGACAAAACGTCCGCCTAACCTCCTGACACCTCCATCCGACAAACGAGACCCCAAGAAAGCAAAGCAGAAGCCGACAGAAGAGGAACTGGAGTCTCTTATTCATGAGGCACAGGGGATGGATTTTGCTCCAACCGCACCTGCGAGTGAGCAGCGGCAGGCCGACATCAGCGATATTCATGAAACAGTCCTCACTCGAGTTAATCAAGCGATTAGAGACTCCGGGCTCACGCTAAGTACTGAGATTGACAATGTATTCGTCAAACAGCTGCTGCCAGCCCTAGTTACTGCAATTTCTATGGCTGTCGGAGAGGCCATAGATCGCCATTTTGCCCTTCGTGCACAGGTATCTGATACTATAGACTTTCAGCGTCAGCAAGAGATGTGCAATCGGTTCCAGAGTACATGCTTGTTGCTAAAGTATGAGAACGATCGGCTAGCTCAGTACTCCCGCCGTGAGACAATAAGGATTTCTGGACTTGCTGAGACGCCGAACGAGAACCTCCAAGATAAAGTGTTTAAGATGTTCAGCGACTGTGGGGTGACAGTGGGAGAGGAAGATATTTCCACCATGCACCGCACAGGCAAGCCTACAGCCAGGGGGCGACCAGTACTTGTCCGCTTCATTTCCAGGAGAAAAAAGAAGGAGGTCATGGTCGCCAAGAAATCTTTGTATAACAAAGATGAATACAAGAAAAAGTTCTTTCTTAATGACGACCTGACGCCCCTGAGAGCTAGGCTCCTCACGTACGTGAAGAAAATCGAAGTTGTTGAGAAGGCCTGGACCACTGAAGGGAAAATCTTCTGCACTAAAAAGAAACCGCCTGGTGCCCCATCAGACCGTGACAAACCCATCTGCGGATCTGAGGATCTTTTTAAGTTGGGACAGGCAGATGTTGACTTTGAAGCTCTGGGTTTGTCCTCTCTGGTATTTGCATAGGACGCACGCGGGGGTGTCATTCGACGTGCCAGCGCATCAACCCTGCAACAACAAAAACTTACCTCACATGATTCACTAATATATGTACATACTACAGACGACTCAATAATTACAGACGACTTAGATGACTCAACTCTTACATCATTTTATTGTGGCAAGCAGCTACTAGCAGTCAATTCTGACAAGATGGTTGTACCATACAGTGGTGGTATTGGTATTGATGATCAGTTTCGGTGCCACGATGCAAACGGTGCAAATGACACAGATGTTTGCCCGTCAGCTTATCTGTTGACTGCCTCTGTCCCTGATTTTGGAGTGGCACGGTTACGTGGTGCGGATGCTGTTCTTGAAATAGCGCCTGCGTCTCGGCATCCTGTCGCTCTGGAGTCGGGGGCGGCGGCAGTTGTGGAAAATCATGTATTACGTGTTGGTGACATTGTTTTGGATCGACATAGCGTGGCTTCAGATGATTATGATAGCGTGCTTGTCCGTCCAGCTCCCCCATTGACCGCCCCAGTCCCTTTTCTTGGAGTGGCACGGTGCTGTAGTGCTGACACTGTACTGAAATAAGGGTTGCGGCGCCGCAGCACCCTGTTGCTCTGAAGTTGTTGACGGGGGCGGTAGCAGCGGAGGTGTGCCGTGGAACGGATATTGTTGCAAGTGGAAAAAGTGGTGTGACAAATTGCAATCTGTCAATAGTTAACTCCCTCTTCACTGTCTCCGCCTCCGATTCTAGATTGGCACAGTGTTGTGGTATGCGGGGTGCGGCTACCAAAATAGCCGCGCCTGCCCCACGACACCGGCCTGCCGCCGTGCTGCCGGTGGCGGGGCTGGCGGAGACAGTAGCCGCGGCCGAGAATGATCGTGATGCATTATCATGTGATGAGATTCTGACCCGAAACTATGTGATTTCTGAAGTTCCTCTCCTCGTACTCACACACTAGTTTTGATGGTTTTTCAGACTATACCATATGTATGTACGGGTTTGTATAGGCGCCAAACTGTTCTTTCTAACACCCTTGAGCTGTCGTGGTCGTGCCATATCTTGCTGTGATGTGTCGCGGGCAGGATGAGTTTAAACTGGCTGAAGCTCGCATCTACACTAGTCCTTTTTAGATTGACTTACTTTGGATTATCTCTTATTTTTTCCCCGTGCCCTCGGTCAACCAGGTTGTGTGGCTTATTTATCATTAAGTCAGAATTGCTATACAACAAACAGGAGGTGAGGGTGTGTGCGTCACGCGGAGTGCATCTTGGGTTTTTTTTTTTTTTTTTTTTTTTGTTGTTGAGATTAGCCATGGCTAACGCCTCGAACTTTCAGGATATACTCTGCGTGAGGCGTATACTTCCATTTCCTGTCTGTTACACACACACACACACACACACACACACACACACACACACACACACACACACACACACACACACACACACACACACACTCACACGCATGCACACACACAAACACACACAAAATGATCTTATCGGAGTATGATCTATAATATGTATGTCAATTGTTTGTGCTGTTGAATGTCCATGTGTTGTATTTTTGATATATAATAATCTAACGCATACCTTAGTCTCAATGTTAATGTTATATTTATTTCTTGAGCACAGTTTATGTTTGTGTTTTTGCCATTTCTCTCATGCCCCCAGTGGGTCCGAGATTGAATAAATGAAACTGAAATGAAACTGTGAGAAGGAGTTAATATATAAACTGAGCGGTTGCATCCATGATAATACTTCCGGTTTGGTTTCTTCTTCAAAGGGTCGAATTTGCCTCGGTGTTCCCTACGGACGAACCTCTTCCACGCCCACAGAAGCAAATATGAAATGTGTTTTATGGATCACATTGTTAATTACTTCCCCTGTCATAATACGACCGCGGCTGCTGCCCATTAAATTTCCGGGAGCCCCACAGGGTGTCTGGCTAAGTGTGACAGCTTTGCACTAATGTACGTGCTATTGCCAAAGAAAGAAAAGGTCAGTGTGTCATCGATCGTACACATGACCTTACCTGTGTTATCTTGGAAATTTTCGAGTGCAACTTAAAACTGTTGTGGTTGACGAAAACTGATTTGGGTAATTTATAGACGTAACTCAGAAATCAGAAGCAGTCAAAATAATTATATGCAAGTTTTTGACGCAAACGGTGAATTAAAGCCCGGACAAACATGCGATATCGCATATTTGTCCGGGCTTTTAATCGACTGTTTGCGTTCATCACGTGCACATTTTGACCTGTTTCTGATTCCTTAACTGAATCGACTCTATATACAAGCTGAGGATTGATGTCTGCAGTGGACAGCAGGCTCTCTGAATGACGTCTGTCGAATCGGAACATCAAGTGTCATCACGCGAAGCTTATAATGACGTCATTTTGCTGCAGTAAAGAGCAAAATGCCGAAAGTCAATCTAGGTCAGAAGTCGAACGTGTAATACTGTTTGCGTTTGTGCTCTTTGGAGATCTTCAAGATACCAAAACTTAGTTGGTGAGACAAGACAGTAGATTTCATCTCTCCAGTTGATTGGTTGGTTATTTCAAGGTTTAATTCCACGCAACCGGAATGATAATGGACGGCCCCAACGGGCGGATTATGGGAGACAGGGACGGCTGTTCCTATGAATTAGAACCTGAAGTCTGATCAATCCAGGCGCACTGCAACTCTGCCAGGTTGGTTTATCAGGACTTTTTAAGGATCATGTTGTATCGAACAGTCCCTTCTTTGTGCCTGGGACATGCTAAGAAACAGATGCCAAAGTGCTTTTTTTTAAATTTTCATGTTTAGTTTCTTTTATCATTTTTTTTTTCATATTTGTCCCGGTCTCCCTTAGCAGCCTGCATGTCCCATTCGGGACCATCGTAAGAAAGAACGTTCTAAAAGAGTCGAATTTACCCCGGTCTTCCTTACAGAACGCACCTGCCCGACTTGACAAATTTGCGCACGTCGGTCCGTGACTCTGGGCCTTACAGCTCTGTGCTGGTCTGCGATTTTGGACCATACGGCTTCAAGCCGTAAGTCCAAAATCACAGACCAGCACACAAATGACAGGACTGACGGATGTTTCCAAAAACCGTGAAAACAGCAATGTTGTGTGCCAAAGGGCAACTAGATTGTGCCAGGAACAAATTGCTCAGCGCTGCAAGGTCGAAGTTGAAATACGCCTGAAAGAAATCTTGTCAGAGACCCTCTCCTTAAAGCGATCCGCTCCACGGTGGGTTTAGATCAGTCGCTACAATTCGCTGATAAATCGGGTTCTCCAAGTTGTGTTGCTGAAACTAAGACTTTTCCACCCTTCTTTTCACAATCCATGCGAGTAGACATCAAGTCACCGAGAGGTTTTCTACTGCTCCTGGCATGCGCTGGGGGGTGGGGGGTGGGGGGGGGGGGGTGGTGGGGTTGGGGGGGGGGGGGAGGGCGGCTGGGAGAAGTCTCCTGCGTACAAAGCAGAAAAATAAAAGAAAAAAATTCTTTTATTTTACGATATTTTAACTTCATAAGTTTAACTTTGCGTGATGCACTATTAGATGCTAGAAGGAGATGGTAGGAGCTGTTAACTATGCTAGGGATGATCACTTTAGGTTAGCTCATTCAGGTCCGACACATCACAGCAAGATATGGCTCGGCCATGATAGTTCAAGTGTGGTGCCAGAATAGCTTGCTTGGCGCCGATATGCGCCAAGCTATTCTGGCACCACCCTTGTGATCTGTCTCCAGCTTTGTAATGCAATCCTCAGCGGACAACTCTAAAATGTGGGTATTTCGTACCTGGAACGCAGTGAGTTAGTCTTTCTGTGCAGTATTATTGTACGAAATACTACAAACACTTATGAAGGAGCTGTCTCGAACTATTAACCATTTAAACCGCTTTACAGTAGCCCCCTTTTGAAAGACACTTTCTACAAACATTAATGAAGGATATATCGCTGACCGTTATGGCATGCAAGAAATGACTTGAAGTTAGCTCTTTGTGCAGCATTATTGCAAGACATACTACAAACATTTATGGAGGAGATATCACGAAACCTTAACTCTTATTGCATGCAGGAAATTGGTTTTTTTTTTTTTTTTTTTTTTTTTTTTTTTTTTTGTGCATCGCTATTGAAAGACATTACAAACATGTACGGAGGAAATATCGAATTATTAACCTTTGAACCCTTTCAGCCCCGGGATCCTGCAGCAGGAGATGGACTGATCATGATAATTCAAGGGTAGTGCCAGATGAGCTTGGCGCCTTCAGGCGCCAAGCTCATCTGGCACTACCCTTGAATTATCATGATCAGTCCATCTCCTACATCTGGTACATAGTAGTTAAGGCAACATCTCCCATATTTGAAAAATGGGACCTTGGGGCTAAAAGGGTTAATTCGCCTTAAGTTAGCTCTTTTGTGCAGCAATATTGTATGACATACTACAAACATTTGTGGAGGCGATATCGCGAGATATTAACGCTTTATGCCTGGAGCTGGCCACTATTACCTCTGCACTGCCAGCAGCCGTGACTGAAACCTTTCAGAGCAGTGCACACTGAAATCCAGATAATACTTATGCGAGAGGAACGCAGATACCAGTAGGTTCAGCAAGAGGCGTAGATCCTCATGAGCCCCCGCAGTCTCTGGGGGCTCATGAGGGTCTATGCCTCTTGTAGTTGGGTATTGGTGATGTTCTTCGTACCCCCGCGTCCGAACGCTGCCGAAACAAAACTCGCAATCAGTATATCAGCATCGTTTGCGGTAAAAAACAAACAAACAAAAAAAAAAAAAAAAAACAACACGTTTTCATATCTATCATCGCAATCAGTATATCAGCATCGTTTGCGGTAAAAACACGTTTTCATATCTATCATCGCAATCAGTATATCAGCATCGTTTGCGGTAAAAACACGTTTTCATATCTATCATCATCGCAATCAGTATATCAGCATCGTTTGCGGTAAAAACACGTTTTCATATCTATCATCATCGCAATCAGTATATCAGCATCGTTTGCGGTAAAAACACGTTTTCATATCTATCATCATCGCAATCAGTATATCAGCATCGTTTGCGGTAAAAACACGTTTTCATATCTATCATCATCGCAATCAGTATATCAGCATCGTTTGCGGTAAAAACACGTTTTCATATTTATCATCGCAATCAGTATATCAGCATCGTTTGCGGTAAAAACACGTTTTCATATCTATCATATTGTTAGCTTCATTTGTTATTAAAAAAAAAAGAAGCAACAAAATTGTTTTAACCCATTCACTGCCGAAAAAAACTAACCCGACTGCAAGAGACGTAGATCCTCATGAGCCCCCGCGGTCGCGGGGGCTCATGAGGATCTATGTCTCTTGCTGAAACAAACTTGTATCTCTATTCCTTGGGCGGTTGTGGATTTGGGTCGTTGAAAGAACAAAGATTCCAGAAACAAAATGGACGTACAGTGGCAGGAAAGGGGTTAACTCATTTGCAGCCAGCCGCATCCGGATGCGCGGCTTATGCCGCGCATCCAGATGCGGATGGCCACGAATGAGTTAATAATCGTTTAGTGCTAATGGCTGTAAATGACCCTTCATTGCCTGTGGTTGTAAGGGTGTGCGTCTGAAATCGATGTGAATTGAATGGCAAAGAACCGCAGCTCGGGGGTGGGAGGGGGGGTAAGGGGGGGTGGGGGTGGGGGAGGGGTGGGGGTGGGGGGTGGGGGTGGGGGTGGGGGGGCATACAGTTTTATGCCGCATGCGGTTTGGGTGTTATCACTATTTCTTGACAATGTGGCGGGTAAAAAAAAAATGATAAAGGTAATAATTTTGAACTCATTCAACCGGCCCAAGGAGGCGTCATCTAAGAACTATGCACCAGTTGCAGGAGATGGATCGACCATGATAATCTATCTTCTGCTGTAGTGCGTCGGGGCTGAATGAGTTAAAAAAATGTTTTAGCAGTGATGCTGAGGATGTATGAGTTTGCCACGGTTGATAGCAGAACAGTACGAGGCATTATGCCTTGATACATCCAGTGAGACTGAAACATCGACCTCCTCACTTTTTCAAGCTTTTTATACCGGGGGTCAGTTGCATGAGTGAACTTAGTCCTGCGCCAGTCACTAAGCAATGTCTCTCCCCCCTCCCGCTTTTTGATTTTTGGGCCACAGCATGGTCTTGGGTCAGGAGGCCTTTTGAATCAGGCTGCTTTCAGTCACAAGAATTGTATAACTATATACAGAGAAAATGTAAAGAAAACAAATTATGAAACTGGTGCATCACCAGTGGGCACGATCGAGGTACTGCCCCACCTTTTCCATGCTGAGAAAAAAGTGAACGCAATGAGTGGGGTGTACGGAGCGTGCCCCATCTTAACGGGATAAATGGAGGATGTGTCCGGAGGATGGCCAAAAAAAAAAAAAAAAAAAAAATACAAACAAAACAACACAACAACCCCCCCCCCCCCAAAAAAAAAAAAAAAAAAAAAAAAAAAAAAAAACAGAAACACACACACACACACACACAAAACACAAAAGAAAGAAACAAACAACCAACCAAACAAAACAAACAGCAACAACAATAATAACAAAACAAACAATAAAACAAAACAAAAACCCAAAAACAACCCCCCCCCAAAAAAAAAAAAAATAATATCTAAAAACATTAAATAAATAAATAAATAACTACATTTTAAAAATAAAAAAATAAAACAAACAACAACAATAACAACAAACGAACGAACAAACAAAACAACAACAACAACAACAACAACAACAACAACAACAACAACAAAACCCACACAACAACAAAAACCCCAACTAACGCTAGTCGGCGCAAGTCATATGTACCCCACGGTCGGAGGGTGTGTCGACCTAGAGATCTTAAGGACAGTGCCTTGGGCACCTGCTGCGTGGAGAATGCATCGTTCAAGAAAGCAAATCGCGCAGCGCCATGACAAACATAAAACAGACGCGTCGGGTTAAAAAATATTATCGCTGACAGAGTGCCCTGGCTATCACAGGTTATTTTTGTGCCTGCCTTATTGAAATCGGCGAGAAATCAACAGAGAAGGAATTGTTGTTTCATAGTAGATTCATAGTAGATTTATAGCAATAAGAATAGATCCTCATGAGCCCCCGCGACTGCGGGGGCTCATGAGGATCTATGCCTCTTACAGCTTTCCGGTGTTCGCTTTTGGAATGACTAGTTTGGGGCCAATGATCCGGGACTGAGTGGTTCCGCAAGCATTTTCCAACATTGAGTTTGCGCTGAGATAATCGTTATAGTGTACGTAGTGCTGTGTAAACCGTGACTTTTTGTTCTCTTGAGTGACAGGCGCGGATGTCAAATCCACCCCCAGTGATCATTAGGCCTTCGGGCTGAAAACCGACCGTTGTGTTGGCCCATGCACGGCTGTGCTGCGCGGGCCACATGCTGGTCAAGATAGACCCGAGGACATCCGATAGTTATTTGTTACCTGCACGAAAGATGAAGGCATAATTCGGTGAAAGTTTTTACGGCGCCGGGTTTCAAGACTGAAGTTCCAGAGGAAACAAAAACACGTCAATATAACTCTGTCAGTGTCAGTGTCTTTCTGTCTGTCTGTCTGTCTGTCTTTCTATCTGTGACCGCCGTGAGATGGCCTTAGGCGCCTGCTCGGCGTTAACTAACTAACCACATACCTACCTAACTAACTAACTAAATAACTAACTATCAGTCTGTCTCTCCGTCTCTCTCTGTCATTGCCTGTCTGTCTATTTTTCTGTTGTCTGTGTGTCTGTGTGTCTGTCTGTTTGTCTCTCTGATGCGTTTGCTTTTCTGACGTGTTTTGTTTCGTATTGCAGGAAAGCTTGTAAGACGGGCACTATAGCATTATCCTGCAATAAAAGATTCATCATCATCATCATCTGATCATCATCATCATCGTCATGATCATCATCCTCTCTCTCTCTCTCTCTCTCTCTCTCTCTCTCTCTCTCTCTCTCTCTCTCTCTGTGCGTGTCTGATTTCTACCCCTGGCACGTTGTCGTGTTTTGCCTAATTGTGTTTGCACGTAGTAACCAAGCTATTTGATTTTTTTTTTTTACTAACTTGCCAGTCATTCACTTTCACGTTACGTACACTGAGAAACAGAATGCAACATTCAGCGAAAACATAATTAACCCCGTGTCGGTCACGGGACGCTCAATTTGTTGCTGATTTTTTTTTTTAAATTAAAAAAAAAACAAAACGCTCAAGCGTCAAAGAAACACACATGTAAATTAGTCTCAGCAAGAGGCATAGATCCTCATGAGCCCCCGCGACAGCGGGGGCTCATGGGGATCTATGCCTCTTGCAGTTGGATCGCATTCACTTTTTATCGGCAGTGAAGGGATTAACCCTTTGACTGTCGGTCGCGGTTTTTGTGGCGATGATTCCTGCGGGAATCATCGCGACAAAAACCGCGAACGACAGCCACACTGAGGGTCAAAGAAGTACGATGTACCTTGCTTCTTTTTTTTTTTTTTTTTTTTGGGGGGGGGGGGGGGGGGGCAATTTTGCTCTCACCTTCTAATAGACCGTTGTAGTGTATGTTTCGCAGCCATGATGACTTTGCACATGCGCAGCGCTCTACTCCAAAACTTGCGAGTAAACGAATGACTCAGTACACGAAGTGCTACCTATTCGCATTGTCGATCTTTACATTACGCCTGTGGAGCCGAGAAGCACTACTGAAAAGCTACATCACGCCGTGCTATTAGCCTCGACCTTTACTCGGCTAGTCCAATGGTGTTGAAGAACGCGATCACGTGGTTTTCCTTTATAGACGTTAGTAAAGCATGGAACTCTATAGTGGCCTATTTAGTTAGTTAATTAGTTTGGGGTTTAACGTCCACGGCACCGAAGTGATAATGGACGACCCTAGTGGGCGGGTTATGGGGGACTATTACCTGAACATTACCTTACTATTACGACCTGAACACTGATTAATTCGGCCGCACTGCAACTGTGCCACTTCCAGTTACCAGGACCATTTAACGGCCATGCCATCTGAACAAGCCCGGCCGTCGTTTTGCCTGTTTAGAGATAACGTTTATTGATACAGGATTCACAGTTCCCCGCGGTTACACGTCGTGTACTAACTAAACTCCACGAGGGAGGTCGGGTTACTGATAGTGTTGGCACCCGCCACTAGGTCGCAGCACGTGCAAAAAGTCATCTCTAAATCAGAATCAGGTCAGAGAGTGCAAGAAGTTCACACATTTAGTGGATTGCTGCTGCCAAATGAAGTTTACACAACTCATTCCCTGACGCCGACCATATGTTACAAGGCTGCTTCATTTCACGTATGACGACCTTATTCCACGTAGGATGATAAGTTATTGGTCGCAAGGGTTTGCTTTTAGGCCCGTGGGAGATCAAAGTACCCATTGTACCCCGAAGGCCGTCGGGGTACAATGGTTACTTTGACCTCCCTCAGGCCTACAAGTGTCCGTGCAGCAATCGCATGCTAGCAATAACGTATTTGTTTTCATTCCTCCTTTATCTTTGTAAACAAAATCAAGCTGAAATCTTCTGACCTGGATCACACCAGACATGACTGACGTCAAAACAATATACACGTATACATAATAGACTTAAGACGTAATATACGATCTTTCAAGACTTTGCCGTCTTCGTTGTTTCGAACAACACTAAGTACTAGCACGTTTTGGTGCACTTTTATGGGCTAAAACTGGCATCCAAGACACTTCACAAAGAGGAAGTCCACCATTAGTTGCTACAAGGGTTTTATTAGCGAGGTCACATGGTACGGTTTGCGCTAAAGAAAACGACGGGATCTGTCTCGGCCACGGCGGCTAACCGCTTGTTCATCCACATGGCGCCGCAGGGTCTCAAGACAATAAGGCCTATGTTCCTCCTTCCGGCATGGGGTCGTGTCATTAAGTCCCTTATTTTGAGGGATTGCAGCGGCACTGATTGCTGACTTCTGACTTAACCCCTTTACTGCCGAGAAAAGGTGAACTCAGTCCAACCGCAGCAAGAGGCATAGATCTTCATGAGCCCCCGCGACTCTGCGGGGGCTCATGAGCATCCATGCCTCTTACCAAGACCAATTTGTGTCTATGTTTGTTGAACGGTTTTGGCTTTTGTTCGTTGAATGAACACAGATTTCAGAAACAAACATTTGTACAGTGGCAGGGAAGGGGTTAATAATGTGTTTCCAAATAGCTGCGCGAAGACAATGCATAAGCGATGACGAAAGCGACAGGAATTGAGAACATAGAAATAAAAAGGAGTGTTTCCATATGCGACATCGACAGAGGCGTGACCCATGTGCGACAGGCGACAGCGGACCAACAAAAATTTGTAATGGTATCGCCCCATGGAGCGATTTAAAGGCGGTTCAACCACGATTTCGCTGTGAAAGTAGCGTGGCTTTCAGCACGCTACACCATGTAGTAACAAGTCTAAACAACTCATTCATTCATTCATTCATTCATTCATTCATTCATTCATTCATTCAATCATGTGATGTTTTAAGCGACCGTGACTAACTTCTCCTTAAACCTTCCACGGGCGAAGCCGCAAACAATAATGATAATTGAATGTGAAAGCTCAAAGATAGTTCATGAAGTTCAAATTTCTGTCGTGCTTAATTCACGTGTGATTGCGAAACAGGCATAGCGCCGCCTACAGTGTTATCGTCTTGTAACCCTTTGGCTGTCGGTAGCGGTAGGAATCATCGCGATAAAACCCGCTGCCGACAGCCAAGGGTTGACGCTTTTTGTACGCCGCGGTAAGTCTGATATTAAAAGTTAATCCTTTTTTGTCCATTTCCTGCAGATGTTTCCTTTTCTACGTCTTCTTGTCTACGTTTTATTTTTTACTTTGTTCCTCTTTTACCCACGTCCTTCTAATTCCACTTTTTGTCCTCTGTTTCTTAACCCATTCAGCCCTGGCGCACTACAGCAGGAGATGGGTCCGCCATGATAATTCAAGGGTAGTGCCTGCCGGCGCCAAGCTAATCTGGCACAGCCCTTGAATTATCATGGTCGAGCCATCTCCACCAACTGGTGCATAGTCATGAGATGACATCGCCAAATGTTGGGCAATACGGCCGTCGGGCTGAATGAGTTAATCTGCAAAAAGGAAATATGTCTTCGCGGGTCGAACACCACTGCGAATATTGCTGGCCGATCTTTGAGTAACATAAAAAAACAAACAAAAAAAAAAAACATGGCAGGCTGGCTGCGTCTGCTTTTGTGTTGCATAAAAGAAAAGTTAACCCCTTTGCACGTGCAGCCACCGGTGTTGTTCACAGCACCAGTGTCTGCATGCTCAAATGGGTTAACCTTTACCGAGCCACTG
The DNA here is from genome assembly GCA_036245525.1 of Semisulcospira habei. Taxonomy (NCBI): domain Eukaryota; kingdom Metazoa; phylum Mollusca; class Gastropoda; family Semisulcospiridae; genus Semisulcospira; species Semisulcospira habei. The sequence continues at coordinate 161,479,667 of BTPG01000001.1, read as the reverse complement.
GACGCAAATTTCGTTTCGTTGTTCATTCAACGACCAAAAACCACAACCGTCCAAGTAACACGGATATAAAAGGGTCTCAGCAAGAGGCATAGATCCTCATGAGCTCTCCGCCCTTCCCCGCGACTGCTGGGGTTCATGCCTTTTGCAGTTGGATCATCGAGGTTAACTTTGTTTCCTCGGCAGTGAAGGGATTAAGTAGGTTTTGGCTTTACTAATTAGGCCGGCAGGGTGTGCGCACGGCAGCAGGCTCCTTTTAGGGGCAGAGCCAATCTTTGTGATCATCGCTGCAGACTTTTCAATTCGGTCATGTTACCGTGGCGGTGAAATAGATGTGTGTGCTGGTCTGTGATTTTGGACCTTACGGCTGGAAGCCGTAAGGTCCAAAATCTCAGACACGCACACGCGTATCAAGAATCCAATGAGACCTTCCGCTTGGCAGGGGGGGGATTTGGGTCGTAGTTAATAATGACCTACACACGCAATCTTGCATGCCAGACCTTTCGAACAATCGCGGTGGACAACCGCGTTTCGTAAAGATATGAAGAGAGACGGACGAATCACCAGGTTGACACTACGCTGTACAATCGCTCGAACTGAATTGCCAGTGACGCAGTTACAGTGGACTTCGCTTATAACAAGGTCAGATGTACCAAAAGAAGTCAGATATAAGAAAAGTCGGCTGTAACATCTTAATTTTCCCCTCAGACTTCCTGCCATAGTTTTATAGGAATGCAAATATCAATAGGATATGTTTTATTGTTCCGTGCATTGAAAATGTGTTTGCATCGATTAAAAGATGAAAATAAATAAATTAAAAAAAAAACTAAACTAAAACAAAACAAAACTTTATACATAAATGAATAAGTAGATCTAAATCGAATTGCATGACTTATACCAGCATCTGAAATGTAATTTACCTCTCGTGTAACAAACGTCGGCTGTCACAAGTTTGGGTCCCCACACACTCTGTGGTCAAGTTAGTTATTGGGTTTGACGCAAGTAACACAGATCGACAGTCTCACGGAGCTAGCCAGTGATGCCTTGTCGTTATTTAAAATCCGAAATTCCATGTACCCCCAGTAGCACAACGTCTTCGGGCCCACGATGGCCGCAGTGGGCCCGCGCACAGCCGTGCGCGGGCTCACTGCGGCCGTCGTGGGCCCGAGGACCGTTGCTTACTGGGGTGTCGGTCTCATTTGCGCTAACGCTGCAGAACACACCGTACGTTCGTCACGGTTACTCACTGTTTGAAAGACCTTTGGATATGCGCAGTCTCTGAAACCGTCGCAGAGCGAGCCCCGCAAGACTAAAAGAAAACTTTATTCAATGATGTAAATAAGGCCGTTATTTGGCACAGATGCTCATGAGCCCCTGCGAAAGCAGCGGCTAAAGAGCATCTGTGTCTTACACAGCTGATGGAGGCTTGTTAACGAATCGTTGAATAAATAATAGTGATTCGTCATCGATGCATGAAACGAGGTTGACAGATTTGATATAATTACTCATATTAGTGATATACCCCTACGAGGCTACAGGGGGGGGGGGGGGGGAGGGGAGGGGGGGGGGAAATGTTTGTGAAGTAAACAGTTATTTCGTAATAACGGCAAGTACTAATAATTAAGATGATAGCGGTGGTACGTGGGGTGTGGAGGTGCTTGTGGTGGTGATAGTAATGATAATGATGGTAATGATGACGACGCACGACCAATCACGTTGGTCTCCGAGACTATTCACCCGCCGACCGAGCTACAAGGTCGCGTCGTCTGCTTCGCCTTGGATGCGGTCAAAGAAAGTAGTTTCCCTTAGTTCATGAAACAAGTACACTATCTCGTAGACAACAAAAAAACTTAACGCAGATGTTTCTTCTCTCTCTCTCTCTCTCTCTCTCTCTCTCTCTCTCTCTCTCTCTCTCTCTCTCTCTCTCTCTCTCTCTCTCTCTCTCTCTCTCTCTCTCTCTCTCTCCATGATAAAAGGGCCCGTGATCGCGTATACCTAAAGCACGCTGCTAAAGCACGCAACTTTTTGCAGCACTGAAATCAGAAAGTTCTGAAACTTTCGGCAACCAATCAGAAACTATCCGTCACTTTGATCTTTTTTTTCAGAGCAGGTTTGCAGGTACCTCGACATTAAAAAAAAAAAAAATGTTATTTTATTTTGTTATTTTTTGTTGTTGTTTTTTTGGTAAGTGAGACAGTCGTAATGCTGCCTCGCAGTTTGCTCCCCTCAAGTCGGCGAGTGCTTTCGACTCTATCTTCATAAACAAAAATGGCGAGAAACAAATGAAACCAGATACGTTGTATTTGCCTTGTTGTTTACCGCAACCCTTTTCTGTAGTGCGTCTGGGTCGTCTGGGTGGTCTCCATGTCATTTTAACTTCTACACCGCTGAGAAAACAATCAACACCACCCACCGCAAGAAGCATAGATCCTCATAAGCCCCCGCAGTTGCGGGGGCTTATGAGGATCTATGCCTCTTGCTGACACCACTCGGTATTCCACGTCCCTTGAGTGGCTAGAGTTCTCTGGCGTTGACTTTACGATGATTTCAAAAACACAATCTGCGTCAACTGGCTGTAATTTGCCCAGAACCATCTCGTTGAAGCTTGTTTTGGAGTTAAGATACTTCTTGCGTTCTTTGCTGCTGATAAGTTTCGTTCGAACTTTGTTTAGAACTACGACTCTTGCTGACCTTCACACTGTATTCCTATAGTGGTTGGGTTGGGGCTCTTTGTAGTTTCAGAGGCCCGATCTGCGTCCACTGGCAGAGAAGGGATTAATCCCCCAAAGCAGCTGATTTGTCGTATCTTTTTGGTATCTCTCTCTCTCTCTCTCTCTCTCTCTCTCTCTCTCTCTCTCTCTCTCTCTCTCTCTCTCTCTCTCTCTCTCTCTCTCTCTCTCTCTTTCTCTCTCTCCCCCCCCTCCCCCTCCCGTTCTATTTTTTAACATACATTTTCGGTTGGAATCCATATTTAACTTTTCCCTCTATCCAGGACCGGATACGATGACGCTGTCTATGTACAAATCTCGTAAAAATCGCGAACGCTACACAGCTGCAAGAGACATGAACCCTCATGAGCCCCCGCAATCGCGGGGGCTCATGAGGATTTATGTCTCTTGTTAGGCCTATGTTCTGCGTGCCCATTGTTGTGTCCATTTTACGTACGTTCTTCTCGCTATTGGCTGTCAGTGGTTTCAGACGCGAAATCCTGTGCTCTCTGGTAGCGAAGTGTTAAAGCGACCTTCTCCTTTAAACGACCTACTCCAGGCAGCAAGCAGCTGGTTAATAGCTCGCAATATCTTTATTGGTCATGTTCTTAGTGTGTCTTCCAATAATGCTGGGTGAAAGGGCAAACGTTAACATACGAAGTTTGAATATCGTAAAATAAAAGCGTTTTCTGCTCTTTTTCTCCTTAGCGACAATGGAGAGTTCCCTGGTGGGAGGCAGGGCAGGAATTTGAGAAAAGGTGTGTAAGGAAGTGACCGTTAACTCTTTAACTCACAGAACTAATTGACTTCCATTCTGCAGAATGGAAGTCATTTTGTTCTGAAAGTTAAAACGTTAACAAACTTTGGAAAACCATTTTTTTTACTGGAGAATGTTAGCACTCAAAGAATTGTCTGAATTGGCGAAGGCAACTTTAAATCTAAATAAGCACTTAATCAGTCGAGCCTTCTTCTGTCTATTTGCATCGATCTCGATGCCAGTGACATTTTAAGCTTCCATCCAGTAAGAAAAAGAAAGAAAGATGGCATTGCAGTTTGAATACATTCGCTTCTGCCTTTTCACAAACGCCAAGTTGCTGAGAGAGGCAGAGAAAAAAATCTTGACACAAAACTTATTTTTAGACTCTTGAAAATTGAAACCTCCAGACCTGAATATTCCTGACTCATTTCAGACAAAACTGAAGGCATGTACATGTGCGGTGGTACCTCAGGTTTCGTTTGACGTGTCAGGAATAGTGAGGTTACGTTTACGCCGAACGACTCCGAACAACGAACGAGAGCGAAGTCAGGGCGGACAACCATTGCGTACCATAACACATTAAGGCCAACACTCCAAACATCTCCAAGAGGCGTAGATCCTCATGAACCCTTCAGCACAGCTTGTGCCTTAGGTTTCATCTAACATTTGAGTCAGTAATGTTGAAGCACCTGAAGAACCTTAGGTTTCGTCTTATATGAGTCATGAATAGTCAAGCACAGGTACTTATTATCTTAAGTTCTGATCGTCTGAATCAGGAATATTCGAGAACAGGTTTCGTCTGAAATGAGCCAGGTGGTGCCTTAATAGGTTTTGGCTGACATGAGTCAGGAATATTTAAATACAGGTTGGGCCTTAGGTTTCGCCTGAAATGAGTCAGAAAAGTCATGAGCAGTTTTAAGTGCTTAGATCTCGTCTAACTTGAGCCAGGAATACTCACACACAAGTAATGCCTTAGCTTTCGTCTGACGAGCCAGGGATATTTAGTTTTAAGATTTGTGTGTGTGTGTTGTCAAGAACTTTTTAAATTCTCTCTCTCTCTCTCCGGCAACTTTACTTTAGTGAATAGGCATGACGGATTGTGTTCAAACTGTAGAGCCGTCTTGTGAATGGGTTAACTCCCTTGTGCATGCACCAGGCTGGTAACCCCTTCAAGATCATTGAACGCAGATTGCGTTTCTGAAATCTGTGTTAATGCAACGCCCCAGCCGTCCGTCCACGGAACATGGATACAAAGCGAAAGCAGCAAGAAACGCAGATCTGATATGTCTAGCAGTTGCATAGATAGCAGTTGCGGGGGCTCATGAGGATCTATGTCTTTTGCATTTGGAGCGTGTTCACTTGTTTTCTCGACAGCGAAGGGGTCAATTTACACAATGATCCATCAAATTTGAAACGCGTGTCAACTACCGTGCCGATGCAAGCGCAAACACTCGAATCGGCTATTCGCACTTCGCCCGGGCACCCAAGCAGTCCCACCGGCTATACGCACTCCACCACCCGATGACACTTCGACAGGCTTTCACGCCCTGCTTCTTCACACACTGACGTGCGATTTTATCGATTTGAAAACTTTCAAGTCGGCAAGTTCTTTTGCTCGTTTGACATGCAGGCCAAAGCGTATACAATTACCCAACGACGTGCTTGAAGGGCAGTGGCACTTTTAACCCCTTAAATGCCACTAGACGCGGACTGCAGTTCAGAAGTCTTCCTCGATTTAACCCCTACACTACTGCAAGAGGTATAGATCCTCTTGAGCCTCCGCCATTGCCGGTGAGGGGGGGGGGGTGGAGGGCAGGGGGATGTGGGGGGTGGGGGGGTGGGGGTGGGGGGCTTACGAGGATCCTGTTGAAACCACTGTGTAGCCATTGCTCGTGGTCGGGAGCTTTTTCGCGTTCAATTTTCACAGATTTCAGACGTACAGTGTACGATCAGTGGCAGTGAGGGGGTTAAGGCCAAAGAGACCCAGCCGTCCATAGGGGGAGGGCTACTTTAACCCTTTTCACCGCCTGTGGACGCAGACCGCATTTATGAAATCTATGTTAATTGTATCGCTAAAGGGCCCCAGCCGTCTAAGTAACATAGATTCTGAGGGGCGTCAGCAAGAGGCATAGATCCTCAAGAGCCCCCGCAGTTGCGGGGGCACTTGAGGATCTATGTCTCTTGCAGTTGGACTGTGTCCTTCTTCGGCAGCCAAGGGGTTAAGCCGGTTTTAATTGGATGCACTGCCACGGTGAAGCTTTTTTTTTTTTTTCCTTTGGCGAACTCGGGTTTGGACTTGGAACATATTCGTATGTCTTGCACGGAGCTGAGACCTATTGGCTGGCTTCGACGAATCCCTTTCGTCTTATTGGCTGAAACCGAAGCTCTAGTCTGATTGGACGGAAAAGAGGACTGTTTCACCTTCGCAAATGGCTGGGCATCGATTCGGAAGTTCTGCGCTCGCTCTGCTTATCCGATCAACTCAAAAAGCATAATCGTGTATAAAAAGTATAATCGTGTATCAGTCATGCATGAGGGAATGTGGTCCTTCGTTGATTCAGCCTATATCGCATGAGTGCGCCCGAGGTCATCCGCATCGAGTGTTACTAAGGTCATCAGGAACGTTGGATTTTTTTGATTTTTTAAATTTATTTATAGTAAACTGCGTACCTGGTTAAGAAGAGAACACAAAGCGAATGCCAATAAGAGAAGAACCCAAAGGAGAACGAAAAACGCTTTAAAACGTTACAATAACATTTATTAATTGTTGTTAATTTATTAATGTTGTATTTTTTCCCCAAATAGACAAAACAAACAAGGTAGGCCTATACAATTCAGTCGCTACTTATCTTGTCCGCGAAGAAGAAAAGTGAGAAGTCACCTTTTATGGGGCTGGAGTTTGATCGGCAATAAACATTTAGATCAAAACACTTCCTGAAGCCTAAGTTCGCCTTATTAACACCTTCAATGCCGGGGTAAGGCGAACGTTATACACATCTGCAAGAGACATAAATCCTCATAAGCCCCCGCATTCGCGGGGGCTTATGAGGATTTATGTCTATTGCTAGTCTTGTGTTCTTGGTGCCCACTTTTGGTCCCGATTCATTTGTGTTCTTCTCTGACGCGAATGTCGGTCAGTAAGCAAGTGGTTTCAGACTCCAAATCCGCGTCCGTTGGCAGTCAAAGGGTTAATAATGGAACCCCACCCCCCACCCCCCACCCCCCCACCCCCGCCAAAACCAGTGATATAGGATGGAGCGAGACAAAACTATTTCATCCCGACTGAAGACCCACTACCGCCGTAACTGTTCAAAGACATACTTCTGTTGTAATACATGGTGACGAAACGCTACACACAGGTCTAGGTGTGGTTCATTTAGACACAGGACAATCCAGATCTGCCCACGTCGTCTTTATATCAAACAACCTGACAATGACTCTACTCCGTTCTAGAAATACAACGCTTTTAGTACGAGGAATAGTTAAAAATAGATCGACACTCTAACGGCTGTGCAGAATAAATAAGTGCAATTAAGCGTGCGCTTTCGCTGCGTGTGCAAACTGCTGTTAAAGTTCATTATGTGTGTCTGCAAGACACAACAAACACAAATAACGTGTCTTCAGATTTATGCGTAATGGTACGTTAAACAAAGCAACTAGGAGTAAATGCCATTAACGCATTGGAGACGTGCCGCCTCCGGATACGCGGCTTTAAGAAGCGTATCCGGTAGACGTCACGTCTCGAATGAGTTAATGGCAGCGACAGCATGTAACTTTATGGTGACTTTTCGTGCTACCTCAACCAAACTGCAGTACGTATCTCGCCCAAACCTGGAGTACAGGAATTAACTACAGATTGCTAGACTGCTGGCAGTCTGATGCTAGAAACTCGATCAAAACCTGACGCATGTGCGCAGTTGAAAATATCGATTTAAATCTTGCTGCAATGAAGCTAATTTTGCGCTGTTTTTGTAGTTCTAATCGTCTTCCTTAAATTTCCCAGAAAGTGGGTTCGGTGAAGTTTCCTTTTCGTTCAAAACGAAAAGGAGAAAACATAAAGCTACTTAGAGATGAAGTTATTACTTTTCTCCCGTTATGCGAAATGAAATATTAATAATAATTAGCATTTATTTCGCGCTGAATCCCCAGGAGCAGTTTGCTCTAAGCGCGTTACAAGAAAATGTATGTATGCAGAATCTCACTACCTTTTCAAATGTAATCTACGCACACACATACAACTGAAACACACATAACAAAACCATTCCCCAGGGACCAGAGTGACCGGATGCATACCTGGGTGGGACCGGTCTTGCTCTTTGACCACGCATTTTTATGATGCTGACCGATAAAATTCGAGCTTTAGCAGTTTATCGGTTGACAGAGCACGAGTGATTGCATGCATTTTGCGTAACTGGACGCCAGGCACAATTTGATTATTTTTTTCAAAGACTTTTTCTATTAATTTTGTTTTGGGTTTACTTTGACTTTAAGCATCAGCACCGACATCTTTTTTGTCTCTTGGAAGGAATGAGGTGCCGCATCTGGGTCGCGCTGACGTCATACCGCCTTCAGTGACCACTGAGGTTTCGTTTAAAACGAACGACTCAACCATCAACGAACGAGAGCAAAATCGCGGTTGATAACCAGCTTCTGCCATGACCATAGACAACACTGCAAACATCTCCAAGAGGCATAGATCCTCATGAGCCCGAAGGGCTCATGAGGATCTATGCCTCTTGGAGATGTTTGGAGTCTTGTCTATCCACCGTGATTTAGCTCCGTTTCGTTGTTGCGCGTCGTTGATTTCAAAGGAAACCTATTCCTGTGGCATGGCTGTGCGCGGGCCTACTGCTGCCGTCGTCGGTCCCGCGACCTTTTGCGCAAAGGGACAATAAGCCTATACTCAGTTTAACTCTTTGGCTGTCGGTAGCGGTTTTCATTCGCAGTGATTCCCTCAGAGAATCATCGCGACAAAAAAGTGGCTACCGACATCGAAAGTGTCCATTTGATTCCAGAGAGATAATCACGAAATTAAGCTTAATACGAGTCAGGAAGACGACACTTTAAATCAAGTAACAGAAGGCGGGATCGAATTCATGTCCTGCTGAGTGACACGTCTAATAATTTCTGTAAAATGCATTTTGCTTTAAGGCAGCAAAAACCATTATGCCTATTTTTTTTTTTAAAGCAAGATTTTCATTGTATAACATTGCAAATTTCGCTTTTCTCAGACAGAAACATCGGACTGCTGTCTTGTTGACACTCCGTACAGCAATTTTGATTTTCGTACAGCTTGCTATAACAGTGGACACATTTAGAAATAATGCAAACTTCGCCAAAACTGAGCCTGGATCGATAATCCATCTTTCGACGGGAATGCAAATAATGTCTTTTTTTTTTTTTATCAAGGGCATCATGTATTTGCTTCCAGTGCACCCTTATTTCCTATCTTTTTTACGTCCTTTGACCAAACTCGATTTTTGATCATTTATTTTCTCCGAGTACACCCCTCTTTTCTATCTGTTTGTGCTGTGACCAAACTAGAGCTAATTGATCATTGGTTGATGGAAAATATCGATTATCGATGGAAAATAATACTAATACTAATACCAATAGTAATACTATTAACTCGTACGAGACGTGCCGTCTCCAGATACGCGGCATAAGCCGCGTTTTTGGAGGCGGCACGTCTCGAATGAGTTAATAATGTGTATTTATGTAGGGCTTATTCCAAACGGCTCTAAGCGCTTTAATGTTGAACATATACAGTAAACACATAAATATGACGACAAAGTTCACAAATACACAAATGAATCGTACAGTCATGGAGTCAATGAATGATCCAGTCAGTCAGTCAGTCAGCCAGCCAGCCAGTCGGTCAATCAGTAAGTCAGGCAGAAGGCGTGATTTGAGGATTGGGGCAATCACTTGAGGGGATGAGACACTGTGACAGAAAGAGTGAGGTAACTGAATCGGCAACGCAGTCATAATGATAATAATAATAGTAACAACAATAGCAATAATAATAATAATAATAATAATAATAATAATAATAATAATAATACCGGTTATTATATAGGCGCTTTATCCAATTCTGCGAATCAGCTCAAAGCGCCGCGAACTGATCCCAACACGCACGCTCACGTGACACACACGCGTTTACTCTGAAGACAAATACAGTACAAGACAAACACGGGACATTCACGTGGTGCGAAGAGTTAGTTCAACTACCGAGGTTTCGGAAATTTTGATCGCTTGTATTTGAAATTTATGAAGTGGCTGAAACCGGTACGAAAGTGGAGGGAGAGGAAGAGCCGGAGTACCCGGAGAAAGAACCCCCGACGGTCCGCCCGAGTTAACGGTGACACTTACTAGAGGAGAAAAAGTCCGACGCCAGAACCCGGTATCAAACCTCGAACCTTTAGCATTGGTGGCAGGCGTCTTTACCGGCCACTGCGTCACGGACCGCCCCACGAATCACGAAATTAAGCTTAATACGAGTCAATAATAATAATAATAATAATAATAATAATAATAATAATAATAATAATAATAATAATAATAATAATAATAATAATAATAATAATAATAATAACACCTCATGTCATTACAAGGACGCTTTATAGAAATGTTATGAATCGACTCAAAGTGCCGCGAAAAGGAACCCAGTTGGCACGCTCACGTGAAACACACTCATTCACTTAAAAGAGAAGACAGACCGACACAGGACATTCATAGAGTCCGAAATAGCTCAGGCGGTTAAACGTCGGAGCAGTAGAGCGAAGGGAATCGCCGGGTCGTGGGTTCGAATCCCGTCCCGAGCCCGGTAGCTGGACTCACAATTCAGGGGAAAAAACGGATTTGTTCAATAGCATGTCCGTTGAAAGGTCCTGGTAAATCAAAGTGGCACAGTTGGAGTGCGCCTGAGTTGATCAGTGTTCAGGTCGTACTCCATAGGCAATAGATTTCCCTGTCCCCCATAACCCGCCCGTCAGGGCCGTCCATGATCACCTCGGTGCTGTGGACGTTAAACCCGAACTAACCACAGAACATTCACGTCGTGCAGAGGGTCAGAGCGGTGGGCGGGCAAAGGGTGTGTGTGTGTGGGGGGGGGGATGGGGGGGGGGGGTCTGGGGAGGGGGGGGGGGGGGGGTGAGGGGCGGGGGGGTGTTGGTGTTGTGTGTATAAAACTATTTGTTTCGGACGTTTAACATCAGACACAACGTGTCCAGGGGTCAGCTGCATGAGTGGGCTTAGTCCTGCGCCAGCCACTAAGCAAGGTGCTTAGTGCCGGGCTGGCGCAGTACTATGCTCACCCACGCAACTGACCCCAGAGGCCAAACAATGCTTTCCACTGGCCGAACAATCAGAAAGCGGACCTGTCATGTGAATCTGATTCAGAATGACGTGGGTTGGTTGGTTAGTTCGGGTTTAACGTCCACAGCACCGAGGTGATCATGGACGGCCCTGACGGGCGGGTTATGGGAGACAGGGAAATCTATTGCCTATGGAGTACGACCTGAATACTGATCAACTCAGGCGCACTCCAACTGTGCCACTTTGATTTACCAGGACCTTTCAAAGGACATGCTATTGAACAAATCCGTTTTTCCCCCTGGATTGTGAGTCCAGCTACCGGGGCCGGGACGGGATTCGAACCCACGACCCGGCGATTCCCTTCGCTCTCCTGCTCGGACGTTTAACCGCCTGAGCTATTTCGGACTCTAGAATGACGTGAACTTTGTGCCACTTTATATAATTTTGTCGTCACGTGGGCTGACGATTTAGCGGCATACCGAAACGGGTCAAGGCTGTTTTTTTGGTGTACTTTATACAACACTGAATAATTTTTCTTAGGTGTGTTTACTGTCTCTACCATGCTTATGTCCCCTACGCTCTGTTGCTCATGAGGCAAGCCGCTGCCGGTGTAACACGCGAAAATTACTGTCACGCCAGACGGACCCCTAGATAACTTTGGCTTTCTGGTGTGAGAGAGTAATTTTGGCGTACACACGAAATAGCTCCGTGGTCGAAAATGACTCCGGGGTTGAACTGGCGTGACAGTCATTTTGGCGTACACACGCAAAATTGATCCCAGGTTACAAAACGACCCCGGGGCCGATCTAGCTGCACACGTCGTGTACAGTGACTCTGACCGATTTAGTCTGTCGTGAAAGTCCTTTTTGGCGTGTTACTGTCCACACGCAAAATACCCCGACAAAAGTTACCCTTGATTCCATTGGCCTATGCCAAAGTGATACCGGGATTGATCTGGCATCTCCAGTAGCAAAACGTCTTCGGGCCCACGACGGCCGCAGTGGGCCCGCGCACAGCCGGGCCCACTGCGGCGGTCGTGGGACCTATGCCTTTTGCTTACTGGGCATTGAGAGCCATTTTAGCGTGTTACAACCCTCAAGCAAATTTTCCACACAAGGGCGATCCGGGTCGGTCTGTCGTAGGTGAAAGTTAACCCGGGGTCATTCTGACGTATGGGAGTCACTCTAGCAAGCTTCACCGAGGCCCCCGCGGGCAAAGCGTCAACCATCATTTGGAGCAGCATTATGAACAGTTGACAAGATGACAGAAAAAGACTGAGGCGTGTCTCTCAAGTTCACCGAGGCACTGACCCCAACAGCAAATCGTCTCAGGGCGCACGTCGGCCCGCAGTGGGCCCGTCGGGGGCCCGAGGACCTTTACTTATAATGGAACTGTAAGACTTGTTTTCAAGAACCCAACGCCTCGCAATTTCAGAAAAATTGCGTTGATGTCCCCATTATACCCCCTACTCCATCTAGCCACTCAGAGAGAATGTTTCCTTCACGCCAAGCGTCCTCCACTTTGTCACCACGCGCCAAAATATCAAAAAGCCGCGCGGGTGGGGGGTGGGGGGGGGGGGTGACCTTTTATAGCATTTTTAAAACAATGTTTGACCTGGAAAAGGTCGCTTTAAACAATGCAATACAGACGCCGAATTTCTACTGAGTGACACGCACTTTAAATGAACCCAAAACTCCGTTTCTCGCCGTATTATATATATACAAGAGCCACCGCGGAAATAAATAACTTTGACATTCGCGATGACAAGGTTTTTTTGATTTGGCTTTTTTTTTCGGGTAAAAAAGGGGGAGAGTTGGGGTCGTACAAAATTTAGTTTTTCCCTTTGAAATTCACAGTATTTTAACACATTCTACACCAGGACCGAAATCCCCACATTTGGAAGCTGCCCTCTAAAGGACTGTATAACCATTCTAGAGAGAGAATAGCTTGGCGCCTATGGGAACCAAGCTATTCTGGCACCACCCTTCAACTATCATGCTCGATCCATGTCTCGATGTGATGTGTCGGGGCTGAATGAGTTAAGCATATGTGTCGAGTAGTAAGGGCATCCCTATTATCCCACCTAGCCCCCTCCCTCCCCTTTTGGCCCCCCCCCCCCTTTTCCGTCTCCCCCCTCACGACGCACGCAGCCTGAAAATAAAGGAGAAAGCATAGACGAAACAACAACAGTAGCAGCAGACAACACAAAAACAACAGCGACGGCAGCAACACAAAAACGACAGTAAAAACAACAACGAAAACATTAAATCGTTCAGTGGCAGCTTTTTAAAAAAAAACAAAATCTTTTTTTCTGTTTTTCTTTTTTTCTTTTTACTTCCTTTTCCTTATTGGAGGGGGGGGGGGGGTTGACTTGATTTAACACATTCAGTGCCAACTGAAGCACACTGTGGTTCTGCAATTTTCGTTCATTCAACACCAGACAAAAGCCCAGATGTCCCAGGAACATGGATTCAAAGTGGTGTCAGCAAGAGGCATAGATCCTCATGAGCCCCTGCAACGGCGGGGGCTCATGTGGATCTGTACCTCTTTCAGTTGGGTGGTGTCCAGATTTTCTCTGCACTGAACGGGTTAACACCCCAAAGGGGAAAAATTCTCCCCAGCTGTTTGAATTTTCGTCAAGTGGGCAGGCTAGAAAATCCCAAACAAAAAGTTGCCCCCCCCCCCTACCACCACCCTCTCTAGGTAACTGATCCGCCCCTGCTTATGATCAATATTGGTAGGATATCGAAAGGAACTCTGAGAAGACCTCTGATGGGCGGGGTAAAGAGCGTAAGAGCGCAGGGATCTTATCTTGACCAAACTGAACCGAACTGTACATATGAGGGTGTTCCCGTTGCGCACAAAAGACTGTATTACACTTCTGGAAACAGATCGAGCGTGATAGTTCAAGGCTTGTGCCAGAATAGCTTGGAGCCTATGGGCGCCAAGCTATTCTGGCACAACCCTTGAATTATCACGCTCGATCCATGTCTTGCCGTGGCGTGTCGGAGTTGAATGAGTTAAAGATGAGTAAAAAAAACTTTAGTAAAAGCAGGAAAACATCGAGAACGTTGCACAGCGAATTTCATCACTCGAAGCATTCCAGAAACAATCTGGATGCACTTTTTTTTACACTGATATGACATTGTCCTTGCTGTCTTAACCCATTTACCCCCAACGCCCTACAACAGGAGATGTATTGAACATGATAATTCAAGAGTAGTGCCAGACTAGATTCGCGCCTAAAGGCGCCAAGCTAATCTGGCACTACCCTTGAATTATCACGTTCAATACATCTCCTCCAACTGGCACATGGTCGTTAGGTGACTCCTTGAAAATTTGTGAAATGCGGCCATGGGGTTATATGGGTTAAAGGGGTGTAATAATTAATTAGGTAAGTGAGTGTTCATCCTGTTTGTTCTTTTCTTCCGTTTTACACGCTTGACAGTCTAACGGCTTTTGTGCTTTACTAAATAAGGAACACGGGTGGGAAATGAATCCTTCGCCTGTGGACAGCGATTTTCGTCGCGATGATTCCTGCAAGAATCATCGCGACAAAAACTGCTGACGACAGGCAAAGACCTTAAAGCACTCTGTTAAAGGGGACCTTTTACACGCTCTGCAGTCATCTGTAACGGCCTTGGTGCTTTACTAATTAAGAAAAAACAGGTGAAAAAATAATCTTTTGGCTGTCGGTAGCAATTTTTGTCACGATGATTCCTGCAGGAATCATCGCGACAAAAACTGCTGACGACAGGCAAAGACCTTAGAGCATCTGTTAAATGGGTCCCGACACAACATAATACTGAGAAATATTTGAGTCTGAAACAACAGAATCAGCTAGCCGAAAGTGGAGTGATCCTTTTCCACGCATATGACATTGTCTTTGTTGCTTTAAAAGAGTGTAAATAATTAATTATGTAAGGCTTACCTTGTTCATTCTTTTCTTTTGTTTTACACGCTCTGCAGTCATCTGTAATGGCCTCGGTGCTTTACCAATTAAGGAAAAACAGGTGAAAAATTAATCCTTTGGCTGTCGGTAGCGATTTTTGTCACGATAATTTCTGCAGGAAACGTCCCGACAAAAACTGCTGACGACAGGCAAAGACCTTAAAGCACTCTTTTAATGGGGACCCGAATTCAACACACACAGTACTGATAATTATTTTGGAGGACAATATATATGAGGACAATGACGTGACCTTAATGTATTCTGTTAACCCTTCGCCTTTCGGAAGCGGTTTTGTCTCGAAAAAACCGCTACCAACAGCCAAAGACCTCCAAAAGCACTCTGATAAAGAGGATATTTCAACATCAGAATCAGGTCAAATACACAAGGTAGAGACCATTGACAGCGAGGACAGCTCTCATATAGAAGGAACTTTGTGGGTTATGGTTCAACCCATCTTGTTCAATACCCTATTGTGGCTGAACTACTGATCCGATTTAAAAAAATCTTTCGGCTAACTGATTTCTGTGTTCTCTATTTGTGTCGCTATCGCCACCGTGTTTGTGCCGCCGTCTTGTCAGTCGCTATATGGAAACGCCCGTTTAGACCATACAGAATGGTAGAAATGAGGTCAAAATGCATTTTTCAATACCCTATCTTGGCCGAACTATTGATCCAATTAAAAAAAATTCTTTCCGGGTAACTGATTCTGTTATTTTACACGACTCCACAATAATTTTCATTACTATGTACTCAGTACCGAATTCAACACAACACAGTACTGAGAATTATTGTGGAGAGTAAAACAATAGAATCAGTTAGCCGAAAGAATTTTTGAAATCGGAACAGGAGTTCGAACACAATAAGGTATTAAAATGTATATTGACATCATTTCTAACATTCTGTACAGTGTAAACGGACGTTCCCATAATTATATAAACTGACAAGACGGCGGCACGAACGCGGTGGCGATAGCGATACAAATCGAGAACATGGAAATATTATAGAATGAGTGTTTACGTATGCGCGACCAGATAGCGACACGAAAGCTGAGCGACAAGCCGACAGCGGCGGAACAAATGTTATTGCCCCATGGAGCTATTCAACGGCGATTCCGCAGTGAATGGAGCTAGGCTTTCAGTACTCGACAACAATTCTAATGAGGTTTAACCCTTCACTGCTACTGTACTTGGTCAGGTCAGACTAAACAGTGACCTCTCAGAACCATTCCCCATTCGCAACGGCGTGAAGCAAGGTTGCGTGCTGGCACCGACCCTCTTCACCATCTTCTTCAGCATGATGTTGAAGCAGGCCACAGTGGACCTCGACGATGACGACGCAGTGTACATCAGGTATCGTCTCGATGGCAGCCTGTTCAACCTCAGACGACTGCAGGCCCACACGAAAACCCTAGACCAACTGATTCGTGAGCTGCTCTTCGCTGATGACGCTGCCCTCGTGGCACACACAGAGAGAGCCTTGCAGCGCATTACGTCCTGCTTCGCAGATGCTGCCCAGCTCTT
>BTPG01000001.1:161388416-161458416 GCA_036245525.1 Semisulcospira habei | reverse complement strand
TTGAGGCATTGAAATCGGCATAGACATAGACATTTTTCAAACCTGCCGTTGCTATAAAACTACGAGACAATATACACAAAACTAAGTATATAGTTACATGTAAACGAAACAAAAACATAACTAGTTTAGGGAAAGAAAGTCCCCATGATAATCTCACACTCCTACACATACCATCGCACACGCACACGCAGAGTTTGTAACTGGGAGTACACGTAATCAGATTTACAGGGCAGTATATTTTTCACAACGTAATGATTACGACTGCTTTGAGAAGTACTTGAAGAGACTGATTTTGAAACGGGCTAGAGAGGAAGCGGATTTCACATAATCAGGAAGCGTGTTCCAAGTCTGCGTTCCCGAGAATGACAAACTAGATTTGTATATATCAATTCTTATTTTGGGGACTAAGAAAAGTGGCCTAATATTACCAAGCCTAGAGAGAGAGATATATCTTATTAAGATTCCGAAGAAAGGAGACATTAGTAACTGCACGAATTACAGAGGGATCACGCTGTTATCAGTGCCGGGGAAAGTATTCAATAGGGTTCTGCTGAACAGAATGAAAGATCCAGTACTTAGAGACCAACAGGCTGGCTTTCGCAAAAATCGATCCTGCACTGACCAGATTGCAACGCTGCGAATTATAATTGAGCAGTCGTTAGAGTGAAACTCACCCCTGTACATCAATTTCCTTGACTATGAGAAAGCATTTGACAGCGTGGACAGAGAGACCCAATGGAAGCTCCTAAGGCACTATGGGATACCTGAAAAAATCTCCACCATTATCAGGAACTCATATCAGGATCTAAGCTGTAAAGTGGTACATGGAGGGCAACTCACTGAGGCATTCCAGGTGAGGACAGGCGTCAGACAAGGATGTCTTCTCTCGCCATTCCTCTTTCTACTGGCGAGTGACTGGATTATGAAGACCTCTACAGCTCAGAGAAGAAATGGAATCCAGTGGACACCTTGGAAGCAGCTAACTGACCTGGACTTCGCAGATGATTTGGCCCTACTATCACACACTCAGCAGCAGATGCAGGAGATGACAACCAGAGTAGCAGATACCTCCGCACAGGTTGGCCTCAATATTCACAAAGGCAAGAGTAAGATACTCAAGACAAACACAGCCACCACTAACCCGATTACGCTTGACAAAGAAGCACTGGAGGAGGTGGATGCCTTTTCTTATTTGGTTAGCGTCATCGACAAACAGGGAGGCTCAGATACAGATGTCAAACAAATGATAGGGAAAGCACGAACAGCATTTATACAATTGAGAAACATCTGGAGATCCAAAGAACTATCAACCAAGACCAAAGTCAGGATCTTCAACACCAATGTCAAGGCAGTTTTACTATACGGAGCAGAAACTTGGAGAACAACAGTTGCCATCACAAAGAGAATACAAGTCTTCATTAACAACTGCCTGCGCAAGATCCTAAATATCCATTGGCCAGAGACCATCAGCAACAACGAACTCTGGAATAGAACCAATCAGCTGCCTGCAGAAGACAAAATTAAACAACGACGTTGGAGATGGATAGGGCACACCTTACGTAAGCCAGCAGACAACATCACCAGGCAAGCCCTAACATGGAATCCACAGGGCACGCGGAAAAGAGGCAGACCAAGAAACACATGGCGCCGGGAACTGGATGCAGACCTTAAGACCATGAAGATGACCTGGAACCAAGTGGAAAGGAGAGCCCGGGAAGAAACTCTTGGAGATCCTTTGTAGGCGGCCTATGCCCCAGTAGGGGTGCAAGGCATAAGTAAGTAAGTAAGTAGAGAGAGAGAGAGTGAGAGAGTGAGAGAGAGAGAGAGAGAGAGAGAGAGAGAGAGAGAGAGAGAGAGAGAGAGAGAGACAGAGAGACAGAGAGACAGAGAGACAGAGAGACAGAGAGACAGAAAAACACAGAGAGAGAGAGAGACAGAGAGGCAGAGAGAGAGAGAAACAGAGAGAGAGAGAGAGAGAGAGAGAGAGAGAGAGAGAGAGAGAGAGAGAGAGAGAGAGAGAGAGAGAGAGAGACAGAGAGAGAGCCGCGCGCGCGCGAGAGAATGACGTCATATTTAGAGTATTATGTCAGTGTCTGCGTTGTGACGGAGTCGCCTCTTTTACGTCACCGCCACTGTCTGACTTTCTCCAGAAGTCAACTTTTTTTAGTGTTTTAATTCTTTTCTGAAAAGAATTGTTTTTTTTTTTTTTTGGTTTTTTTTTTACTAAAGACGTTGAAAGGATACAAAGCTGGCTAACAAACTCACCTAATGTCTTTCTCCAAACTAGCTATATGCAAAAGTTCAAGTAAATATGACAAAAATTACGGATTCTAATCTGGGTCAACCGACTTCATATAAAAGGTTGTTTATGTCTTTAATGAGACATTCAATTACAATAATTATGCTCGGAGGCTCTCTTAGCCACCCACTTAAGAAAGTATTTCGCCAAGTTTCAAGCTTGTGTGTACAGAAATATCGGAGATTCTCTTGTTTACATACATACGCACACACATACATAGGTACATACGGCGCTTCGCGCCAAATGTACGTTCAGCAGCGAGGTTAGCGTAACTAGACATGACGTAATTGTTATCTTATTACTTCAATTGTTAGAGGTTTAGCCTGCCCGCCTTTGAATCATGGACATGCTATTAATTAGATTGTTTCCGCACAGTTTTTAAGTCCCTTCTATTTATAGAAGGGACTTTTTAGGACGGGTCGCGGTGGGGTCTGAGTGTAGGTAGAAAATGTTTTTCAAAGCTTTCCAAGTTGTCCATACCACGTACGTTTGCATAGCGAAAGCCGGCATTTTGCCCGTACCTACGTGCCGGAATTAACCCTTCCAGACACTATCGTCCGGACGGGTGTAAACCGCCCTATTGTGGCCTGACATTTTTTTAATAAATTTATTTTTTTAAAAATAATTCTTTCCATTACATTACAGGTCAGTTTCAGTGAATCGCGATACATTGTACAGTTAAGTCGGTACGCGTTATTGGCTTTGGCGTTAATGTGGTCATAAGCTTTCAATGTCATATGTAGAAAAAAATCACACGGTAAGCAACAAGTTCTCTGGCCAACTCTAAGCCTTAGTTGGCCCATGCACAGCTGTGCGCGGGCCAAATAAGGCTGGAGTCGGCCAGAGGATGTTTAGCTCACTGGTTAGAAAAATTGGAAGCCACAGACCTGATCCCGTTTGGTAGATTTCGCGATGTTCTGAAGCGATAATACTACGGTTTTGCTGAATTTGCATTCTACTACTTGTCTGCTGGCATGCTGGTTGGGTGGTTGATTGGACGGATGGCTGGCTGGCTGAATGGTCTTGGTAGGTAATGGGCTTAGTTAATGTGTGGTTTGTTGAATGGAGGGAGGGTGAAAATTCGAAAGTGGTAGGCAAAGATAGATGGACGAATGCATTTAATGGATGAATGACTGGCTGGCTGGCTGGCTGGCTGGAGAAATGGATGGATGATTTTACGGATGGATGGATGGATGGATGGACGATGGAACGATGGATGGATGGATGGATGGATGGACAGACGGACGGACGGTTGGATAGATGCATGCTTGCAAGCATGGATGGAGGGGGCGGAATGGATGTGGAGACAGGTGGCAAGACAATTTCCTATGGCCCCAAGTGGGTTGGAATAAACTAGGCTCTCTCTGTCTCTGGCTGTGTCTATCTGTCTCTCTGTGTTTTTTCCGTCTCGCTCATGTGCGCGAGAACAAACTTAAAAAATACTCTATTGCATGTTTATTGCACCGACCATTACACAGATAACCAACAACACCACCTTACTCCTGCCTCTTAAAACCCGCCCTACCTACATCTGAAAAACATAGAAAACCGATGTCCGTCAACAAGAGGATTATATTCTCATGAGCCCCTGCGGATGCAGAGGCTCATGTGAATCTATGCCTCTTGCAGACTCACTGAAAGTCCAAGGTCACGTAGAAGGCAGAAGAAAAATGGCGGCCGATAGCGCCGGGAAGGTCAGAGGAGTGTTGTGTGTGATTTGTTTGAGACACCAACCCAGTGCGTAAAAGGCCATCTGGCCGACGTCGGCCCATTGGCCTTTGCGCATCGGGCAACCTATTTCGCTTTGTCTCTGGCTTTTTTCCCATCACTTTCTACCTATCTCTTTCTTGATACATGATTATTTTAGGAAATAGATTCTTTGGCGAGATTGCTTCGTGGTGATTGTTTCCGTTGTTTCAGCGCCGGTAGAAAATCGAAGGAGCCAATTACAGTCCTTGTCTACTGTGGCTCGTGTCGCTAAAATGTGACACGCAGATTTGCTTTTTTTTTTTTTTTTTTTTTTGGGGGGGGGGAGGTCACTAGGCGTTGGTCAGTAGTTGTTTTGCGTGAAAGAAAAGGGCTGGCATTTTAACTCATTCTGCCCGCGACACACCAAACCAAGATATGGCTCGACCTATAGGCGCCAAGCTATTCCGCCACCACCCTTGAACTATCATGCTCGATCTGTCTCTTGAAATGTAAAGCAGTCCCTCAGAGGATAACTGCAAAATGTGGGTATTTCGTACTTCCGGCACAATGAGTTAGTCATTTCAATGTCAGTGAGTGTGAATTCTACCCTCCCCCCCCCAAAAAAAAAAAAAAAAAAAAAAAAAAAAGGGACAACAACAACAACAACACTGTCCTATTTTTTTTTTAAACCAACGATGTTGCTGTTGCTCGAGTCAGTCTTCATGTTATACATACGTATACCAGAGCCTTCCCCAACTGTTACATTCTGCGATTGGTGCGACCGTAACGGCACTCAGCGCAGTGCGTGTGGGCCAGTGAAAATACACCAGACACACACACACACACACACACACACACACACACACACACACACACACACACACACACACACACACACATACTCACACACACACAAACCCACACACACACACACACACACACACACACACACACACACACACACACATGCACACACACACAAACACACACACACACACACACACACACACACGGCGCTTTGGCGCCAAAAAGACGTTCTGTATAAGGGTCTGAGTAGCTAGACTTGACGTCATTTTTTTAATCTTTTTTTTTTTTTTTATCTTTTTAATTCTTTGCCAGAATTTCTGCCGCGCTCGCCAAAAACGTCATGTGCATGCTCGGGAATGCGCTCCGACCAGCCCTATTTCAAAGTCTACCTTATTTTCAATACGGTAGACAAAAACCCAGACTTGAGCCTTTGCCTTCATACTCCCGCAGAGTTTCTGTTGGCTGTGATGGGCCGGTAAAATGTCCATTTACAATTGTTTTCGGTATGAGGGCGGGGTGTGTAACCTAAGAGCTTCGTAGCTCTTGCATTCCGTCTCCGTGTGATCACCAAGGAAAGCTCTCGTCAGTTGTGATGTACGTAACATCTATCAACCAACTCTCCGAGGAGACGAAACAGAGAAAGTACCGACAGAATAAGTCCCGGAAAGGTGCTGTCCACTGCATCAAAATGGCGTCATTTAAATCTCGCATCACTACAGTGTTCTTAATTGATAAATTGCGTGCCACACAGCGCTTCAGAATGACCTCGTTATAACCTTCGCGTCATGACTGTGTTCTACAAGAACACTGTCGTAACGCGAAGCTTTTAATTACTGACGCCCGCCGTGAGACAGCCTTGTTGCCTGTTCGGCGTTAAAATCCAAATGATTAGTGATGCTACGTTACGCGAAACGACTCCCAACAACGAACGAGAGCGAAGTCACGGCGGATAACGAATGGGTACCAGAGGCATAGACAACACTCCAAAAATCTCCAAGAGGCACAGATCCTCATGAGCCCGGAGGGCTCATGAGGATCTATGCCTCTTGGAGAAAATCCAAATGATTAGTGATGCTACGTTACGCCAAACGACTCCCAACAACGAACGAGAGCGAAGTCACGGCGGATAACGAATGGGTACCAGAGGCATAGACAACACTCCAAAAATCTCCAAGAGGCATAGATCCTCATGAGCCCTCCTCATCTATGTCTCTTGGAGATTTTTGGAGTGTTGTCTATGCTTGTGGTGACTTTGCTCTCGTTCGTTGTTGGAAGTGGTTCGGCGAAAACGTAGCCTCACTATCAACTTACGGCGATGCGCCCACTGATTTCACTGCGGTGGAAAGTACATGACCTGTATTTTTATTCGTGAAATAAAAAAGACAGTATTTCCATTTTTTGTGAAAGGCAAGATTTTCATTAAAACTGCGATGAAAATTCGCTTTTCACAAAACCGGACTTACCGCTTGTTGCATATGTTCTCAACAGACGCGTCTGCTATCCACTGCAATGTAATGGCGTCATTATGAGCTTATCATTGCATAGTCTGACGCGATTCCCCAATTTCGGTCCGGAAGAGTAGAGTTAACTGTCATTTTAGAGAAATAATTCAACACAAAAACCCACTTTAAAGTTATGTTCTCCAGGATCAAGCATCTCAACACAGAAAACTGTCTGCAACAGATACTGATGAATGTATGTATATGGGTCCTTTGTGTACTATCTTAGAGCTTTATGATGTAAATACAATGCCAGATGTCGAAATTCATCGTTTGAAGGGTGTCTTGTTTTTGTACCCGTGTCGCGGATTATCGTCTGCATCGGCCTCCTTTTGAATTATAGTTTATACATATTTAAGAGCCTACGTCACAGGGCAGAACCCGGATGACTATCAGTGTATCACAATACTGCAGGTCACGAGGGCATCGGTGTGATATAAACACGTGTCAGTGTAGACGTGTACTGATATTCTCCGGCATCCCTTTGACGCAATTTTTCAAGAGAAAGTAGAATAATCTTCCGTACTCGCTATGTTGTCAAAATCACAGTGCGGGTTCCGCTCGACCTGCTAGTATTATACTAGTAACGAGGGCGTCAGTACGCGTAGCGCGGCTCGCAAAGCGAGTCCACGGTGCCTAGTCTGACCTTTGATCCGTACTCCTCTTCCATCATTGAAACAGAACATTGGTATTTATACTCAATTTCCGCACTGCAGTTAATTTCACATTCTCACAAATCGAGGTCTATGTAAAGCATCATTGGAAACGACAAATGCATCCTCGCAGCCGAAACGCTACCTCTCTGAATCGCCGTGAATGAGAGCCGGCACAGACAAAAACATGTTACGACAAGCGGTGTACAACTTTGACACACACCGTAGTTTTCAGTTCTCTGCAGCACTGTATAATGTGATAACTAGCTCGTAACTATATGATACAACAGGTTTAAAATCTTGCAAAATCAGTCAGAGCTAAATTCTGCTGAAGATCGTGAAATCTGAAAAATCACTAGCGCTTGCGGAACTATAGGAAGATCGACAAAGACTGTAGATTATTTACTGATTCAGTAGGAAAGCGTCAAATTCCGGGTGCGTGGTCAAGCCAAGCTTGTTTTACGCGTTGCCACATGTCGTTATTCCCTTGTCTGATGTCAATTCTACTTAGGGGGATCTTGTCTCTCCTCCCCTTCCTGCCCTTTAATTCCGAGTCTGTCAATGTCGGCGCGAGTCGATGATACTTTTTTTTAAAAATCCCCGCTGGTTCATCCGCAATCTTGTCTCTGATTGGTTATAATTTTGCAGATGATCTAAGGTAGTTTAGAAAAGTTATGACGACAACTACCATCGCCTATCAAAAGGAATCTTTTCAGGGATCCCACAAACGATTCCAGTGGGCCTTTTTCACTTTGAACGGACGAAAGAAAGCATTTGGTGGGACAATAGGGTGGTCACCGTCTACGTGGGTATGTATACTGAATCCCAGTAAAAACTTTTTGCAGACTGAAGCCTTAAAAAAGGTGGGATGTGCCCCTTTAATGTTTTTTTTCTTTTCTTTTCTCTCTCTCTTTATAATTGTGTGACTATTTAAACTTATCCAAGCAAAAAACGAAAGTTAAAAAAAATAAAAATAAAATAAAACGGACAGATTTATGCCTCCCCTTTCCTCCCCCCCCCCCCATCCCCAACTACCCCCCCCCTCCTTCTCTCTCTCTCTCTCTCTCTCTCTCTCTCTCTCTCTCTCTCTCTCTCTCTCTCTCTCTCTCTCTCTCTCTCTCTCTCCCTCCCTCCCACCCCCAAACTCCGAAATGAACAACCACTATTGAATTAACTCGTTCTGTGACGAGAAAATCTGAACACCACCCAAACTGCAAGAGGTATAGATCCTCATCGGAACCCATGTAGTTGCGGAGGCACTTGACGATCTATGCATCTTGCTGGACACCACTTTGAATCTATTTTCCTGGACGTACTGAACATGCAGCTAGGGTCTTTTAGTGTTGAATTAACGAAGATTGCAGAGACACAGTCAGGTGGTACTGAAATTCGCGTGAAGAACACATATTATTTAAATGAGGGGGAAAAGAAAGGAAAAAAAAAAAAGACCGAAAGAACACCGTGGCATAGAATTAACAAGAGACATAAATCCTCATGAGCCCCCGCGAATGCGGGGGCTCATGAAGATTTATGTTTCTTGCACCTGGGTAGCGTTGCCTTTCCCACGGCACTGAGTTATTGGTTAGGTCTATTTATTGCTTTGCTTCGCTTCACTTCAACGCACGTACGCGCGTAGTTCCCTGTGAGGAAATACGACTCTTTCTTTTTTTTTTTTTTTTAACCGGTTTCAGCTGCTCCTTGAATGAAGGGAACTGTTTCGTGGAGGAGTCTTCAACATATTTCTACTGTTATTTTAGCCCCATTTCCGACGTTTTGAGATAAACCTTGGAACGTTTTCATCGGTGTATTGAAAAATAGCTGCCATTTTCTGGTGCCTGAGTTTCGATAGTCCTATGTACGAGAAATCCTACGTGCCTTCTTCCCTACATGCCACCGATAAAAAGTCCCAAGTGTGATTAGATAGCCCTAGATGTCATTTATCTTTTTTGATATTGTCTTTTTGTTTGTTTTGATAATCCTGATATGTTGATCGTCGCAAAGTTAGATAATACAATTGGTAAGTTTTAAGCGTCACAATAGTCCTGCGGGTCGATAGTTCTATGGATTTCTAGTGTCTGCTGTTGTAGACAC
This sequence comes from Semisulcospira habei, assembly GCA_036245525.1. Classification (NCBI taxonomy): domain Eukaryota; kingdom Metazoa; phylum Mollusca; class Gastropoda; family Semisulcospiridae; genus Semisulcospira; species Semisulcospira habei. The sequence goes on along the minus strand of BTPG01000001.1, from coordinate 161,449,378 downwards.
CAAAAATAACTGTCGTTTTCTGGGCATGGATGGATGGATGGATGGATGGACAGACGGACAGACAGATTGGATGCATGCTTGTATGCATGGATCGAGGGGGAGGAATGGATCAACTTAACTGTCGTTTTCTGGGCTTTGATTGATTGATGGATGGATGAATGGATGGATGGATGGATGGATGGATGGATGGATGGATGGATGGATGGATGGATGGATGGATAATAATACATAGTATTTATATGGCGCATTTCTCGTATTTATACTATAACTCAATGCGCAGGACATAGCCGCGAACTGAACCCTACAACCACGCTCACGTGAATCTCGCGCATTCCCTCACACGCTGTACATAAACACAGAACATTCACGTGGTGCTAAGGGCAAGCTCAAGCGAGCTACTGAAATTTTTGGAAATTTAAATCGTTTTTTTTTTATTTTTGAAATTTGATTAAGTGGACTGAAATTAATACCAAAATTCGTGGGGAAGGAAAGAGCCGGAATACCCGGAGAAAGAACCCCCGACGGTCCGCCCGAATTAACGGTGACACTAGAGCAGAAATGTCCGAGGCCGGAACCGGGTATCGAAACTCACACCTCTTGCATTGGTGGCATGCGCTTTTACCGCTGCACCACGGACCGCCCCAATAGATGGATTGATGGATTGATTGGTTGATTGATTGATTGATTGATTGATTGATTGATTGATTGATTGATTGATTAGTTCGGGGTTTAACGTTCCACAGAGCAACACAAACTTGTCGCGCTACTGTCGCCTGCCGCCTGTCGCTCAGCAATTGCGCCGCAGTCGCGTCACTCATATGAAAACATTCGGCCTTTATGTTCTTGATTCGTGTTGCTGTCGTCACCAGTTTCGCGTCGCTGTCGCGCAGCTATGTAGAAACACTCCTTACCAGTTACACGCAGGACTAATGATACGTAGGACTCTCAAGATGCTTCAGGGTCTCCCTACATTAACAGTCGACTGTTTTTGGAAGGGCAGACGATGGAACGCCTCTTGCACACCCAAAGCCAAACGCCTCACAATTTTCAAGCGCCTCGCCTTGCAAGCACTAGTGTCGGTAGAGCAAAAAAGAAGACGATCTACCGTGATCGCTCGAGGGCAGTGCCTGATTAGCTTGGCGCCCACGAAGACGCCAAGCTAATCAGGCACTGCCCTCGAGCTATTTTTGGTAGCAGTGGGCGGCGAATGCGGATGAGACTTAAGGGGAGGTGCGGCGTCTGATAGAAGGAATGGAAGATGGGAGAAAATAAATAAGACGTTAATGAACACTTCAGTAGTTTAAAAAGGACGAAATGGCTTTGAAATTCTCTCTCTCTCTCTCTCTCTCTCTCTCCCCCCCCCCCCCCAAGCCCCCCTTTAAATTTAGGAGATAGAGATAGGCACCTCTAATCGACTCGTTCAAGGCGCCCTACATCAATAGCTGCGGAAATGTGGTCAATCGATGCCGCCGCCAAATCAACTCAATCCAGGCGTCCCGCATCAATAGCTGCGGAAGCGTCGTCGGCAACGCTATACAACGCTTCCGCAGCTGTTGATGCGGTGGGCCCTAGGCAACGCTGTGCGACACATCCGCAGTTATCGATCCGGAGGCCTGCGGCCGCAACACTATACGACGCTTTCGCAGCTATTGATGCAAGGCGCCTTGTTTGAGTTAAACATTACAAATGAGACACGGTTTCAGTGTGTGATGTTAACCTCAAAGCACTTAAAGTATCATTACGTGTAAATCTGAAGACACATTTCATCACCAATTGTGTTGGTCATTCCTTGTCGACACGCCTAATGAACTTTAACAGCAGTTTAGACACGCAGCAAGATTACACGCGTAATCGCGCTTATTTATTTTGTGCAGCAGTTGTCGTGTCAATCTATTTTTAGCTGTTTCTCGTACTGAAAGCGTTGTATTTCTAGAACGGAGTGGAGTCGTTGTCAGGTTACTTGATATAAAGACGATGTGTGCTGAACTGGATTGTCCTGTGTCTAAATGAACCATAGCTGGACCTGTGTAACCATCTGTTTTGTAACCATCTGTTACAGAAGTGTGTCTTTCAACAGTTACGGCGGTAGTGGGCATTCAAAAAGGACGAAATATGGCTTTAAAATTGATCCCCCTTAAATTTAGGAGATAGCTACAAAGGCACCTCTAATAGACTCATTCAATGCGCTCCGCATCAATAGCTGCTGAATTGTTGTAAAGCGTCTCCGCCGCCAAATTAACTCATTCGAGAAGCCCCGCATCAATAACTGCGAAAGTGTCTTATAGCGTTGCCGCAGGCGGCGGCAACGCGATACGCCACTTCCGCCGCAGCTATTGATACGGGGCTCCTTGAGGGAGTTAAACATTACGAATTAAAGCACCTAGTTTTGGTGTGTGATTTTGACCTCAACGCACTGACAGGTATTTGGTAAATTTCACCTGATATCTATAGGTATTTTGTAAACATCACCTGATATTTACAGGTATTTTGTAAACTTCACCTGCCGCTGGCATGGCCGCTTGAGTAAGTCAAACATTACGAATTAAACCACGCGGTTTCCGTGTCTCATGATGACCTCAACGCACTTACAGGTATTTTGTAAACTTCACCTAGACAGACTTACAGCTTGTTATGAAGATAAACCTTGTTTATATTTATCAAAGTCATTTTTTTCAAAGTCATTTATGTTATTTTAGACTCTCTTGCACGTTGAAACATAACAAAAAGCACACGGTTTCAGTGTATAGTGCTCACCTCAACATACTTAAAGGTATTCAGTTTATAACCTTCACCTGATATAGACAGACAACTTCTGTTGAATTTTAAGATGATACATTTTAAATGCGTATTTACACCATGTTTATTTTAAGTCTCTCTTGAACATTTAAAAATAACAAAAACACAGTTTTTGGTGTGTGATGTTGACATTAACGTACTCAACGGCATTCTGTAAACTTTGCGTGATATATTTTTGAATTTTAAGATGATATATTTTGATGAGTATTTATACCATATTTATTTTAAGTTCTTCTTAGACTTTTAACTTAACAGAAGCACACTTTTGCCTGTGATGTTGTCCTGGACTGACTTAAAGGTATTCAATGAACTCTCTCGGCCCCGACACACCACAGCAAGACATGGCTCGAGCATGATAGTTCAAGGGCGGTGCTAGAATAGCTTGGCGCCCACAGGCGCCAAGCTATTCTGGCACCACCCTTGAACTATCACGTCCGATCTGTCTCTAGAATTGTAATGCAGTCTTTCAGAAGGCCACTTCAAAATTTGGGGATTTCGGCCCTGGGGTAGAATTTGTCAACAACCTTTACTTGACAGACAGACAACTTATTCTGAAGTTTCTTTAAAATCCGCCCAGCATATAATGAAGTTTAACTTTTCATGAACCCAACCTTCCTTTATTTTAGAGAGGGACACAATTCCCAGATTTTGAAGCTGCCGTCTGACTGTACGTCTAATTCTGAAGACAGATCGAGCATGATAGTTCAAGGGTGGTGCCAGAATCGCTTGGCGCTCACGGGCGCCAAGCCATTCTAGCGCCACCCTAGAACTATCATGCTCGATCCATGTCTTGCTGTGTGGTGTGTCGGGGGCTGAATGAGTTAACTCAGTGAAGTTGCGTATTCCGCTCTCATTAACCCCTTCCCTGCCACTGTACGAAATCTTGGTTCATTCAACGACCAAAAGCCAAACCGTCCAAGAAACATAGATACAAATTGGTCTCAGCAAGAGGCACAGATTCTAGTGAGCCTCCGCAGTCGCGGGGGCTCATGTAGATCTATGGCTCTTGCGGTTGCATCGTGTTCACTTGTTTTCTCGGCAGTAAAGGGGTTGAGATGATACATTTTAATACCATATATTTACGTCATATTTTAGTTAAGACCATTCTCTTAGTTTAACCAGTCACAATTGTTTTCTCTCCGCCGCGATGATGATGATGATGATGATGATGATGAAACTTTATTTTTCAACGGTAAAAAGTTTTGACAGAAAACAAATTGTCATTTTACAAACTTGCCGTTGCTAACATCTACAGTATAAAAAAGAGGAACCTAAAAAAATATATTTACACACAAAACCCAACAGCAGCATTAGATACAGGAAAAATAATAACACTCATGACACATGCACACTCGCACGCACGCGCGCCGGACACACATACACACACACACACACACACACACACACACACACACACACACACACACACACACACACACACACACACAAACAAACACGAGAGCACACACGCGCGCGCGCACACACATATGCCAACCATCTGCATGATTTACATGAGGTACAGGAGATATTGCAGTACCTGAGAGAAGTACTAAGTTTGAAAAATGCCTGGTGAGGTTATAGTTTTCAAGTGTGCAGGAATAGAATTCCAAGCAAACTAACTAGATTTACAAAAGTATACATTTTGCCTGGTGTCCTTGCGCAAATCAAGCACACCTTTTCGAATAACTATATACAGCCAGCCCACCTGCGCCCCCTCCCCTCCTCAATCCCTCCCCTATCCCCCCCCCCCCCCTGCTATCCACAGGCCATCTGCCAGATACCGTACCTCATGATATTCGGGAAATTGTGCACCCCACTCCCCTTTCACACAATTTCCCCATTAAAGGTGCACTGTCAGATCCTCGCAGCCTGCGCAGAATCAAGAGAACCCGCATTATACTGACGAGCAAACGAAATGCGACATCATTGGAATCATCGGAAACACTTCAGTGTTTCTGATGATTCCAAACTTGTCGCATTTCTTTTGCTTGTCAGTATACACATGCCTCACCAATCTGCAATTTTTTTCCCCCGGTGCTTAATAATTTGTCTGTCTGCATTATGGAACGAACGCGGCACATTTATACAGTATTGCAAAAAGCTGAGATCCAATTATGTCGCATTTCTTTTGCTTGTGAGCATGATAGGCCTATATTCACTTCTTGTTAACCCATTCAGCCCTCACGCACTACAGCAGGAGATGGGGCGACGATGATAATTCAAGGGTAGTGCCAGATTAACTTGGCGCCGACAGGCGCCAAGCTAATCTGGCACTACCCTTGAATTATCATCGTCGCCCCATCTCCTGCAACTGGTGCATAGTCATTAGATGACGCCTCCAAAATTTCGGAAATACGGCCGCCGTGCTGAATGAGTTAATACTGCCATTTGCTCACTTTTCCCGCTCCTCCAGCTCTTTGATTTATGAATCTACATACATTGCGTTATGGAACACTTCCCAAAGAAACGCCATCCACATGATTTCCCTCAGCTCCAGGGACACATGGTGACCTCTGCTTCTTGTTGTACACATTTACTTCTGTGTCTCTAGGACTCAGGATGCTGTCTATACACATTATTATACATTTTTGCGTACACTCCTAGAAGCAAATATTCTTCGGAAATGCAGTTCTGTGTTTTGCAAACCTAAGGTTCCTTAGCCAACAAGGGTCCTGAAAATAGTTGCTTTGTGCCTGTAGCTAGGTATACCCAGTCAGCAAAGGTCCTCATGCCCACGACGGTCGCAGTGGGCCCGCGCACGGCTGTGCGCGGGCCCACTGCGGCCGTTGTGGGCCTGAAGTCGTTTTGCTACTGTGCATATGTTCTTCTCAAGGAGAGGATTATTGGTTCTGCTGCTATTTTGGTAGTGCACAGGGAGATGTGCGTTTGATAAGACGAAAGAATAAATTAGCTGTTAATGAATTTTCCTGTGCAAGATTCTGGAGAAGAGGCATCTTAATTTGTGGCAGGTTGTGTACGCAACAATAAACTGTCTGTCTGGCAGGTGCAGGGGCGGATCATTTATCTGGGGGAAGGGGTGGGGGAGGGGAAAATGGGGCAAAGAGGGCCGGAGGGGGGGGGGGTGGGTTCCAACTTTTTGTCGGGGACCTTCAACCTGACACAAAAGGCCTCGCGACGCTAGATCTACCATCCTAGTGGACGAAAAATAAAAGAACAAGGGTAGGTGTATGTGCGTTTGTGTGTGTGTGTGTGGGGGGGGGGGCTGGGCGGGAGAGGGGGTGGTTGGGGGAGGGGGAGGGGTACAGTGCTTTTTCTGTAATGAACAAGGTTTTCACTGTACTGCAATAACAATTTATTATAAATCTTGCTATCTTGCTTTTCACGAAACATACTTACATCCCTCCCTTCATCCCTCCCTCCCTCCCTCCACCCATCAGTCAGTCTGTCCATCCGGTAGTCCGTCAAAACCATCAAGAAGGTTGTAAAATGCAGTGCCTGCCTGCTGAATATTGGAGAACAATGCGTATACGTTTTCCGCATAAAACTGCGTTTCTGTATGCCAGCAAAGGCAAGCGCAGTGCGGTCCGAGTACACAAAGGCCATCGGGCTGAAGTCGGTCGCAGTGGGCCCGCGCACATTCGTGCGCGGGCCCACTGCGACCGACTTCGGCCCGACAACTTTTTGCGTACTGGGGTTATCTTTTCTTATGACCACAACTTTACGGAAACGGACTGCGCAATCCGCCAGACTTCGTTTTTTTTTTTTTTTTTTTTTTTTTTTTGCATCGCCAGATGAAACTGTCCCCGTCCTTTTCTTACACAACGGCCTCGACACACTCCATGCTGTGGTAAGGTCAGTTTCTGCCGATTAATATCAAAGGTCAGTATGTCCATATTTGGGAAAAGCGAGATTTTCATTGTGTAACGTTTTTTTTTGCAAAAATGAACCAAAATTTACATACTGGCTTTTAACGACAGAAATTCTGTTCATTTTCTCACTAGTCATTTAAAAAAAAAAAAAAAAAAAAAAAAACGTCAAGGAGGAAGAAAAAAATGTCCCGGCAATATTCAGGAATTGACGCGAAATTCTAGATATGCATTCACCCGCAAATGCCAAAATAATATTACTGTCTGCTTTGTCGAGCATGGTTCGGACGTTCCAGCATGCTACGTTGAGTCCGGTCGTGGTCGTCATGAGAGTAGATCCGTTATTCTTTCTTGTTTTTTGACCGCAGGAGAAGATGCCCGTTGACCGCGGCTAGCCAACTGGGGTTGCGAGGGGACGAGCTTTGGTTAGGCCACCTTTTCTAGGCCCCTCTCCGTATGGAGCAAGCAGTGCTGTCCCTAGAGAAGGCTGCTTGGTCGTTCAGGGTGTGCCGAGTGATGTTGTCATCCCCAGGTCAACATCAGGCGACCAATATCCTGAACCGCCTGCATGCAGGTTTGAGACTGCGGCTTCCAGTGACATCTTTCACCTGCCGTTTCGCCCCTCGCCCATCGCTACAGGACTTGGAATGGTCAGTGTCATGGTCCGTGGACGTTTCCTAAAGCCTGCGCGGTGGAGCTTTTTGGTGGAGTGCAGTGTGCGCAGTACTGGCCCCACCCTTTAAACCCTTGGTTCTTCTGCCATGGCCTAGCAAGCTGGGACGATGGCATCGAGGTCCTCGGGTCGTAGGTTTTATATCAGACTGTCCTTGTCCTAGTCTCTGGCTCAAAAGCCTTCCCCGGAGACACGGGGGCTTTGATGTCAGGGGTTTCCTCCCTTAGCCTTTCCGTAGCCAAGCGGCCAGGCCTGCAAGGCAGCAGGCGACTCGTGGAGGGCGGGGTCATCTATGTCCCGTGCAGATGTGAACATCTGCCCACTGCCCAAAGAGACTAGGACAAGGACAGTCTGTTGTACATCAGACCAATACAATGTGCCATCTACCTGTCAATTCAATTAAATAAACTTTACTGATCCCTTAAGGACAATTAAAATGTCTGCATACACATGAAAACCATGATAAGGTGGTAGATAAGTAGTATGCTATCAGCTCAAGAAAAATTACCATTCACTTCTCAAAATTACCATTGAATTCTCTCTGACACACTGCAGCAGGAGATGGATCAACCATGATAATTCAAGGGTAGTGCCAGATTAGCTTGACGCCATGAGGCGCCAAGCTAATCTGGAATGACCCCTAAATTATCATGGTCAATCCATCTCCTGCAACTGGTATACAGTCATTAGGTGACACTTCTACAGTTTGGGAAGTTTTGTCTTTGGGTTATATGGATGGTTTGCTTCCTTAAAAACAGAAAGCTGCTAGGCAGTGAAAAGTCACTCAGATTTCACTCACACCTTTTATGAGCTGTTCTATGATTTTGAACCTTACAGCATTTCGCCATAAGGTCCAAAATCACAGATCACCACATATTTAGCAATAGGAACCTAATGCACATTAAACTGAAAAGGCAAAAAACAGAAACAAATAACAAAACAACTTACGCCCTGAACGTCGCTCCGCCCTCATTGCCCATGAATTGCGGAGGTTAAACATCGACATCGCCGCACTCAGCGAAGTACGCCTTCCGGACGAAGGCAGCCTCCAAGAACTTGGTGCTGGGTACACCCTCTACTGGTCAGGCAGGCCTGCATCAGAAAGACGGCTCTCAGGCGTGGGTTTCATGGTCAAGACATCCATTGCGACTAAGCTGGAAAACCTACCAACGGGCCACTCAGACCGCATCATGTCCATGCGCCTCCCACTGAGACACCAGCAACACGTCACCCTTCTCAGTGTGTACTCCCCAACCCTCCTGGCAGAGCCTGCTGAAAAGGACAAGTTTTACACTGACCTGCGCAGCCTCCTACAGAGTACCCCAGCAGACGACAAAGTCATCATCCTTGGCGACTTCAACGCCAGAGTGGGCCAGGACTCTGAAGCCTGGAAAGGAGTCCTCGGCAAGCATGGCGTGGGAAACTGCAATGACAATGGCCGCCTACTGTTGGAGTTCTGTGCGGAGCAGCAACTGGTCATCACCAACACTACTTTTCAGCAAAAGGACAGTCGAAAGACCACCTGGATGCATCCTCGCTCCAAACACTGGCACCTTATCGACTATGTCCTAGTGCGGCAGAGGGACCGCAGTGACGTCCTCCTCACCAGAGTGATGCCCAGCGCAGAGTGCCACACTGACCACCGCCTTGTCCGCTGCAAACTCAGGCTCCACTTCAAGCCAAAACCCAAGAAATGGGGGCCCCCCAAGAAAAAGCTTGATGTTGCCAGACTTCAGCGTGACGATGTGAAAGCTGCCTTTCAGACAGATTTACAGCGCAGGCTCAAAGACACAGCAGACCCAGTAGACTCCTCCCCTGAAACACTTTGGGAACAACTAAAAACTGCTATTGCAAAATCCTCTGCAGAAGTCTTGGGTTTCGCCAGAAAGAAGAACAAAGACTGGTTTGACGAAAACGATGTAGAGATCCAGGAACACCTAGCAAAAAAAAGAGCCGCCCATCAGGCTCACCTAGCCCAGCCTTCCTGCCCAGTGAAGAAGTCTGCCTTCCGCCTCGTCTGCAGCAGTCTCCAGCGCAAGCTCAGAGATCTCCAGAATGAGTGGTGGACCAGACTTGCACAGAGGACCCAGCTTTGCGCTGACAATGGTGACTACAGGGGTTTCTACGAAGCACTGAAAGCAGTGTATGGCCCCAGGCACCTGGTACAAAGTCCCCTGCGAAGCGCGAACGGCCAGGCACTCCTCACAGATAATACCTCCATCTTGAACCGCTTGTCGGAATACTTTCAGAGCCTCTTCAGCGCTGAGCGCACTGTTCAAGAAGCAGTCGTCCTACAAATCCCACACCTCCCAGTAAAGGTTGAATTGGACGAACCGCCCACCGCTGAAGAGACCCTCACAGCCATCCACCAGCTCAAGAGTGGCAAAGCAGCAGGCATTGATGGAATACCGCCAGAGATCTGGAAACATGGAGGCACAGCACTGCACAACAAGCTCCATGACCTCTTTCTCTGCTGCTGGGAGGAAGGAACACTACCAAAAGATCTCCGTGATGCAGTCGTTATCACCCTGTACAAGAACAAAGGCGAGAAGTCTGACTGTTCCAACTATCGGGGAATTACCCTGCTGTCCATTGCTGGAAAAATCCTTGCAAGGCTGCTCCTGAATCGGCTGGTACCTGCCATCGCTGAAGACCAACTCCCAGAGGGCCAGTGTGGCTTCAGAGCAAACAGGAGCACCACCGATATGGTCTTTGTGCTGAAACAGCTACAGGAGAAGTGCCGCGAGCAGAACAAAGGGCTGTATGTAACATTTGTCGACTTAACAAAAGCGTTCGACACTGTGAGCAGGCAAGGCATGTGGCAGATCCTGGAGCGACTTGGCTGTCCCCCAAAGTTCCTCAACATGATTGTCCAGCTACACGAGGACCAGCAAGGCCAGGTCAGACTCAACAATGACCTCTCAGAACCATTCCCTATTCTCAACGGTGTAAAGCAGGGCTGCGTGCTGGCACCGACCCTCTTCACCATCTTTTTTAGCATGATGTTGAAGCAGGCCACAGTGGACCTCGATGATGACGATGCAGTGTACATCAGGTATCGTCTCGATGGCAGCCTGTTCAACCTCAGACGACTGCAAGCCCACACGAAAACCCTAGACCAACTGATTCGTGAGCTGCTTTTTGCTGATGATGCTGCCCTCGTTGCACACACAGAGAGAGCCCTGCAGCGCATCACGTCTTGCTTCGCAGATGCTGCCCAGCTCTTTGGACTCGAGGTCAGTCTTAAAAAGACAGAGGTCCTCCATCAGCCGGCACCCAAGACAGTGTACCGCCCTCCTCACATCACCATCGGCGAGTCTGAACTAAAGTCAGTGCACCAGTTTACTTACCTTGGCTGCATTATCACGTCGGACGCCAAGCTGGACAAGGAGCTTGACAGCAGGCTGGCAAAAGCGAACAGCGCTTTCGGGCGACTTTTCAAGCGGGTGTGGCACAATCAACAGCTGAAAACAGGCACCAAGATCAGCGTGTACAGAGCTGTGGTCCTCACCACCCTGCTGTATGGTTCCGAGTCCTGGGCCCTCTACCGCAGCCAACTACGACTCCTCGAACGCTTCCACCAGCGCTGCCTGCGAACCATCCTGGGCATTCACTGGAGTGACTATGTCACCAACGTCGAGGTCCTTGAACAGGCTGAAACTGTGAGCATCGAGGCTTTGCTGCTGCGGACACAGCTCCGCTGGGCGGGGCATGTCTCCAGGATGGAGGATCATCGCCTACCAAAGGTCACCCTGTTCGGCGAGCTTGCTACTGGACACCGTGACAGAGGGGCACCAAAGAAGAGATACAAAGACTGTCTCAAGAAGTCACTTAGTGCCTGCCAAATCGACCACCACCAGTGGTCTTCGCTTGCTGCGGACCGTGACACCTGGCGCTCCACCATTTACAAGGCAGCTGTCTCCTTTGAGGACTCTCGCAGAGCTAGCCTTAAGGACAAGCGGCTCAGGAGAAAAAACAGAGATGCCGCAGCTCAGAACCCTGGCCATACCTTCCCCTGCAGCCACTGCGGTCGAACCTGCCTGTCTTGGATTGGCCTCCGCAGCCACGAACAAGCCTGCAGACGTCGTGGGCAACTCCTATAAAATCTTCGTTCGCGAAGTCAAGCCAAGAGATTACTGTCTGATCCGGAATTGTGATGGATTGGATGCGGATGCAGCTTACGTGTCTGTGACTGTATGCACATCACTCCGTATTCTTTGCTACTGATTTGATTTATGTTTTGCGCATGCGTTTACGGGAAACTGCTGACCCACATACACGCACGCGGCTTCAACTTCTTCCACAGTTGTCACCGGCTTGACTCCTGGCGGTGAAACAGCTTGAAAAATCTAGACGGTAAACAGCAGCGGAAAAAGACATAGTCGCGTGGGCCTCGGGAGTTGGGCAGGGGCTTTTCAATCCAACTTCTCTGAGTCGACGAACTTACTGGAAAACCTTGGTCTTCGAGGACGCGTTCGGAGTGACCCGGTAGTTCAGTGAACAAATTTGATCATGGCTTTAGCCAGTCTTTGCGGTGACTACCCAGATGACCTACATTAACTCATTCGCGCCCAGCCGCATCCGGATGCGCGGCTTATGCCGCGCATCCGGATGCGGCTGGCCGCAAATGAGTTAACCCTGGTCAGTGCCAGCTGACGCAGAGTGTGCTTCAGCAATCTTTGTTACTTCAACACCAGAATGTCCAAGCTTTCTCAAAATCTGGATTCAAAGTGGTATCAGCAAGAGGCATCGATCCTCATGAGCCCCCGCAACTGCGGAGGGCTCATGAGGATCTATTCCTCTTGCATTTGGGTGCTGTTCATATGATTTTCTCGACACTGAATGGATTAACCCCTTAAAGCGCGGCGAACACACTACGACACAATACCGGTGTCTGGATAGATCATGGATGAGGCTTGAAGGCCCACTACCGTCGTCACTGTTCAAAGATACACTTCTGTAACAGATGGTTACGAAACGCTACACACAGGTCTAGTTATGGTTGATTTAGACACAGGACAATCCAGATCAACACTCGCCGTCTGTATATCAAGATACCTGACAATAACTCCACTCCGTTCTATAAATACAACACTATCAGTACGTGAAACAGCTTAAAATAGATTGATACGCTCACGCTGCGCATAATAAATAAGTGCGATTACGCGTATGTTTTTGCTGCGTGCCCAAACTGCTGTTAAAGTTCATTAGGCATGTCGACAAGGCATAACAAACACAAATGGTGCTGAAGTGTGTCTTCAAATGTATGCGTACTGGTACTTTAAAGTGCGCCGAACATGATATGAAACTGACTCTAAAAAATAAATCGTATGAAATTTTTATCTAAAAACATGTTATGATATTTATTTTAAAACCTACTATGAAATTGACTCTAAAAACATGCTATGAAACTGACTCTAAAATCATGCTATGAAATTTACTCTAAAGACACCCTATGAAATTTGACTCCTAAATGACTCTACTCTCCTTGTTTCGCACAGAAACAAAACTCATCATTGCGAATATCAAAATTCTTTAGTTCCTGCATCGGCTCTTGTTTGGATGCGTCGTGAAAGGGAGGGTTTGGTTTATTTAATGTTCATTTAAAAATGCGTAGCCTTATTCGGCACTCTTTCTCGGAATACAATACTTTCAAAACACCCAAATGCACCCAAACAAACCAACAAACAATTTCAAGAGGTATAAATCCTCATTTATACGCTGGGGTACAGTATAAGTTATTGGTAGCAAGGGGTTGCTACAAGGACCCTTGTAGGCCTGAGGGAGGTCAAGGCGGCACAGTCACCCAGACTTGCGTACCAAAATCATTCAAAACAATGTCGGCTGTCTAATCCACGTACAGCTATGAAATTTGGCAGAGTGATAGCAGAAATGTGGTACTTTAGTGTGATAACAATTATTTAAACCTACTTATTGAATAAGATGCCCAAAAAATTAAATATTTGAAAATATGCTTTTATTATATAGCGGAAAATGCCTGGCAGTGTCAAACTCACCAGTGCACAACAAAAAGAGATTGAGTCACAACTCTTTTACAGCAGACTATATGTATGTAGGACTATAGTATGAACCTCTATGTTTATTCTTGTGTCAATAGTTTGTCAGTTATGGCATTTGCAAATTTACGTAAAAATATTCGTAAAAATACAGCACACACTCCCACATAAATTTGTTCAGAGTCAGTTTAGTCCAATAATCCTACTTCATGCCAAAGCAGCAGCCCCCAGCAGCATTTGTTCAAAATTTGAAGAAAATCCATCCACAAATTGTGGAAATTATCTGGAAAACAGTGTGCATATATAGCGTATTTCAGCAAACTTTCGGCATTTTGAACATTTTGACAGTGACCCTCCCCTCTTTGGATGTTAATAACTAAAAAACTACTGCAGTCTAAGCAAAAATATTATTATCAATTGAAATTAGAATGATTTCTAAATAAAATTATATATCAAAATTCATGTATCCCAAAAAATGATTTTTTATGCATAGTCTGGGTGACTCTGCCTCCGAAGGCCTGAAGGGTACAATGGTTCTTTTGACCTCCCGAAGGCCTACAAGGGCCCCGGCAGCAAGCCCCTGCTACCAATAACGTATTTGTTTTTATTCCTCCACTATTTTCGTAAAAGAAACCAAGAAGACATCTTCTAACCTGGATCACGCCAGACCTGACTGACGTCAAAGGAATATGCATTTATACATAATAGACTTAGGACGCAATTTAAAATATTTCATGAAGTTGCCGTCTCCAGTACTGAGTGTGCTTGTTGTTTCGATCAACATTAAGTAACGTTTTACTTTAGAACGTTTTGGTGATCTTTTATAGAACAAACCTCGCATCCAAGATGATTCACAAAGAGAGCTACAAGGAGTCCGCCATTTGTCGCTACAAGGGTTTTGTATCACGGTCACATGGTACGGCGGTTTGCGCTAAAGCGACTGGTCGTGATACGTAGGGATGAAAACAAGACGCTTTATGCCTCTTGTAGGTACTATAATGTTCGAGTGCCTAAAGACGACTATGAATAACTCACCAAACACCCCCGTAAACCAACAAACAATTTCAAGAGGTATACATCCTCATGTACCCCCGCGGACGCGGGGGTACATGAGGATTTATGCCTCTTGTGGGAACTTTAATGTTGAAAGTGCCTCAGACGGCAGTGAATACACACCAAAATATACCAACAATCAAATGCAACAGGTATGAATCCTCATGTACCTACGTGTCAGCGGTGGTACATGAGTATTTATACCTCTTGTGGGAACTTTAATATTCAAGTGCCTCAGACGGCAGTTAATAAACGCCCCCCCCCCACCCCACCTCCCACCCCACCCCACCCCCCAAAAAAACAAAAGAAAAAAAAAAGCGACAAACACATGTAAGAGATATAAATCATCAGGGTTTATGCCTCTTGTGGTGACTTTAATGTTCTTGAACTTGCCTTAGACGGGCTGACAGCAGTTTTGGAGACATTAATTTTAGCTATTGGCACTGCCGGGCTTAATATGGGCATTTGAATGGGGGCCGCGATGTCACTGGGGACGGATTGGAATAGGGCCAATGTGCGCCTGCGACCGGTATAGATTTGTCGTAGAACTTGTAGAGCACATTATAATCTGTTTCCCTCCCGTTTTGACAGGCTGTGTGAGCGCCTGCGTTGGTTCATTTCGCTTGTCCCGGTCACAGCATTTAAAATACGTCTAGACTTAACAGATCTTTAAAGTTGATGTGCGTGTGTGCCGCAATACCGGTATAGCGGTTTGTCGTAGCACGCTGCAGCTTGTAGAGCACATTATAATCTATCCCCTTCGCGTTTTGACAAGCTGTGTGCGCGCGGACCGCGTTGGTTCATTTCGCTTGTCCCGGTCACAGCGTTCACACATACGTCTAGACTGAACAGATCTTCAAAGTTGATGTGCGTGTGTGCCGCAATACCAAATGCAAACATTTGAAATGTAATTTACGGCATAGGCGGGGAGCTTTGCAAGGGCACGTGCGCAAATAGTGACTGGCGGGTGCACATATAATGATATTGCGACTTTCGCACGATGCGCATGCGCACACATTCACACGCACACGTCAGTGCATGCGTGCGCACATACAAGCATACACGCGTGCACGCACGCAAGAACGCTCACACGTGTTTGCACGCGTACAAACGCACGCACAAACGCGCGCACGCACACACATATCAAAGTACAAACACACATGCACACACTCACGCATGCGCACACGTGTTTGCGCAAGCACTCTCTTTCTTTCTCTCTCCGCTCTCACACACACACACTGAAGCACATGCACGCACGCACGCACACGTGTTTGCGAATGCACACGCTCAAACGCGCGCACACACACAAACACACACACACACACACACACGCAGCGGCACGCATGCACACTCACCCAGCGATACCCACACACGCGTGCACACAGAGAGAGAGATAGAGAGAGAGAGAGAGAGAGAGAGAGAGAGAGAGAGAGAGAGAGAGAGAGAGAGAGAGAGAGAGAGAGAGAGAGAGAGAGAGAGAGAGAGAGAGAGATTTCTTAACGCATTCAGCCTGACGCATTGCAGCAGGCCAAGATAATCTGGCACTACCCTTGAATTATCATGGTCGATCCATCTCCTGCAACTGGTGTATAGTCGTTAGATGACGCCTCCAACATTTGGGAAATACGGGCGTGGGGTTGAATGAGTTAAACTGTTTTCCTGTCACTATATGCTATGCCGCGATGTGGCTCTACTGTGTGAGTGCACAACAATAAATATACCCCTGTATGAAGTAATTTAACGCTACTGAAATTGAAACGCAGGAAGCGAAAGGTCCTCGGCCGCACAATCGTGTGTTGGCCAACCAAGGCGTTAGCCTTGGTTGGCCCGCGCGCGGCTTTGCGCCTAAGTACCTTCGTTCACCGGGAACTCGATTTTCCTTTTTGTTGTGTCTATCTTATAAATTATGACGAAACTCCAGGCCGGTATTCTAACTTTTAAAGACATTTCAAAGTTGCATTGTCCATTCATTGATGCTCTGAGTGCTAATATTCGTCAAGAAATGCTTTCCTGCGCATCTTTCTTCGCAGATCATGTGAGAATAGACACACACAGCAGAATTATCGTTACTGTTCTATCACCTACTAGGAAGCTCCATTTAACATTAACCCCTTTACTACCGGGGGTGGGAGCGGGTGGGGATGGGGGGGGGGGGGGCAAGGCGCACGCTGTCCATCTGCAAGAGGCATAAATCTCCTGCGGATTCATGTCTCTTGTTGGTCCTGTTGTTCCTTGTGCCCAGGTTTCGTCTTAAGTCGCATACAACAACAACAACAACCAGGCCGATGCAACAACCAGGTTGGACGTCATTTCAACGAACCTCCTCAAAGCCTCACATATTTCCGCATACGCATCTTTGGTAAAATACATCCAACAAAATGACAGAATCATTTTTTCGCGGACAGGCTTGGCACTTACCATCTGCGCGGCTTAAACATGCGCCTTAGGCAAACCAAAGTTTAGGGACGTTTGCTCGGGCTGATGGGTGGTTTGGTGCCAGATTTGACCTCACTGCTGAAACTTGATGCTACCGTTGATACTTGATTCTATCGTTGCACTGATTTGTGTGTGTGTGTGTGTGTGTGTGTGTGTGTGTGTGTGTGTGTGTGTGTGTGTGTGTGTGTTTGTGTGTGTGTGTGTGTGTCTACGTGTATGCATATATATACGTGAGTGGCAGCAGGCACGAGTAAATGCGAATGTGTGCAGTGACATGAATGTATGTAGACGTAAGTTTTGTGCTACGTTTTTTGTGCGTGTGTATTTTCGTCATTATGTATCTTCTGTTGTCTCTTTCTCGTGACTTTTTTTTAATTTTTTTAATTTTTTTTTAATTTTTTACATCATTCTAAATTTTCTCTACACCGGCAACATGACGTCTTTTCTTTCTGTCGTGTGTTCTTTTCTGTTCTACGTTGTTTCCATATCACCGAGAAGAATGATCTTTGATCCGAAACGTCATGTTTCATGTTTCTAACTTAAAGAGTTTTCAACCCCTGTTTTCTGTTTTTCTTTGGTCTCAAGTCACTTGTGTTCTTCACGCGAATTTCGGTCAACGTGCACTGGCTTCAGGCGTAAAATCCGCGATCACCGGCAGCGAATGGGTTACAACGGCCGTTATTTGGCAAAAGCTAGTATGTGTCCATTTTTAATATTCTTCCCTTTTCTCAATATGGACATACTGGTTTTGCAAAACAACGGCAGAAGTCTTCAGAACTAGACAAAAATTAATACAAGTCTTTTGTCCAGCATTATCGTAAGACATAGCAAAGACACGTTAACTCATTCAGCCCGAAGGCCGTATTTCCCAAATTTTAGAGGCGTCATCTAATGACTATGCACCAGTTGCAGGAGATGGATTGACCGTGATCATTCAAGGGCAGTGCCAGATTAGCTTTTTCGCCGAAAGACGCCAAGCTAATCTGGCACTATCCTTGAATTATCATGGTCGACCCATCTCCTGCTGTAGGGTGTTAGGGCTGAATGGGTTAACCATTTACATGTCGGTAGCGGTTTTTGCGATGACTCCTACAGGAATCATCACGCCAAAAACAACCGCAACCGACACGTAAACTATATATTATTAACTCTTTCTTGCATGGAGAAATTCGCTTTAAATGTGTGCCATTCTCCACTTGAGGTGAAATCAGCATGAGGCAGTAATCTGACTCCGAATGCAATTAATCAACACGTGATGATATTACTGCAGAACGTTTTACGTCTTTGTAGGGGCAACGTGCCTTTTTTTTAAACCTGCCTCCGTGAAAGAGAGGGCATGGGTTGAATGCGTAAAACATGATTAACTCATTCCGCTACCCCAACACCGAAATCCTCAAATTTTGCCGTTGTGCTCTGAAGACTGCTTTGCAGTGCAGGACACAGATCGACCATGATAGTTCAAGGGTGATGCCAGAAAAGCTTAGTGCCCATAGGCGCCAAGCTATTCTGGCATCACCCTTGAACTATCATGGTCGATCCTTATCTTGCTGTGGTGTGTCTGGGGTAGAATGAGTTAAAGTAATTTCGGCTTTCATGAATCGTGATAAAAACACGTTGTGACCCGTGATTCCGAGTGGAAATATTGAAATTAGTAATGCTTAATTTGTGACTCATGACTCAAACAGAGAAATACATGTAAAGCCTGCTGTGAGAGTATCCTGCTCCCCCTCCCCCCCCCCCCCACACACACACACGTTCCCGATGTGTTAGAAAGGAAAAGCCGTATGAATACACGTTTTATATACAGTGACCACTAAATTTTGTATTTCAGTTTAACTCTTAAACCACAGAACTAAATGACATCCATACGACAGAATGTAAGTCATTTAGTTCTGGGAGTTGAAGAGGTCAGAACTTTTCAGTCGCACCTCCTTTCACCTTTAACAACGTTGAGTGGTGGTATAAAAACTATGTCGTTGTGTCCTGTGGGAAAACTAAACCCCGAACTAACCAAACCTGTGGGAAATTAACTGCACGTGATAGTTCAAGGAATGTGTCTTGTTAGCTTGCCAGGCGCCAAGCTAATCTGACTCTGCCCTTGAACTTTCTTAGCCATTATATTTTCCGCTGTCATGTCGTCTCTAGGGTACACGTATGTGCTTTTAAAAACAAAGTGTTCGGCAAATATACCTCAGCTAAAACAGGACTTCAATAAATTAATACTAACGGCAAATTTGCAGCTGTTGAGTATGAGACTAAAAAAAAGTATGAAAAGACTTCCATTCCGTGACTGAACCCGCAACAATTAGGAATGATTAACTCCTGAACTTCCCGGGCACGGCAAACGCTATCCAGCTGCAAGAGACAGAAACCCTCACGAGCCCCCGCATTCGCGGGGGCTCGTGAGGATTTGTGTCTCTTGTGTTAATTAGTCTACTGTCACACGTTCTTCATGCCTTTTGGCGTAATTTTGTCCCATATACATCTGTGTGCGAATGTCGATCAGTGTCCAGTCGTTTCAGACGGCTGAGATGTTTGTGATGACGGGTAGCGAAAGGCGGGTTGTTCAGTTCAGTAGTGGCTTCGCGTGTCACGACTGGCTTTCCTTGTTGTTTCAGCTGACCCGGCGTATGTGCGAGAGAAAACCAAGTCCTCGCCGACGATACTTGGACCGTATCATCTGTTTCTGTCTCTGTATACGAAAACCCACAGTGCAGGTAGGTTCATTTTTATTTTTTCTCAGTTTTCGCTCTTGGGAGCAGAATGGTGAAACCAGTATTGAGGGAAGGGGTGGGGTGGGGGAGGGAAGGGGGTGCGGGGGGGGGGAGGTGCTACGCCTTTGTAATAAAAATGTGTTTTATGAATTTAAAGCTGTTTGCATCGTCTGTTGGCATCGTCACTGACTGACGTTGGAACGGTTTGCACGCCTGAGAGAGAGAGAGAGAGAGAGAGAGAGAGAGAGAGAGAGAGAGAGAGAGAGAGAGAGAGAGAGAGAGAGAGAGAGAGAGAGAGAGAGAGAGAGAGAGAGAGAGACTGGGGGGGACCGGGAGGGGGAGGAGGACCGGGAGGGGTAGAGAGATGAAAGGAGGAGGAGTTATCAGCTAAATTGCCGGAAGTTTATATTGCGTGCAACGCCAGCTAAACGAGAAAATAACGACCACAAAATGGCCGCGCAACATCCGGGTAATGTCTCATGCGCAGGCAGGTAATGATCCCTAGCCTGCTTGACATACGCCACTCCAACGAAAGGGAGCTTTTCTACTGAACTGTGTGTTTAACCCTCCTGTGCATGCAGTCACCGGTAATAAGAACAGTACCAATGGCCGCACATACAAGGGGGTTGAATTCCTGAGTCGTTTACTCCTTCTAGTTTGCGGTCGATTTCAGTTTGTTCCAAGCCAAGTAATAACGTCAGACTTTAAATAAAAAATTATTTATTTATTTATTTATTGTTTTGCTTATTGTTCGTTTGTTTCCTTCTTCCATTCTCCCTTCCTTCTTTTTCCTTTTCTTTTTCCTGATTTAACCCTGACGCACTTCAGTAGGAGGTGGACCAACCATGATAATTCAAGGGTGGTGCCAGATTAGCTTGGCGCCTTTAGGCGCCAAGCTAATCTGGCACTACCCTTAAATCATCATTAAATCATCTCCTGCAGGGCTGGTACATAGTCGTTAGGCGACACCTACCCAATTCTGGAAATGCGGCCGCGGCCATGGAGTCTGTAATGGGGTCTTTAAATTGGGTCTTTGGGGTCTCTGTTCACGGTCTGCTAACATAGGTATGTGTGTGTGTGGTGGGTGGGGGGGGGGGGGGCGGGGCGGTGGGGGGGGGGGGGGGGGGGTCGGGGGGGGGGGGGGGGCGTGTTTTTGGCTATCTTAATTGGCATCCTGGATTTGCCTCCGCTGGCTTCATGTAGACCAGTCGGATAATTATTGTACAACACATTATTGTCGCCAACAACCTACTGAGTCTGTGGCTGACTTTGTGGTACTGTTGGACTGTTGTAGGTGTTCGTAACCATTTGGCGCTTCTTCGAGGATTTACTTTGATCAGTGTGATGTGTCAGTCTTTTTTGTTTAGCCACGTGCGTGAATGTTGTTTAACTCATTCGAGTCGTGACGCTTGCGGATACGCGGCTTTATGCCGCTGATCCGCATGCGTGACGTCTCGAATGATGCTTAATGAACCTTAACTCATTCTACACCAGACACACCACAGCAAGATAAGGATCGACCATGATAGTTCAAGGGTGATGCCAGAATAGCTTGGCGCCTATGGGCGCCAAGCTATTCTGGCATCACCCTTGAACTATCATGGTCGATCTGTGTCCTGCACTAGAGTGCAGTCTTCAGAGGACAACGGCAAAATTGGGGATTTCGGTGTTGGGGTAGAATGAGTTAAAGCGATCCAATCCAGGCAATAATGGGATAATAGATATCTACATCTCCGGTATGAGATTTGTTGTTGTTGAATAGGTTGCCGCAATATCTCTTTTATGAATAGTATTCTTACAATAATGCTGGAAAACACTGAAATTATGAAGTTTGAATTGGGTAAAATGAAAATCTTGACTGCTCTACTTCCGTTACGTTCCGTTTCCGGCAGCGGAAACCCTTTGGTAAGTGTCCCTTTTCACCACATGGATTGTGAAAAGACAACATTGACGACCCGTTGTATCGGCGAAATGTAGCAACCAAAGCCTGGATCGCATCAATCATTTTAATGACACATGATTAGAATATAAAGACAGGGAAGAGATTTGTGAAATGTATCGGCGGACACGTTTTCTTGCCAAGTCATGCAAAGTTGAGTGGATCGAAATTAGTGTTAATTCAGCTCACTTCCCATTGGCTTTCATCTTCATAATCCATGATGGCTTTTGTTCTGCCTCACGGCCAAGTGGGCTTATTTTATATCCGGAATATTTAGCATAGCTCGAAGGGTATACTGCTTCAGGCAGTGAGGGGTTTATAGTTCGCAATATCGCCTTTATAACGTTCGTTGTATGTCATACAACAATGCTGGACAAACAAACAAACAAACTAACTAACTAACTAACTGACTGCCTGACTGACTCTAACAAACGAACAAACAGGAAAGATGACCAAACAAACAAACAAATAAACAAACAAACAAACAGCAAAGAAACAAGCGAACAAGCAAAAAAAAAACAACAACAACAAACAAACAAACAAACAAACTAACCAACTAACACACAACAAACTAACTATCCAACTAACCAGATAACAAACGAACGAAACGAACGAACCAACGAACGAACAAACGACCGAACGAACGAACGGGGAAACGAACAAACAGAAACGGGGACGTAACAGACATATTTTTTCTTAAAATATAATAACAAATCACTTGACCTTCCCGTCAATTTGCGGTAATGCTACACCCACCAGCAAAATCATTTTTGATCACGTAACTCGCATGACACAGAGGGCGCGCGATCGATTTCTTATTTTAACACCGGGTGGGTAACCGAGCATAGATCCATTTAACCCCGTCACAACCAGTGGACGCAGACTGCGCTTTTTAAAACATAGTTAACTCATTCTACCCCAGACACACCACAGTAAGATAAGGATCGGCCATGATCGTTCAAGGGGGATGCCAGAATAGCTTGGCGCCTATGGGCGCCAAGCTATTCTGGCATCACCCTTGAACTATCATGGTCGATCTGTGTCCTGCACTAGAGTGCAGTCTTCAGAGGACACCGGCAAAATTTTGGAGTTTCGGAGTTGGGGTAGAGTGAGTTAATGCAGGATAAAAAGGAACATAGGTCCAACTGCATGGAATTGTCAAAAGCCAGTACCTGACTGTCCTGGTCCTAACGGGTTTGTTTTTAACTAATTTTGTGGGGGTTTTTTTTTTTTGCCCCACGCAAAAATCGCGCTGCAATGCAAAGCGGACAGTCGGTTGGCTGCTGATGGCCTGGAAACGCTTTGTGCAACAGGAGACCAACTGGTTTCATCAAGAGGTATAGATCCTCATGAGCCCCGGCAACTGCGGGGGCTCATGAAGATCTATCTATACCTCTTGCAGTTGGGTTGTGCTCAATTATTTTTTCGCCGTGTCCAGTTTAATTCTTCATAAACCCCCATAGAGATAAATCAAATTGGAAAGAGACATAGATTCTCATGATTCCACTATTCATTCTGGGGCTCATAAGGATCTGTGCCTCTCGCAGGTGTTGGGCGTTTTGCCTGTGCTTATGATACAGGAGTCGTCCGTCGTGTATATGGTCGATTTCTTATTTTGAGGGTGAACTCACCCGCGCGTGTGACAATATTACAACATTAGCCATTTGGCCGGCTCATTTTTTGGGCGACTTGGCATTTTTATGCTGCGACGTAATCTACACAATCCTTTTATTGTCAGCGGCCACCAGTAGCGTTTCTGAAATGGGACACATTTATTTATGTATCTCGACTATGCAGAGAAATGTCCCCCGTGTACGTGAATATTGGATTGTGTAGCCACATCCCCCCCCCCTCTCCCCCCGAAGTTATCGTTATTCAAATTTTCTGTTATGCACTCTTTCTGTTTTCCTTATCTGTACCTTTCTGTCTTTCTTTATTTGTTTTAAATCATTCAGCCCTGACGCGCTACAGCAGGAGATGGGTCGACCGTGATAATTCAAGGGTAGTGCCAGATTAGCTTGGCGCCTGTCGGCGCCAAGCTAATCTGGCACTGCCCTTGAATTATCATGGTCGACCCATCTCCTGCAACAGGTGCATAGTCGTTAGATGACGACTTCAAATTTGGGAAATACGTACGTCGGGCTGAATGCGTTAAAGGTAGATGTCCATATATACTACACTGCAACGACATACGGTACTATTGTTGTTTTGTTGTTGTTGTTTTGTGTGTTTTTGTTATGTTGTTATTGTTCTTGTTCGTGTTGTTGTCTTCTGTGATTTGTGTCACTGTGAAATCTTGTTTATTGCCTCTACGTTTAGGCCATAATATTTATTAATATATGTGTGTGTATGTTAATGTTTGTGTTTTTATGTGGTAGTGCATGTGTGTGTGTGTGTGTGTGTGTGTATGTGTGTGTGTGTGTGTGTGTGTGTGTGTGTGTGTGTGTGTGTGTGTCCACGCAAGCAGTTCAATTATATTTTATATTGTTTTGTGTTCTTTTTTGTATGTTGCGCAGCACCGAGACGGTTTCCTAATGTATTTTTACATATGGCAATAACGTTCTATCTTATCGTATCTTATCTTATTGTTGTCGTTTTTGTTTTTGTTACTGTTCTTGTTCGTGTTGCTGTTCTTGTTGCTGTTCTTGTTCTTGGTTTTTTTTTCCTTGTTGCTGTTTTTGTGGCTGTTCTTGTTTCTGTTTTTGTTCTTGTTGCTGTACTTGCTGCTATTTTTGTGTTGTTGCTGTTCTTGTTTCTGTTTCTGTTCTTGTTGCTATTCTTGTTCTTGTTGCTGTTATTGTTTCTGTTCTTGTTGCTGTTCTTGTTTCTTTTTCTGTTCTTGTTGCCATTCTTGTTCTTGTTGTTGATCTTGCTTCGGCTATTGTTCTTGTTGGTGTTTTTTATTTTTGTTTTTGTTATTGTTGCTGTTCTTGTTTCTGTTCTTGTTGTTCTTGTGCTATTTGGTCTTGCTGTTTTTCTTGTTCATGTTCTTGTTGTTGTTCCTGTTCGTGTTTTTCTTGTTCTTATTCTTTTTGCTCTTGTTCTGGGTGTTCTTGTTGTGCTTATGATACCAGTTCCTGATGTTTTTATTCCTTTTGAATCCCGCCGTGAGATGGCCTTAGTTGCCTGCTCGGCGTTAAACCCACATAACTAACTAATCTTTTTGTTCTTCTTGTTTTTCTTCTTTTTGTTCTTCGTGTTCTGGTTGTAGGTTTACTGCTGTTGTTTTTTCCTCATGAGGTTCAGACATGTCCTCAGTAAGTATCTGTTCTCTCGGTACATTAACTCATTCGAGACGCGCCACATGCGGATACGCGGCAGAATGCCGCGTATCCGTTTGTGGCACGTCTGGAATGCGTTAATGCATCAACATGGTCACTATAGTTTGGGATTAATGAAGGCCTTTGTCTAGGTTAATCGCCTGACCGCGCGCGCTTTGAACATTTAGTCCGGCGCGCGCCAGTCGTGACTCAATATAATATTGCCCTTCAATCTTCTCCCTTGTTCCGAATCCAGACCAAAGGGGAGACCGCCGAGCGTGTAAAATACACATACTAGCGAGAGAAATGCAACGTTTTTGTAATCTTCGAGGAAAAGTAATGCGATATTTTTGGAATCGGAAACACTAAACACTCGAATGATTGAAAAAAGTCGCATTTCCTTTGATCTTTAGTATACCGATCCAAATTACAAACGGAAGGTGACGCCAAAAGGGAGGGGTCAGGGGATGGAATTAATTGTTTGTCCATTGCTGGGTGATTTCCCTTGGTATTTATAATGAAAATGAAAAAAGCTCACCAGCAAGAAACGAACACGCTTTTTTTTTCTTTGGTGTTTATTAATTCTGTCGTGTTTCAGTCTTTGATGTCAGAATTATGTTTCCAAAACAGCATTAGCTGAGTGTTTGTCTTCAGAGTGATTAGGTTTGTTTCACGTGTTGGGTTCAGAGAGTCGCGGCGAATTGAGACGATTCACAGAATTGCGTGAATCGTCTATATAATGACCGGTATTATTATTATTATTATTATTATTATTATTATTATTATTATTATTATTATTATTATTATTATTATTGTTGTTGTTGTTGTTGGTGTTATTATTATTATTATTATTATTATTATTATTATTATTATTATTATTATTATTATTACTATTATTATTACTATTATTATTGGTCGATTGACAGACTTTGCATGCTAGGATGAGCAAGTCCTGCCTCACCAAGGGTTTGAAATCCCCGGTTTCCCCTCACTTGGTTTAGCCAGCCAGTCGAAGCTGTTGCCCGTGGTGTGGCCGCTGCGCATGCTGCAGCTACGTGGAGCCACAAGTGAGAGTTGAGTATCAAAGTGGGGACCTTTTCTGGTGGACTACTCTCTAACCTTCGAGAGACGACTTGTCCCCTCATTATAGGTGAAACCCCCTCCTATACCCCAGACACGTCCTAGCATGCAAAGTCTGTCACCGGCCGACTGGGCGGAGGAAACTCAATCTAGAATTCAACGGCCAAGAGGGCGGGACAGCAGTGCACTGTGGAGTGCAAAGGGCATGTCAGAGCACAGAAGAAGACACGGCCATTCACTGCAGCCAAGGAAGTTACCAGTTGTAACGTCTCATCGTGCCACTGGACTCTGATTTCTGCGGCCGAGAGGGTGGGGTTGCTCCAGCGCAACAACTGCTCCACCAAATCTCCTTCACGCGCAGGTTTTGTGCATGGATCTTCACCAAATCTGCTTCTTCATCTTCTTTTTCTTCTGCCTCGCGGCCCTGCGGCGATGGGGAACGGGTGAACCGACAGGTAGAGATTACTACTGGGATTCGTAGCTCCGAACCTGCACGTAGGCGGCCTGTGGACCAGTGGTCGCTCTTTCCTGTACCAGGGGCAGCAGGGAAGTTCGGCAGCATCCCAGGCGACTGAACAGCCCTCTTCAGGACAGCACTGCTCATCCTAGTAAGGGAGGGAACTAGAAAAGGTGTTTCAAACATTGCCTGCCCTACACCAAACCGGTCAGCTCACCGCGGCTGGCGGTTTAACCCTTTTATGCGGTCGAAAGAAAAACAAAGAAAGAAACGTATTCTCGGTACGTGGGACGTACGAACCCTGTTGGACAGAGATCAGACGCAGAGACCGCACAGAAGGACAACCCTCATAGCCAGGGAGCTGGCGACATTGCGGCTCTTAGTGAAACCAGATTTGCTGACGAAGGATCGATCTGTGAACCTGAGGGTGGGTACACCTTTTTTTCTGGAAGGGCAAAGCTGAGAACGAGGACAGGATACACGGAGTTGGCTTTGCCATCCGCACCACGCTCCTCCGACAGCTGCCTTCTCTTCCCACCGGCATCGGCGAACGAGTGATGAAGCTCCGTTTCCCCATCTCCCACACCCGACATGCCACCATCATCAGCGTCTATGTTCCGACACTCACCAGCACCGATGACGACAAGGAGGCGTTTAATGAGAGCCTCGACTAAACGTGCTTGGACCCAAGCAGAGGGTACACCAGGATTGGTTCGATAAGAACAATGAAGAGATCAGCAAGCTACTGGAGCAGAAGCGCAGTGCCTTCATCGAGTGGCAGAATGACATCAACTCCATGTCCAAGAAAGACCGCTTCAAACACCTCCAGAGAAAAGCCCAGAGAGAGCTCCGCAACATGCAGGACACATGGTGGGACAGCAAGGCAAAAGAACGTCAACACTTTGCTGAATCCAACAACTCCAAGGAGTTTTTCAGCGCTATGAAAGCTGTCTACGGCCCTGCCAGACCCAACAAAACCCCTCTCTTTTCTTCTGATGGTTTCACCTTGCTGAAGGATAAAGGCAGCATCACTGAGCGCTGGAGAGAACACTTCTCAAATCTGCTCAACCTGCCTTCCACTGTCGACATGATTCATCAGAAGCCGCCACTGGATGACCTTGACCTCCCGCCCAGCCTGGACGAGGTCAAGAAATCGATCAACCAGACTAGCTCCGGGACGGCTGCAGGCATGGACGGCATCCCCGCAGAGCTCTTCAAAGCAGCTGGACCTGAGACCATTGATGCCTTCTTCAACATTCTGACATGCATCTGGGCAGAGGAGAACATGCCACATGAATTCAGAGATGCTAAAATCGTCTCCCTGTTGTAGAACAAGGGCAGCAAAGCAGATTGTGCTAATTATCGAGGGATCTCACTCTTGTCCATCGCTGGCAAGATCCTCGCGAGAGTCATCCTTCTGTATCTGAGGAAGCACTTCCATAGGCTCAGTGTGGCTTCAGACGCGGCCCCAGCACAGTCGACATGGTCTTCTCTGTGAGACAGGTTCAGGAGAAATGCATTGAGCAGCACGTGGACCTCTACGCCGTCTTCATAGACCTGACCAAAGCATTCGACACCGTGAACGGAGAAGCGTTTTGGGTCATCCTTGCAAAGCTCGGCTGTCCCAGGAAGTTCACCAACACCATCCGCCTCTTCCATGATGGAATGGTAGGAGTTGTCAAGTCAAACGGCGACGCATCCGCAACCTTTGACATTTCCAATGGTGTGGAACAAGGTTGTGTTCTTGCCCCGTGATGTTCAACCTGTTCTTCACGTGTGTCTTGACCCATGCAGTACTCGACCTTGAGAAGGGAGTGTACCTGAAGTACAGACTAGATAGCTCTCTCTTCGACCTCCGTCGACTGAACGCCAGGACTAAGACCACCGAGAGACTGACCTTGAGGCGCTGTTTGCCGATGACTGTGCGCTGATGGCGCACACGGAGTCTGACCTCCAGACCATCGTCAACAGGTTCACGGAAGCCTCTCAACTGTTTGGCCTCACCGTCAGTCTCAACAAGACCAAGGTCCTGCACCAACCAGCCCCAGGCACAAGAGCACCCCCACCCAAAGTGTACATTGAAGGCACCGAGCTGAAGACTGTCGACCAGTTCAGATACATGGGGAGCATCATCTCTTCTAACGATACTATCGACAAGGAAATCGCAGCTCGCATCAGCCAAGCCCTGGGTCGTCTGTGCACTCGTGTGTTGAACAACAACAACGTCAAGCTCTCCACCAAGACCAAAGTCTATAAGGCAGTAGTCCTCTACGGCTGTAAGTCATGGACGCTGTACAGAAAGCACCTCAAGCAGCTTGAACGTTTTCACATGAGATCCCTGCGCTCACTCATGGGCATCAAATGGCAAGACAAGGTAACAAACCTGGAAGTCCTGGACAATGCTGGCTTAGTGAGTGTTGAAGACTTGATCTTAAAGACTCAACTTCGCTGGAGAAGTCGAGATGATTCTCGCATGCCACGCCAACTCCTGTATGGCGCACTCTCAAAAGGCCAAAGGAAGCAAGGACGGTCAAAGAAAAGCTTCAAAGACTGCATAAAAGACAGCCTCAAGTACTGCGTCTTCCCGGTAACGGCACTTGAAGCGCAAGCGCAAGACAGATCTGGCTGGCGTGCCGCAACCAGGAAAGCCTGCATGCTCTTTGAACACAATCGGCGCGAAAAGATCACCAGTGCCAGAACTCGCAGAAAGACAGCGTCGACTCTCCCCACAGCTAAGTTCCAGTGCCCCCATTGCTCTCGCAGTTGTGGCTCCAGGATTGGCTTGGCCAGCCACATCCGCAACCACAAATAAATTTCATGCACAATGACGACATCATCGGCTTTCGACGGTCTACCCATTATTATTATTGGTCGATTAGTTTGGGTTTTAACGTCCAGGTATATTGCACCAGAATGATAATGGACGGCCCTAACGTGATAGTTATGAGCGGACAGGGACTGCTATTGCCTATGCAGCACGACATGAACACTGATCAGTTCAGGCTCACTGCAATAGTGCCGCTTTGGTCTACCAGGTCCTCTCAACGGACATGCTACGTAGAAAAATCCGGTCTTTGAGCCAGGGCGGCTCAGCCGGAACTGTACATCCGTCAAGGCGAGGGACACATAGAGGCAATCATGTTTAGCAATAGGCATAGGTTGACATGGCCCCTACAGATGCAGGAGCTTATGTGAATCTATATGTAAACCCGGGCTAGACCATGTGGTCCAGTTTAACCCTTTTAGTCCCAAGGTCCCATTTCTCAATTTTTGGGGATGTTCCATAAGGACTATGTACCAGTTGCAGGAGATGGCTTGACCATGATAATTCAAGGGTAGTGTCGAATTAATGAAAAGAAAAGGGGAGACTGCCAGTGCTAATATTTTAGGAAGATTACAAAGTAAAGTAGGTAAAAGCACTGTCATGGGAGAGAAGTGTGCATGATCGACCAATGATCATAGATCTACTTTGGTCAAAGCACAAAAAAAAAAAGATAGGAAAGAGGGGGTGCGCTAAGAAAGTGACTGAAACCAATGCATATGAAAGCCCCCCGAAGTGGGGCGTATCACATATCCCACTGTTCCAGCCCCTTGGTGCATGGAATTTAAATCTAGGTCCCCCAAGGGTCCCCTGAAGGCGCCAAGCTAATCTGGCACTACAACTGAATTATCATGGTCAAGCCATCTCCTGCTGCAGGGATCCGGGGCTAAAAGGGTTAACTCGATTTAAGTGATCACACGACCTAAATAAATTCTGGGACAAAATACATGGCAAACAAAACAAACTTAAACTGGACTATGTTTTGGGTGTTCACACGACTGAGTTATCTCGGACTAAAAATCGAGTTATCTGGATCACACGTCGTACGTTTTGGCCCCGGTGTGATCAGTTTAAACCGAGATAAATACCCGTTAACCCGGTCTAAATCGCTTGTGTGACGACGGCGCTCTATGTCCCTTGCGGATGGGCCAGTCTGGATTACTTCAATTTGAGAAACAGTTAGATCCGATTTTGTTCGTCCAGAAGGCAAGCCGATAGGTTCACATGACTCCACTGCTTCTGCAGGGGCACGTATGAATCTATGATTCAAGCAGAGTGAAGGCATTCACGATGAGCGTACCATTATTCCTGAAGCAGAACAAGGCCCGAAGAAAGCCAGAAGGTGACAGGTGCCGTCAAATTATAGGTGCCCCTAAAAAGCACGTGTCTCGACGGACGCAGCACATAACCCTTTGCCCGTCGGTAGCGATATCCGATGGCAAAAGGTTAACTCTACAACAATATGTAGCTCTACCGTGATAGTTCAAAGGTGGTGCTTGGCGCCTCTGTGGGTGCAGGCGATCGTGTGCAGGTCAGTGGTGCAGGAACTCATGGAGGGGGTCGGGAGGTGGGGTGGGGGGGGGGGGTCGGGGGACACGGGGGGGGGGGGGGTTGGGGGTGGGGGGTAGATACGACATGGCCTTCCTCCCCTAGACATCTTGGTATGGCGAGAGGGCCAGAGAGTTATTTAGCTATTAAAATAATCCGTTTTGGGCTTGGGTCATACCTCCTCCTCTAGGAATGAACTATACTGACAACCCCACATCCCTTCCCCCATAAAGAGGGTGGACCATATCTGCCGCGAAAATCTTTCAACGCCTTTGACGTGAATATTATCCCTCCTTCAAATGGAAGGAGGGTGCCTGACTCCACAGAATTTTCAAGCTCTGTTGATTTCCTGACCAACTTTGTTGTAGTGACAACCTATATAATCCCTCCCTCTCCCCCCCTCCCCCCCGCCTCAAAGCATTATTTCCCGTCTCCCAATTCTGACCGACCCTATTTTATTGCGTCTACCCTGAACTTATTCGCTGAGGAAAGAGGGAGGGGGTGGGGGGGGGGGGGATTGCACTCGTGTCGACATTTGGGGGACCCCGCTCCCACAACCGTCTGTACTTGTTTAATTTTTTTATTTAATATTTTTAACCTGACCAACATACGTTATTTCTTTTTAACCTTTTGGCTGTCGGTGGCTCTTTTTGTCGCGATGATTCCTGCAGGAATCATCACGACAAAAAGCGCTACCGACAGCCAAAAGGTTAAAGACCAAATGGGAAACGGAGTACTTTGTAATGGCCTAATTGGCGTTTTCCATTTTTTTAAAAAGTAGGTCAGAACATTCCATTCACGAAGAAAACCTCAAAGGGGGGGGGGGGGGGGGGAAGAGAAAAAAAGAAAAGAGAAATCTTTACCAGCAAAGAAACCTGGAATGAACTGAGAAACATGGCACAGACTTCAACCAGCGCGATCCATCTGCAAGAGGCATATATTCTCATAGGCCCCTGGAACCACAAGGGCTCATGATGATTTGTGTTTCTTTCTCGCAAGGAGTTTCAGCTTTTAGGCACTAGTAAGGTTTCGTTTGCAACGAACGACTCCCAACAACGAACGAAAGTGAAATTACAGCGGATGACCAGCTTCCACCATAAGCATAGACACCACTCCAAACATCTCCAAGGCATGGATCCTCATGTGCCCAGAGGGCAATTTTTAGAGTGCATCTCCAAGAAGCACACATCTACATAATTATTGCGTCTCCAGTAGGCATAGATCCTTATGAGCCCAGAGGGCGATGTTTAGAGTGCATCTCCAAAAGGCATACATCTTCATAATATTGTGTCTTCAAGAGGCACAGATCCTCATGAGCCCAGATAACGATGTTTCGAGTGCGGCATCTCCAAGAGTCATACATCCTCATTTTAGTGCGTCTCCAAGAGGCATAGATCCTCATGAGCCCAGAGGGCTCATGAGGATCTATGTCTCTTGGAGACGTTTGGAGTGTTGTCTATGCTTCTCGTACACACTGGTTATCCGCCCGTGATTCGCTGTCTTTGTTTTGTGCTTTGACCAAACTAGATATATGTCCATTGGTCGATAAAAAAACACTCCTCTCTACTTTGTAATCGTCGCTGTCACACTCCTCTCCCCTGACAGTGCTTTTAATTACTTTACTTTGTAATCGTCGCTGTCACACTCCTCTCCCCTGAGAGTGCTTATACCTACTTTACTTTGTAATCGTCGCTCTCACACTCCTCTCCCCTGACAGTGCTTGTACCTACTTTACTTTGTAATCGTCGCTCTCACACTCCTCTCCCCTGACAGTGCTTTTACCTACTTTACTTTGTAATCGTCGCTGTCACACTCCTCTCCCCTGACAGTGCTTGTACCTACTTTACTTTGTAATCGTCGCTCTCACACTCCTCTCCCCTGACAGTGCTTGTACCTACTTTACTTTGTAATCGTCGCTGTCACACTCCTCTCCCCTGACAGTGCTTGTACCTACTTTACTTTGTAATCGTCGCTCTCACACTCCTCTCCCCTGACAGTGCTTGTACCTACTTTACTTTGTAATCGTCGCTCTCACACTCCTCTCCCCTGACAGTGCTTGTACCTACTTTACTTTGTAATCGTCGCTGTCACACTCCTCTCCCCTGACAGTGCTTTTACCTACTTTACTTTGTAATCGTCGCTCTCACACTCCTCTCCCCTGACAGTGCTTTTACCTCCTTTACTTTGTAATCGTCGCTCTCACACTCCTCTCCCCTGACAGTGCTTGTACCTACTTTACTTTGTAATCGTCGCTGTCACACTCCTCTCCCCTGACAGTGCTTTTACCTACTTTACTTTGTAATCGTCGCTCTCACACTCCTCTCCCCTGACAGTGCTTTTACCTACTTTACTTTGTAATCGTCGCTTTCACACTCCTCTCCCCTCCCCTGACAGTGCTTGTACCTACTTTACTTTGTAATCGTCGCTCTCACACTCCTCTCCCCTGACAGTGCTTGTACCTACTTTACTTTGTAATCGTCGCTGTCACACTCCTCTCCCCTGACAGTGCTTGTACCTACTTTACTTTGTAATCGTCGCTGTCACACTCCTCTCCCCTGACAGTGCTTTTACCTACTTTACTTTGTAATCGTCGCTCTCACACTCCTCTCCCCTGACAGTGCTTGTACCTACTTTACTTTGTAATCGTCGCTTTCACACTCCTCTCCCCTGACAGTGCTTGTACCTACATTACTTTGTAATCGTCGCTCTCACACTCCTCTCCCCTGACAGTGCTTGTACCTACTTTACTTTGTAATCGTCGCTCTCACACTCCTCTCCCCTGACAGTGCTTGTACCTACTTTACTTTGTAATCGTCGCTGTCACACTCCTCTCCCCTGACAGTGCTTTTACCTACTTTACTTTGTAATCGTCGCTCTCACACTCCTCTCCCCTGACAGTGCTTTTACCTACTTTACTTTGTAATCGTCGCTTTCACACTCCTCTCCCCTCCCCTGACAGTGCTTGTACCTACTTTACTTTGTAATCGTCGCTCTCACACTCCTCTCCCCTGACAGTGCTTTTACCTACTTTACTTTGTAATCGTCGCTCTCACACTCCTCTCCCCTGACAGTGCTTGTACCTACTTTACTCTGTAATCGTCGCTCTCACACTCCTCTCCCCTGACAGTGCTTGTACCTACTTTACTCTGTAATCGTTGCTCTCACACTCCTCTCCCCTGACAGTGCTTGTACCTACATTACTTTGTAATCGTCGCTCTCACACTCCTCTCCCCTGACAGTGCTTGTACCTACTTTACTTTGTAATCGTCGCTCTCACACTCCTCTCCCCTGACAGTGCTTGTACCTACTTTACTTTGTAATCGTCGCTGTCACACTCCTCTCCCCTGACAGTGCTTTTACCTACTTTACTTTGTAATCGTCGCTCTCACACTCCTCTCCCCTGACAGTGCTTTTACCTACTTTACTTTGTAATCGTCGCTTTCACACTCCTCTCCTCTCCCCTGACAGTGCTTGTACCTACTTTACTCTGTAATCGTCGCTCTCACACTCCTCTCCCCTGACAGTGCTTGTACCTACTTTACTCTGTAATCGTTGCTCTCACACTCCTCTCCCCTGACAGTGCTTGTACCTACATTACTTTGTAATCGTCGCTCTCACACTCCTCTCCCCTGACAGTGCTTGTACCTACTTTACTTTGTAATCGTCGCTCTCACACTCCTCTCCCCTGACAGTGCTTGTACCTACTTTACTTTGTAATCGTCGCTGTCACACTCCTCTCCCCTGACAGTGCTTTTACCTACTTTACTTTGTAATCGTCGCTTTCACACTCCTCTCCCCTCCCCTGACAGTGCTTGTACCTACTTTACTTTGTAATCGTCGCTCTCACACTCCTCTCCCCTGACAGTGCTTTTACCTACTTTACTTTGTAATCGTCGCTCTCACACTCCTCTCCCCTGACAGTGCTTGTACCTACTTTACTCTGTAATCGTCGCTCTCACACTCCTCTCCCCTGACAGTGCTTGTACCTACTTTACTCTGTAATCGTCGCTCTCACACTCCTCTCCCCTGACAGTGCTTGTACCTACTTTACTCTGTAATCGTTGCTCTCGTTCGTTGTTGGGACTCGTTTGTTGCCAACGAAACCTCAATATTAACTCATTCAGCCCGGCGCACGTATTTCCCAAATTTTAGAGGCGTCATCCAACGACTATGCACCTGCTGCAGGAGATGGATCGACCATGATAATTCAAGGGCAGTGCCAGATTAGCTTGGCGCCGACAGGCGCCAAGCTAATCTGGCACTACCCTTGAATTATCATGGTCGACCCATCTACTGCTGTAGTGCGTCAGGGCTGAATGGGTTAACAGGGTGACTGCGAACGAGGACAGCATGCCGCTGCTATCGGAGCAATCCAGCGGCGGAAACTGTCCCTTTTTCACTGCGTGAACTTACTTACTAAGAAGCTGCACAACTTACCGTCTCTCCTTGCAATAAAGGGACTCGATCTATTGTCTTTGACTTGATTCTGATCCCGGGATACATATTTTGTTCTGCGCGTGAAGAAAACGACTAGCGGCCAAAAAGTACGACCTTTCCCGCCAAACAAACCTTGAATGAATAACCCGTCTCTCTCCTTACTACAAAGGGGGCTCAACCTGTCGTCATTAACCTCATTCTGATCCAGGGATAAATTTGTTCTGCTCGTGAAGAAAACGACTAGCGTAACAAAATATAGGGCCTTTCCCACCAAACATGCCTTGAATGAATAAGCAGTCTCTCTCCTTACTATAAGGGGGCCGGCTCAACCTTCGGTCTTTTATCTAATTCTGATCAAGAAATAAATTTGTTCTGCGCGGCATGAGGAAAACGACTAGCGAAAGAAGAAAAATAGGACCTTTCCCGCCAAACGAGCCTTGATTGAATTAGCTAAGCTGTCTTTCTCCTTACTATAAGGGGGCTCAACCTGTTGTCTCTGGCCTGATTCTGTGCTATGAACAACTATTATTCTGCGCGTAAAGAAATCGACTAGCGAAACAAAATAGGAATTTTCCCGCCAAACAAGCTTGAACGAATTAGCTAAGCTGTCTGTCTACGCGGAACATAATCGTCAATTATGTACGTCTGCGAGACGTCGCGCTAAGATCGGTTCGCCTAGAATTTCACGGCTTCGGCACGCTGGCCAGTCAATTGTTTTGAACATAGAAGAGACATAGATGCTCATGAGAATCTATGTCTCTCGCAGTCAAAGCTATTTCTCACACTCAGACGGCATAGCGTTACTGGAATACGCGGTCTAAAGGCCTGTAAGAGGAGACTTGGTTTTCGTGTGGTCTTGTTGCGTGCCTGTGTCTTCTCAGTCAGTTGTTGTCCCGCTTTTCAACATTTCTTTCAACAGGGCGGGCATTGGGTGCAAGCATTCGACAATGAATCTTGTTCTCAGTTTTTGTCGCGACTTTACAAGACTGTTTTACCCATTTCTGTTTTCACTTGTAAGGAGCAGGCACACGTAACAAAGGTTCCGGCTCTGTGCTGCCACTAGCAGGCATCGGTGGAACTCTCCTGCGTGGCAACGGAGAAGAAGAGCGGAAAAGTCTCTTTTTTTTATAAAGACAATCAAGCTTCATAATTCAACAAAAATTATTTCTTGTGAGCAGCATTATCCAAAGACGTCAAAAAAGGATATATTGTAAACTATTCACCCATTTCATGCTAAGGCCTCATGTTTACATTATTTAAAGGCGTACCGAGGGCAATTTAAAAAAGGAGATATTGTAAACCCAGCCAATCATCTCTTCGAGCTTCTGCCCTCTGGCCGGCGGTTTCGTGCTGTGAAAGCCAGAACCTCTCGATTCAGATGCAGATTCTTTCCAGAAGCTATCCTCAGTTCATCACCACCTATGGAACAACGTGATTCCATGATCGTGACATATGACTGATTTGTGTGTAAATATTGTGTTTATCTATCCTTAGTGCTGTATACAGGACGATCGCCAACTGAGTGTATGACATGATGAATGCTTGTGTAGCCCTACAGGTGAGGATGTATTTTACTGTCGCCATGTCACACAAAAATCCTTGTAACGTTTACATGGTAAATAAATCTCTCTCTCTCTCTCTCTCTCTCTCTCTCTCTCTCTCTCTCTCTCTCTCTCTCTCTCTCTCTCTCTCTCTCTCTCTCTCTCTCTCTCTCCCCCCACCCCCCCACCCCCACCACCACCACAAACCACGGTACCGGCGACGGCAACTTATCGATTTCGGCAAACATGAGATTACTTACACTTGAAAATACTCATAATAACTCGTAAAACAGACCTACATTTGTAAAGGTTTTTTATTTTGGCACCACCATTAAACAATTGTAGTCGATGTCTCCCGAATGGTAACACAGATTTCAAAGGACAACTCTAATCTTAGAGGATTTAGACCTTGGGACGCAATGTGTTAACTGAGGGCATGCTGCTCCAAATGTGCATCACTTCGGTTGCAAACATATTTTTTTCTTTTTTGTTTGTTTGTTAACTCATTCAGCCCCGACACACCACAGCAAGACACAGCTCCAGCATGATAGTTCAAGGGTGGTGGCAGAATAGCTTGGCGCCCATAGGCGCCAAGCTATTCTGACACCACCCGTGAACTACCATGATCGATCTGTCCTTCAGAGGTCAACTTCAAAATTTGGGGGTAGAATGTGTTAAAAAAAATGCAGGGGCGCCAAAAGCACCATTTTTTTCTCACTCTCTTCAAAATCTCAGACCCGACTGTAAGCCATTGGCTGCTGCCGTCGATCCCACGGGAGGAAAAGAGGCGTAATAGATTGTTGCCCAAAGTCAGATGTAGGTCAGTTGCACGTGTTTCGATGAAAACAGTGGATTAAAAGACCGGACAAACAGGGGATATCTGTCCGGGCTTTTAATCCACTGTTTTCGTCAAAACACGTTTCTCTCTTGAGCTATTTCTGATTTCCGAATATAAATGTTGTCTAATATTAACTTTGGTCGGAGTCAGTTATGTTTTTGGGCTCTAGAATCGATCCAACCGCCCCAAAATCCTAAACGCATTCACTTAACGGATGATTTGACGGTGGATTCTCACGCTTTCGGAACGCCTAAATTCCCTTTAGACATTATGATGCACAATGGCATTGGAGTGGATCCGTTGCTTCTGGTAAGTTGTTTTCGTCTTTAGACCTTAAAAAATAAAAATCTCCATTTTTGAACACGTGATGCTTTTATCTCCGCTGAGATTTATCTTGGTAAAAGTAGTGTAGAATTACTTAGTATTTTTCTTTTTCTTCGCGTAAAGAGCCTTCTCAATGAGTGCATTGTTTTCATAATAATATGTACTGCAAGAATGAGGCGTCAAAGAAATTATAAGCAACAAGAATATGACGTCATCTTGCTGTCGAGTGACGTAAATGTTTTCTTGTTACCATCATTATTTGATAATGACGTGGAATCTATTTATCCGCCGATCGGTACATCGTCAGTAGCAGTAGGGGTTTAAAATCGACAGCATACGCTCAATCATATATCCAGAATTAGAGACCAACACACACCCTACCCAACTTTGACAACCGACGTCTTCTTCACGCAATGAAGGTGAGAGTTCAAATGAACGATTTCCGAGTCAACTCAATGAATTAAAAAAATTAATTGCTGATGATCAGTTCTGTGTACACTAACATTATAATTATATATATATTTATATATATATATATATATATATATTCTTTACTTTTAAGCAAAGGCGTCGCTCAAAGCCAAAAATGCACTCAATCAGATTAACTCCAAGGGACGTAATTTTCATTTCAATTCAATTTCTGCTGTGCTAATGCCGTGAAATTTCAAGCTGTTAATCTTGCATTGTGTCATCAGCACATCAGCTGCCCTTTTTGTGACTGCATCGCTTACCAGATTTAGAAAGAGAGGGTAATGGGAGAGCCTTCCACTGAACACCTACTGCACTGATGAAGCAATAGGGACTACCCTCATGTGCCCCGCATTCCGCTGGAGAATATCCAGTCCCTGCCCCCGAGAGGCGAGTCTAGTGAATATTCCCAAACAGATATTGGACCTGCTGGGTAGATTTAGGGTTTTGCCGCCTACGACCGGTTTCGCCCCAAGAGGGGGTGGTGGGGGGGGGGGGCGGAGTGTGTGTGTGTGTGTGTGTGAGGGGGGGGGGGGCTCGTCAAGTAGGCATATATATATATATATATATATATATATATATATATATATATATATATATATATATATATATATATATATATATATATATATATATATATATATATATATATATATGTTTTTAGTCTTGGGATATTGTTTATTATGCACATTAGTGAGTTCCGGTTGTGTTTGTTTGTATGTATGCGGAAGGGTATGGGGGTGTGGGAAAGTTGTTGTGGATGACGTGAAAATGTAACTTTTATTACTTTTTTCTTGTTTCTTTGTGTATGTTACTGCTGCGCCCAAATTTCCCTTCGCGAATAATAAAGTATTATTGTAGTCTGGGCATCGAAAAGGGTGTGAACAAATTTTGACGCTAGCTGGGCTCCAATCCACGATCTTTGGAACAAGAATCGAACGCACTATTACCTGAGCTACCCATCTCCCCCTTTTCTCTAAAACAACGCCTGATCTCAACTGGTGTGCTGTTGATCTTAACAATAGTGTGTGCTGGTTTATGATTTTGGACCTAACGTCTTTGTTTTCGGTTCTTGTTTTGTTTCAGTTTCGTTTGCCTTGCTGTGGTTGTTGTTGTTTTTTGTTTGTTACTTGACGGTTGTGAGTGAAGGACGGGGTGTATGTGGTGTTTTGTTTGTTTAACTCATTCTACCCCAACACCGAAATCCTTACATTTTGTCGTTGTCCTCTGAAGACTGCATTGCAGTGCAGGACACAGATCGACCATGATAGTTCAAGGGTGATGCCAGAATAGCTTGGCGCCCATAGGCGCCAAGCTATTCTGGCATCACCCTTGAACTATCATGGTCGATCCTTATCTTCCTGTGGTGTGTCTGGGGTAGAATGGGTTAAGCTGATAATACATAGTGAGGAATGTTTCGTGCGCCCCGATGGCCTTTGCGCACTGGGAACGGCTTCGTATTACAGTACCGTCAGACGTGCCTCCGTGAAGTGCCGAAACTCGACAACATAAGCTCACATTTTGAAGTCCGCGCTCCGCTCTGGAGAGGAAAATGGGCCATAAACTCTAGCTTATCGCAAAAGCTCTATAATTATCATCGCGCCATCAGTTTGAAAAGTTCGTTTTGACATCAATGCTTTTTCCCCAGTGCGTAATCATTTTACCTTGCGGGGCAGTCGCTCTTTAACCTTCTTGTGCTTGCAGCCACAGGTTCTGATTTACCGTACCGGTGATTGCAGGCATGAAAAGGTTAAAACAGCAAATTTAGACGCCAGACGATTGCCGTACAATTTCAACACTGTCCCTGGCGGTATGAAATCATCGTACATTCAACGTCCAAGAAACATGAGTACAAAGTAGTTTCAGCAAGAGGGGTAGATCCTCATGAGCCCCCGCAACTGCTGAAACGCCGCTGAAGATCTATACCTCTTGCAGTTTTTTGTCTGCAGTGAACTAGTCATCACCGTCCCTGCCGCTCTGAAATCATCGTAATTTCAACGTCAAAGATCACGAGTGGTTTCAGCAAGAGGCATAGATCATAATGAGACCTCCGCACCTGCGGGGTGTTCATGAGGATCTATGCCTCTTGCAGTTGGGTGGCGTTCAGTTTGTGAAGGCGTGGAAAATGTTTTCTGCATCACTACCGTTAGTCGTATTTTACGTTTCTGAAATAATGTGTGAATAAACCAGCACCAAAAAGCCTGACCTGTCTAAAGAACATAGGCACAGAGAGAGGTTAGCAAGATGCGTAGAACCTCATGAGCCCCCGCAGTTGCGGGGGACATGAGGATCTATGCCTCATGCAATTAGATTTTCTAGTCATATGAGGTAGAAAAACAGAAATATAAAATAGAAGATTGCCACAGAGCGTACAAAAAAATCATGCTGACTCTACTTCATCACTTTCGCTCTAAAAAGCCTCTGGCTAAATTGTTTGGGGACCGCCTGATACACCGTAAAAAGCTCAGGGAGATGGATCGACCTTGACAGGGATCAAATTGCGGAAGCTGATTGTTTCAGACCGCCTTCCCCCCTCCCTCCCCTCCCACCTCTCGTTTTAACCAACCCCACCCACCACCTCTCTGCTCCTGCTTATTACCAAAAACAGTTAAACGTTAGGGTTCAACAAGATGACAATTTTAAAGACGGGGCACCGAAAACACTCAGAATATTTCATTTTTGTTTTAATTTCTTCTTTGCACCCAAGCTAGGTTCGAACCCAAGATCTTTCGGACGAGAGTCGAACGGTCTACCATATTACCTGAGAAGCTAGTGCACGAAGAATACCAGAGCAGATGACTTTTTTTCAAGACACTGCCTGGTGAGCAAAAAGGTCCTTGGGGCCCTCGTTGGACACAGTTGGCCCGCGCACGGCCGTGAGCGGGCCCACTGAGCCCAAACACGGCCCGAGGACCTTTTGGTTACTGGGAAGTCCATGATTAACTACCACTTGTCAGCTGTCTCAAACGATCCGCTCCGCTGGGAAAATAAAAATTCGAGAGCGTCAACCGAACTACTCCGGACAAGGACGAGTTACTATAGTTCGCAAAAACTCCGTTATAAATGTTTCTTGGTATGTAGCACAATATGGCCCCACAGAACTGTTTATTTACGAAGTGTGGATGTCGTCAAATGGGAGACTATTCAGTCTGCCTTTTCTTTTGGTTGTGTACGTAGGAGTCCCCCTCCCCCCCCCCCGCCCCCTCCCTCCTCGCCAAATTGAGCACGAGGGGTGCTAGGCGATAACTGTCAGGCGCGGCTACTCACAAGAAGGGTGAACAGTCTTAGCTGAGGCACAACAACGCTGATTTCAGCAATCAAAGTCCGCACGTGGAGCATCTCGCTTAAACTCATTCTATCCCAGACACACCACAGGAAGATAAGGATCGACCATGATAGTTCAAGGGTGATGCCAGAATAGCTTGGCGCCCATAGGCGCCAAGCTATTCTGGCATCACCCTTGAACTATCATGGTCAATCTGTGTCCTGCACTGCAATGCAGTCTTCAGAGGACAACGGGCAAAATTTAAGGATTTCGGTCTTGGGGTAGAATGAGTTAAACTCCTTCACTGCCACCGGTCGTACGGCGTACGTCTGAAATCTGTGTAAATTCAACGCGAAAGGGCTCCAGCCTTCCCATGAACAATGGATACAGTGTGGTCTCAGCAAGAGGCATGAGGATCTATGCCTCTTGCAGTAGTGTGCAGTCCATTTTTTTTTTTTCTTTTCTCGTTTCAGTTTTGCTTGGTCTTTTGAGTTGTTTTTCTTGGCCATCGCTTCATCAACTACAACCTTCCATTTTCGCTCCAGTATTTATAACCGGCCTCTGAGCATAATCATCCCAGCCTTTAGGGTGCTCTGGATCTGGTGCGTCCCAAGAAGCAATAGGCCCGAGGGTGGACGTCTGCCGAAGTGCGGACTGCCACTGCAGACTCCCACTGCGGTCGACGTCGGCCCGAGGGATCTTTGCTGACTGGTGCTTCTGCTTTCAATCATTTTCTAGCGTTTCAGACATGTGTGAACATGATCACCATAAAAGTTTACCAAAAAAAACAAAATTATGGGATACAAATTCTTGAATTTTTCGTTTACAAAAAGATGTATATTTCAGCGTAAAACAGCGCGCAGCCGTTTTTTTTTTATTTTTTAAAAATAGTTTTATCAGAGGTGCCGCATCCGGATACGCAGCAAAAGGAGGCGTATCTGTATGCGGAACGTCTTGAAGTTGGTAAGGCCTTTATGCGTAACCTTGTGGCAACTTTCCTAATTTAAGAAAAGGTGAAAAAGAGTAGGAAAGTCCTTCATTGTACGTCATTCAATCGTCATAAAACGAGCCATTTTGTGCAGCATTATTGTAAGAACATAATTATAAACGACAGATGATGAACTCTTCAGGGAATGTCACTTTAATTAAGCAATGTATTGCAGTCGAAAACAACCCTACAAAGATTAAAAAAACGGTTATAATAAGTAGGAAGTCGAACGACTTCCCTCGAAAAAGTCTTAATCTGAAGTAACAGATGGTGTATTGTGGTAGACTGCACTTTACACCAATTATACAAACCTAATATTGTCAGCAGAGTACACGCCTACACACACGCACGCACACACACACACACACACACACACACACACACACACACACACACACACACACACACACACACACACACACACACGTACAGCAACAGAAGAGTCGGTCATGAAAGTTCAAGGGTAGTGACAGGTTAGCTTGGCGCCTCTGAAGGCGCTAAGCTAATCTGGCACTACCATTGAAGTGTCATGCCAAGCGTGCTTTTGAACCTGCCATTGAACCTGCACATGAACCTGTCCTTGAAACTGCTCTGAAACCTGTCCTTGAATCTGCCCTTGAATCTGCCCTTTAACGTGTTCTTACGACTGCCCATCAGCTTGCTCTTGAACCAGCCCTTGAACCCGCTCATGAACCTGCCTTTAAACCTACCCTCAA
Organism: Semisulcospira habei; assembly: GCA_036245525.1. NCBI lineage: Eukaryota > Metazoa > Mollusca > Gastropoda > Semisulcospiridae > Semisulcospira > Semisulcospira habei. The sequence goes on along the minus strand of BTPG01000001.1, from coordinate 161,406,180 downwards.
AACTGCCCTTAAACATGCCCATGAACCGGTCCTTAAAAGCCTGCCCTTAAACCTGCCCATGAACCTGTCATTAAACCTGCCCATGAACCTGCCCTTAAAACTGACCTGAAAACTGCTCTTAAACCTGCACTTCAACCTGCCTTTAAACCTGCCTGTGAATCTGCCCATGAACCTGCCTACGAAAATCATCTTGAACCTGACCTTGAACCTGCCTTTGAACTTGACCTTAAACCTTAAACCTACCTTGAATCTTAATCTGACACTACCCTTGAATTGTGATGCTAGATTAGCCTTGTGATTTCCTACTACTGGTACATAGTCATTACATATGCACTTCGGTACGGTGGTAAAATTGATTATTATGGGCGAATGCAGGAAACAAAAGAATGAGAAATGGTTTTCATCGCAAAAACCGTGAACTCCATAATCTAAAACGACTGTAGTTTCAGTAGACTTCTTCATTTGTACCAAACAGTGTGTAGACGACACTTCTCAGCGGCAAAGAACACCGGAATACCTTTCATTTCATAATCTAAAACGACAGTAGTTTTAGTAGACTTCTTCATTTGTACCAAATAGTGTGTAGACGACACTTCTCAGCGGCAAAGAACACCGGAATACCTTTCATTTCTTGTTAACTTCAAAACAAGAAACCCATTCAACCCCAATGCCGCATTTCCCAAATTTTAAATTCTAAAGATCTAAAGACGTTGTACAAGTTGCAGGAGATGGATCGACCATGATAATTCAAGGGTAGTGCCAGATTAGCTTGGCGCCGACAGGCGGCAAGCTAATCTGGCACTACTCTTGAATTATCATGGTCGATCCATCTCCTTCTGCAGGGCTTTGGGTTTAACTGGGTTAACTTTGTCTCGAAGGTGGGCTTGATTGATGACATTCTCCAATACAGCGGTTTCTCAATGTTGTCTTGCCTCAGCTTAGGTTTTTTTACTCATCTTTTCACAAGCCATATGAGAGGCACACGTATTAGAGCTGTGCTATGGCCGCTTGTGCGCAGCTGGGGAACCCTGCTACGTACGATATAACATAAAATAATAATGAGCAGAAAAGTATTTCTACGACGTTCAGACGTTGTCATTTAAGTTAGTCCTTTTGTGCAGTATTGTTGTAAGAGATACCAAGAATATATAAAAGGAGATATTGCGAATTGTTAACCCTTTATTTAAAAAAGGTTCTAGGTCAGATGCAGGAAACTACAGGCCAGTAAGCTTAACGTGTATAGTATGTAAAGTTTTAGAGTCTATAGTCCGAGATGAGATCGTTAATCATTTCATGGTGAATAATATGTACACTGAATGCCAACATGGAAGGAAACGATCATGTGTTACTCAGCTACTACAGGTTATGGATGATATAACCTCCTTACTGGACAACACAAAAAACGGTTGACATCATATACTTAGACTTTAGAAAAGCATTCGACACTGTTCCTCATGAACGGCTTCTTCAGAAACTAGAGGCCTATGGTGTATGTGGAAACATTTCCAACTGAATAAGAAGTTTTTTACATGCAAGAGAACAAATGGTAAAGGTTGGAGAAGCAAAATCGGACAAAATAAAGGTACTGAGCGGCATACCTCAAGGTAGCATCTTAGGACCTATATTATTTACGATATTTATAAATGACTTGCCAGATTGTGTTAAAAGCATGTGCAAAATTTTCGCAGATGATACTAAAATCTATAATGAATCGAGCAATAAAGACGTGTTGCAGCACGATTTGGATCACTTGCAAGAGTGGTCCGACACATGGGACTTACATTTTAATGTAGAGAAATGCAAGGTCTTACATGCTGGAAGGAACAATCCTGAACACGATTACTTGATGAAAGTGAACAGCAACATTAAAAAGGTGGTATCTTGTGAGGAGGAAAGAGATTTAGGTGTGGTCTTCGACAAAGTTCTATCTTTTGACCCCCATATTCAGAACTGCATCAATAAGGCCAACAAAATGGTTGGAGTAATTAAGAGAGCTTTTAATTATTTGGACAAGGACATTTTTAGTAAACTGTATAAATCACTAGTCAGACCACATTTAGAGTATGCAAACACTGTATGGTACCCAGGTTTAAAGAGACAATCAGCTGCACTCGAAAGGGTACAGAGACGAGCAACAAAGCTGGTCAAAGAATGTAGAAATATGACTTATTCAGACAGACTCAGATACTTTGGATTACACTCCTTACGCGGACGTAGAATACGGGGAGACTTAATCCAGGTTTTTAAAATTTAAAATGGCATCGACGACCTAAAGTGGAACGACTTTTTTGCAACACCATTCTGTGACAGAACCCGAAATTCTGAAGGGAAAATCTTTGTACAGCACTGTAACGCTAACCTGCGGAAGTTTTGTTTTACTAACAGAGTTGCCATTGTTTGGAATGACTTACCAGTTTCATTAAAAAAAAGCATCTAATATAAATTCTTTTAAAAACCAGCTGGACGAATTACCAAAATTTAAAGAGATTTTTTTATTCCTATGATGAATGATTTTATAGGAAAATTGCATGCATAGCAGACCCATAAAGGAACTAAAGAAAGAAAGGACATTTATAAAGGCCTCACGGCCTATTTTGTCCTCACAATACTACTACTACTACTACTACTACTTATTGGTTAGAGCAGGCCAGGTTAAAATGCCGCTTCCTGGTGTGTGGCAGAGGTCTGACAGCGAGCCCGCGAGCGCAGTCAACCTCTGCGTAAGTTAATGTCCCCCAGTGGTCAGTTATATAGTTCAGTTGAGCTCTTCTTTTTACGAAAACAGGCAAGCCTATCATTAGATAAAATGGCTAAGTACCTTGAAAAAGGAATATCTGCATTTCCGGAAATAAGAAGTAGGTCAACATTGTACGGGTTTCGACAAAAGCAGTGGAATTAAAGCCTGGACAAACATGCGACTATAGACAAGAATACCACGTGTTTTGACGAAAACGGTGGATCATAGACCCCGACAAACATGCGATTATTTTGCACGAGTTTTGACGAAAACAGTGGATTAAAAACCCAGGCAAACCTGCGATAACCGCATGTTTGTCCGGGTTTTTCATCTACTGTTTTCGTCCAAACATTTGCATTTTTGATTTACATCTTATCTCCGAACAACCCCCACCCGGGTCTGCCCTGGGGGACTTGGGTTGGGTTAACTACTTTTTAGTTCCCAGGGTTACCCTGGTCAGCCCCACAGGGTGGGTGTTCCCTTCTATTCCGGGGCATGTATTTCTGTCTACCCTTGGTACATTCACCTGTATTTTCTTTTATAAAACTCTCCCTACTGTCTGCGCTGCCTGTAGCTCTTGATATTGGATGTGTGTTGCTAAATGGTCTAGTTAGGTTTATTTAACATATTAGACCGGCTGGCGACATACATTCAATATTCTGTTTAGTTGTTTTTTTTTTTTTCACAAGCAGTGCAGGCACGTCCTGAGAAAGTCTTGTTGCTGTCGGGACGTTAAGCAAAGTACAACTACTATTGACTCCAAACCGTTACTCCCCCCCCCCTCCCCTCGCCCTCCATCTGATACATCTTAAAAGAGGTTTCTCGGCTACTATCAACGCCACTATTATGGAGGAAACTAGCCATAAAGTGTCACCCGCAACACAATACTACGTTCGTATTCTCACGTAAAGGAACACCAAAACGCGCAATAAAAATTTGATGGACAGCCGCCGATGCCAAATCTGACAACTCTGTTATTGCTGGCAATGTGTTGGTATTTATCAGCTTTCAGAGGAGATCACATATAACTGCAAGAGACATACATCCTCATGAGCCTCCGTATCTGCGGGGGCCCATGAGGATCTATGGCTCTTGCTGGTTTCATTTGCAGTCGGTTCCGTCTGCTGAGGCGGTAGATATCAACCAGACGGTGAATATCTAATGGTTTCTGGGACGTTGATCATAGTCTACGACAGAGGTCTGGTGTTATTATTATGGGGGCACTCAGACGCGTATGGATTTGCTAATGTCTTGTGTGTGTGTGTGTGTGTGTGTGTGTGTGTGTGTGTGTGTGTGTGTGTGTATGTGCGCGCGTGCGTGCGTGCTTGTGCGCGTGCGTGCTTTTCAAGGATGTAGTTCAGAGTCTATGGCTGAGGTGTGGTATTATTACTTGTTACTGTTATGGGGTTACTGTTATGAAACGTGTATGGATGTACTAATGTCTCGTGTCTTTGTGAAGGGGGTACAGGAGGAGAGGGACGGGGGTATGTGAGTGGGTAGATGGGTGAATGGTGGTGAGAGGAGAATGTATGTGTGATAGTGTGTGTGCGTGTGTGTGTGTGTGTGTGTGTGTGCGTGTGTGTGAGTGCGTGTGTGTGCGTGCGTGCGCGCGTGCGTGTGTGTATGTATGGGTGTGTGTGTGTGTGTGTGTGTGTGTGTGTTTGTGTGTGTGCCTGTGCCTGTGCCTGTGCCTGTGTGTATATGTATGTGCGTATACACGTGTGTCTGTATGTGTTTATGAATTCCCTCTGACATTTACTGTCTGCTAATGTAGCGCCGGTATTCTTTGCCTTGTGCGGTTTTGGCATCGCTAAACGCCTAATCAGCAGACTATACCGTCCTCGGATGGGCACATCAAAGCAATCTTTCATCCTGACACACAAGTGCATGAATAAATGTGACTTTGATAGTTCAAGGGTAGTGCCAGAATAGCTTCGCGCCCTTAGGCGCCAAGCTATTCTGGCACCACCCTTAATAATAATAATAATAATAATAATAATAATACATAGCTTTTATATAGTGCCCTTCCCCACGGACAGCAAGCTCGGAGCGCTTTACAGCACATAAAAATGATATTAATAATATTAAAAAGGAGAAATATTTGAACCCCTTAACTAGAATGATTGTAAATAAATTGTAATGGAGCCTTTATAGCACAATACACAAATTTGAGGCCACTGGTATGGGCACTGGGGACTAGGTTAGGGTGGGGTGTGTGTGTGTGTGTGTGTGTGTGTGTGTGTGTGTGTGTGTGTGTGTGTGTGTGCGTGAGTGTGTGCGTGCGCGCGCGCGCGCGTGTGTGTGTGTGTGTGTGTGTGTGTGTGTGTGTGTGTGTGTGTGTGTGTGTGTGTGTGTGTTGGGGGATGGGGTGACAAGAAGAGCGGGTACATCTGACCACCAGCTTTCTGCCACTCCCCCGACGTTCTCTGAAAGATCTGCCACACAAACTTAAAAGCTCTCGCAACATCTCTCTTTGCGTATGAAATACAGCAAATTCTGGATATAACAAATCGCCAGGGGACACTGGGTTTTTTTTCTTGTTGTTATACGCGAAGTTTGTTATTAGCAAAGTAATTTACCTGGAATTTACGTAGAAGGAGTTCTGCCTTGACCTCTGAAAAAGTGTTGTTATATCGAACTTAAAAAAAAAAAAAAAAACGACCTTCTTATAAGCGCATTAGACTGTACTGGGAGGTGAAACCATAGTTAACCCGTTCAGTGCCAGGGGACGCCGCAGACTGTGTTGCAATCTTCGTTAATTTAATCCCAGCCCCCCCCCCCACCCCCCCACCCCGCTCCTCACACACAAAAAACCCGGAAAAAAGAGAAGAAAACAAAACAAAAACAAATAGGATTCAAAGTGGTGCCAGCAAGAGGCATAGATCCTCAGGAGACCCCGCAATTTGCGGGGGCTCATGAGGATCTATGCCTCTTGCAGTTGGGTGGTGTTCACATCTTCTCGGCACCGAACAGGATGAGTACGATCGAGAAAAAAGGGGGTGAGAGGTGAGTACAGGGCTGGGCTGTGGTGAATGGGGAGGGGGGGGGGCGGTGGCGGTGGGGGAGGGGAGGGCGAGGGGTTGGGGGGGGGGCGGTCGGGGGCGGAACGTCTGAGGAAACGGTGCTCAAGAAAACAGATGGGTGACCAGCGAAAAAAAACAAAAACCGACGGACTGCCAGATGAAAGTGTCCTTAGACAAGACAGAGCGGTGTCAAATAATTGACTCGTGACCCATCAAAGCAATGGACTCGGCTTTCGAAAGTCCTCGTGTACGATTCTAGATCGGGTCAACATTTGAACAGACTCCTCCTTGGAATTTAATTTGGAGCCCCGTGTTAACCCCCCATGCACTGCCAGTGATCGTGAAATACCACGTGAAAAAAAATCTAAAAATCAACGCCGATAATGCACGTTTGTCAGAGGAATACTGATACAAATTGCGGACAACAAGTGCGTGCGTGCTTTTCAAGGATGTAGTTCAGAGTCTATGGCTGGGTGAATGGTGGTGAGAGGAGAATGTATGTGATAGTGTGTGTGCGTGTGTGTGTGCGTGTGTGTGAGTGCGTGAGCGTGCGTGCGTGCGCGCGCGCGTGCGTGTGTGTGTGTTTGCGCGCGCGCGCGTGCGTGCGTGTGTGTGTGTGTGTGTGTGTGTGTGTGTGTGTGTGTGTGTGTGCGTGTGCCTGTGTATATATGTGTGTGCGTATACGCGTGTGTCTGTATGTGTTTATGAATTCCCTCTGACATTTACTGTCTGCTAATGTAGCGCCGGTATTCTTTGCCTTGTGCGGTTTTGGCATCGCTAAACGCCTAATCAGCAGACTATACCGTCCTCGGATGGGCACATCAAAGCAATCTTTCATCCTGACACACAAGTGCATGAATAAATGTGACTTTGATAGTTCAAGGGTAGTGCCAGAATAGCTTCGCGCCCTTAGCGCCAAGCTATTCTGGCACCACCCTTAATAATAATAATAATAATAATGATACATAGCTTTTATATCGCGCCCTTCCCCACGAACAGCAAGCTCGGAGCGCTTTACAGCACATAAAAATAATATTAATAATATTGAAAAGGAGAAATATTTGAACCCTTGAAATAGAATGATTGTAAATAAATTGTAATGGAGCCTTTATAGCACAATACACAAATTTGAGGCCACTGGTATGGGCACTGGGGACTAGGTTAGGGTGGTGTGTGTGTATGTGTGTGTGTGTGTGTGTGTGTGTGTGTGTGTGTGTGTGTGTGTGTGTGTGCGTGCGTGCGTGCGTGCGTGCGTGTGTGTGTGTGTGTGTGTGTGTGTGTGTGTGTGTGTGTGTGTGTGTGTGTGTGTGTGTGTGTGTGTGTGTGTGTGTGTGTGTGTGTGTTGGGGGATGGGGTGACAAGAAGAGAGGACGTCTGACCACCAGCTTTCTGCCACTCCCCCGACGTTCTCTGAAAGATCTGCCACACAAACGTAAAAGCTCTCGCAACATCTCTCTTTGCGTATGAAATACAGCAAATTCTGGATATAACAAATCGCCAGGGGACACTGGGTTTTTTTTCTTGTTGTTATACGCGAAGTTTGTTATTAGCAAAGTAATTTACCTGGAATTTACGTAGAAGGAGTTCTGCCTTGACCTCTGAAAAAGTGTTGTTATATCGAACTTAAAAAAAAAAAAAAAAACGACCTTGTTATAAGCGCATTAGACTGTACTGGGAGATGAAACCATAGTTAACCCGTTCAGTGCCAGGGGACGCCGCAGGCTGTGTTGCAATCTTCGTTAATTTAATCCCCCCCCCCTCCCCTCCCCTCACACACAAAAAAACCGGAAACAAGAGAAGAGAAAACAAAACAAAACAAAAACAAATAGGATTCAAAGTGGTGCCAGCAAGAGGCATAGATCCTCAGGAGACCCCGCAATTTGCGGGGGCTCATGAGGATCTATGCCTCTTGCAGTTGGGTGGTGTTCACATCTTCTCGGCACCGAACAGGATGAGTACGATCGAGAAAAAAGGGGGTGAGAGGTGAGTACAGGGCTGGGCTGTGGTGAATGGGGAGGGGGGGGGGAGGGTGGCGGTGGGGGAGGGGAGGGCGAGGGGTTGGGGGGGGGCGGGGGCGGGGGCGGAACGTCTGAGGAAACGGTGCTCAAGAAAACAGATGGGTGACCAGCGAAAAAAACCAAAAACCGACGGACTGCCAGATGAAAGTGTCCAAGACAGAGCGGTGTCAAATAATTGACTCGTGACCCATCAAAGCAATGGACTCGGCTTTCGAAAGACCTCGTGTACGATTCTAGATCGGGTCAACATTTGAACAGACTCCTCCTTGGAATTTAATTTGGAGCCCCGAGTTAACCCCCCATGCACTGCCAGTGATCGTGAAATACCATGTGAAAAAAAATCTAAAAATCAACGCCGATAATGCACGTTTGTCAGAGGAATACTGATACAAATTGCGGACAACAAGTGCGTGCTTGCTTTTCAAGGATGTAGTTCAGAGTCTATGGCTGGGTGAATGGTGGTGAGAGGAGAATGCATGTGATAGTGTGTGTGCGTGTGTGTGTGCGTGTGTGTGAGTGCGTGTGCGTGCGTGCGTGCGCGCGCGCGTGCGTGTGTGTGTGTGCGCGCGCACGCGCGTGCGTGTGTGTGTGTGTGTGTGTGTGTGTGTGTGTGTGTGTGTGTGTGTGTGTGTGTGTGTGCCTGTGCCTGTGTATATATGTGTGTGCGTATACGCGTGTGTCTGTATGTGTTTATGAATTCCCTCTGACATTTACTGTCTGCTAATGTAGCGCCGGTATTCTTTGCCTTGTGCGGTTTTGGCATCGCTAAACGCCTAATCAGCAGACTATACCGTCCTCGGATGGGCACATCAAAGCAATCTTTCATCCTGACACACAAGTGCATGAATAAATGTGACTTTGATAGTTCAAGGGTAGTGCCAGAATAGCTTCGCGCCCTTAGGCGCCAAGCTATTCTGGCACCACCCTTAATAATAATAATAATAATAATGATACATAGCTTTTATATCGCGCCCTTCCCCACGAACAGCAAGCTCGGAACGCTTTACAGCACATAAAAATAATATTAATAATATTGAAAAGGAGAAATATTTGAACCCTTGAAATAGAATGATTGTAAATAAATTGTAATGGAGCCTTTATAGCACAATACACAAATTTGAGGCCACTGGTATGGGCACTGGGGACTAGGTTAGGGTGGGGTGTGTGTGTGTGTGTGTGTGTGTGTGTGTGTGTGTATGCGTGCGTGTGTGTGTGTGCGTGCGTGTGTGTGTGTGTGTGTGTGTGTGTGTGTGTGTGTGTGTGTGTGTGTGTGTGTGTGTGTGTGTGTGTGTGTGTGCGTGTGTGTTGGGGGAGGAGGTGACAAGAAGAGAGGACGTCTGACCACCAGCTTTCTGCCACTCCCCCGACGTTCTCTGAAAGATCTGCCACACAAACGTAAAAGCTCTCGCAACATCTCTCTTTGCGTATGAAATACAGCAAATTCTGGATATAACAAATCGCCAGGGGACACTGGTTTTTTTTTCTTCTTGTTGTTATACGCGAAGTTTGTTATTAGCAAAATAATTTACCTGGAATTTATGTAGAACTCCTCCTTCTACCTTAACCTCTGAAAAAGTGTTGTTATATCGAATTTTAAAAATAATACGACCTTGTTATAAGCGCATTAGACTGTACTGGGAGGTGAAACCATAGTTAACCCGTTCAGTGCCAGGGGACGCCGCAGGCTGTGTTGCAATCTTCGTTAATTTAATCCCAGCCCCCCCCCCCCCTCCCCCCCCCCCGCCCCGCCCCTCACACACAAAAAAACCGGAAAAAAGAGAAGAGAAAACAAAACAAAACAAAAACAAATAGGATTCAAAGTGGTGCCAGCAAGAGGCATAGATCCTCAGGAGACCCCGCAATTTGCGGGGGCTCATGAGGATCTATGCCTCATGCAGCTGGGTGGTGTTCACATCTTCTCGGCACCGAACAAGTTGAGTACGATCGAGAAAAAAGGGGGTGAGAGGTGAGTACAGGGCTGGGCTGTGGTGAATGGGGGGGGGGGGGGTGGCGGTGGGGGAGGGGAGGGTGAGGGGTTGGGGGCGGGGGCGGAACGTCTGAGGAAGCGGTGCTCAAGAAAACAGATGGGTGACCAGCGAAAAAAACCAAAAACCGACGGACTGCCAGATGAAAGTGTCTTTAGACAAGACGGAGCGGTGTCAAATAATTGACTCGTCACCCATCAAAAGCAATGGACTCGGCTTTCGAAAGACCTCGTGTACGATTCTAGATCGGGTCAACATTTGAACAGACTCCTCCTTGGAATTTAATTTGGAGCCCCGTGTTAACCCCCCATGCACTGCCAGTGATCGTGAAATACCATGTGAAAAAATCTAAAAATCAACACCGATAATGCACGTTTGTCAGAGGAATACTGATACAAATTGCGGACAACAAGAGACTTAGATCCTCATGAGCCCCCGCAGATGCGGGGGCTCATGAGGATCTACGCCTCTTGCAGTTGATTGTTCCTCCTTACCAGCAGTGATATGGTTAATATCGATCTCTGCTATCACCTTGGCACTGGCCAAAGTTCACATACACATTCCTCTGCCCTCGTCTGAAGTCAAAAGACTGCAAGTCCGCATTTGCGGAAAGCGAGATTTACATTGTGTTACCAAAAAAATCTCGCTATCCACAAAACTCGACATACCGTCTTTTGCCTTCAAGGCTGGCGTCAACCTCAGAAGATGCTTTTTCTTTGGTGTTCAATCAAAGACGTCCTAGATTGTGAAAAGAAAGGGGAGACTTCGGTGGAGGGGAATGGTGGGGGGGGAGGGGGGAGGGAGGAAGGGGGGCTTCCATATTCACTACTTCCAGTCACTTACTTAGCGCACCCTTCTTTCCTACCTTCTTTTTTTTTTTTCTTTTTTGTGCTTCGATCAAACTTGATCTATGATCATTTGTCGATACTGCACAATCATCTCCCTTGACAGTGATTTTACCTACTTTATTTTGTAATATTCCTATGGCAGTCTCCCTTTCTCTTTTCATTTATTACTACAATATCGACCGCAACTCCTTCCTCCTTTTAGTAGGTTATCTCTTAGGGTGCATGGAAATTTAGCTCTAGGTGGAGGCATGGAATGTATGCCCCTGCAGACAGCACAGTAAAATGTGGCTGTCTTTGCAGGTAGGCAAAAGTTCCTGCCTTCCAACGGTATGCCGAATGGCGTGCTGACGAGGTCGGCAAGACTGCAACAGCTGTCCACACCGGCTAAACAATGTGGACCCCCCCCCGCCACCCCCACCCCCCCCTCCCCTCCGGGGGTTCGAGATATAAATTTCCATGCAAGAAGGGGCTGGAAATCTAGCGAATATGCGATACACCTTTTTTCTTTTTTTTTTTTTTTTTTTGAGGGGGTGGGGGTGGGGTGGGGAGGTGTGTGCTTCCATATTCACTACTTCCACTCACTTACTTAGTGCACACTTCTTTCCTTTTTTAAGTCCCTTTTATTTATAGTGGTGGGGCGAATTTAATACGGCATGTCCATGATGTCAAAGACCGGCAGGCCTAATCCTCTGACAATAGAATAACAAGATAAAAATTACGTCATGTCTAGTTACGCCAACCTCGCTGCTGAACGTACATTTGGCGCGAAGCGCCGTATGTGCGTATGTATGTAAACACGAGAATTTCCGATATTGTTGTACGCACAAGCTTAAAACGTGACGAAATATTTTCTCTAAGAGGTGACTAAGAGAGCCTCCGAGCATTTTGTAACGGGATGTCTCCTTGAAGACATAAAAAGACAGTTTATAGAAAGTCGGTTGACCCAGATTAAAGTCAGTAATTTTTGTCATATTTACTTGAAATTTTTGGATATAGCTAGTTTGGAGAATGACATTGGACGAGTTCGTTAGCCAGCTTTGTATCTTTTTCAATGTCTTCAGTAAAAGTTAATTCTTTTCAGAGAAAATTAATACAGTATAAAACCTTAACTTCTGAAGAAAGGCAGACAGTGCCGGTGACGTAAAAGAAGCAACTCCGTCACTACGCAAACATTGACGCAACACTCTAAATATGACGTAATTTCTCTCTCTCTCTCTCTCTCTCTCTCTCTCTCTCTCTCTCTCTCTCTCTCTCTCTCTCACACACACACACACACACACACACACACACACATATACACATGCGCGCATCTCTAAGAGACATAGATCCTCATGGGCCCGGAAACTGTGAAATTCTAGTTTTGTCACCATTTTCTCAAGTCTTGAAGCGAAAGTGAAGCTCATATCACGCTAAATATAAAATTACGTAAAAACAAAAAATACTTCATGATAAATGACGTTTGTCAAACCAATGTCGCGTATGCACTGCGCCCCTTTTAGAATTCACGGTGGCGCATTGGCAATCTGCTAGGCTTTTTCAAAAGGAGATATTTCAACATCAGAATTAGGTCAAAGACGAAAGGTATAGACCCTTGACAGCGAGGGCAGCTCACATATAGAAGTGACTTTGTGGGTTATGGTTCATCCCATCTTGTTTTTGTTTTGTGTGTGTGTGTGTGCTTCGATCAAACTTATCTATGATCATTGGTCGATACTACACAATGCTCTCCCCTGACAGTGTGCTTTTACCTTCTTTACTTTGTAATCGTCCTAGATTGTGTTTGTAGCCATTGCGGCCGAGAGAAGGGCCGTGCTAAATATCGTTCCGATTTTGGACCCTATAGCTACCGCCAGGAGTGGAAATGTGCTAGACCTGTGATTTTGAACCTTATGATATGAGACAGTAAGGACGAGAATCATAGATCATGCGACTAATCAATGTAAAGACACGCTCTGCCTATATAGTGATGCTCCAAACCCACCCGTAGATAATCACATTCTCAGTGCAAACCTTTCAGAGAATTCCAGCTGGCGCTAGATATGTTCCGGTACAAACCAGCGCTAAACCAGTTCGCCCCGAGTGCCTGCAGCAGGAGACTGCACTACCCTTGAATTATCATGGTCAATCCGTCCCCTGCAACTGGTACCGATAGTCAACACCACCAAAATTTGAGAAATGGGGCCTTCAGTGGAGCTAAAAGGGTTAAGGATCCGGCCAAGTGTGCTAAAGGTCGTCGGGCCGACGTCGGCCGCAGTCGGCCCGCGAACAGATGAGATCAAAGTCTGTTCAGACTCTATTCGGTGCAAATGACCGTCTTTTTGAAATCACATTGGTAGAGGGCAAGATGGCGGCCATACGGCACCAATGATCTTCTGGCCGGCCGCTCCGGCACAGGCGCCAACTGTGCTTTGAAGCGACTCCTATTATTATCACTATTTTCCAGGCAGTGTTGTGCCATCAAGTTTTGAGGAAACAATGATGTACTTTTTTGTTTGACAACTTAATGTGATAGCTGTGGTGTAACGACTAGAACTGACATCGTCTCAGTTAATCTTGTACACTCTAGTCTGAATTTGGACTTGTTTCGTGCCAGCCTAAGTCTAAAGAAAAGCGTGCAGATAAACTGTGAAATTACTAAACATGTGCTATTCCGGGCTCCATCCTACATTATTCACAGACTAACGCACTGCCGCCAGATTTTTCTTCATTCTGACTGACTCCACAGAAGCACACAGAGAAGCATTTACCAGCGTGAGCGAGCTTTACTACCACCGCACCGACCTTCGCTGTTGACAGCAAGCGGCGTGCCAGTGAATATGACTGTGTGTGGGGTGTGTGGGTATTTTAATATAACGACTCATGACTGTTACCATCATGACAGTATGTGTTATAATGATGTTGACGGTCTTTGTCGGAGCGGTGCCCTCTGAACACCGGCGCTGTATTATAGCGACGGGCCCCCAGGTGCAGCTTTGACCGTTGTTTTATGTTGCCTAGATAGGAGATTATTTTCCTTTCCACGGTAATTTGTTTCTGTTGTTAACTTGTCAGTACTTTTATGTGCTAGCTTTAGTCAAGTAGGAATTTAACTAAAGAGCATATACTATTGTGTTTAGGAGACATATGGATGTCTTATCATTCTGTTTTTGTTTGGGAGGTTCGGGTCGGGATGAGGCCACTTGCGCCGGCCATTAGATGCCTTGGCGACGGGCTTCACCCGCCCCGAGTCATTGTCCATTTTGTAGCTCTGTTATTGTAATTTGTGGACTGAATAAGCGATGAGTGAATGTGAGCTGCACCTGCGGTGGCAAGACAAGTTTGGCTGTGTATGATTATTTTCTATCACAGCAACAATAAAGTCATCTTCAATCTGGTGGTGGACTAAGACGTCATGCACAAAAACGGGTGATGTTTCATAAATCCTTTACTGTCTGGAGCAGGTCGCTTTGACTTGTATTGCCTCTACAATGGTTGCTTTTATCATTTGATTCTCAGAACTAAATGACTTCCATTTCACAAAATGTAAGTCATTTAGTTCTGTGAATCGAAGGATTAACCTCCGCTTCCATGCTGATGCCTATAACCCATCAAACACTTAACCCGTTCACTGCTGAAAAATTCTGAACAACACACAACTGCAAGAGGAATAGATCCTCTTGAGCTCGCGCGGTTGCGGGGGCTCATGAAGATATATGCCTCTTGCTGACACCGCTTTGAGTCCATGTTCCTGCGAAAGGTGGGACATTGTGGCGTTGAACTAACAATGAATGCAGGAATACAATCTGCGTCCACTGGCACTGCACGTGCCTCGAGAGGATCTATACCCTCTGCAGAGCGACAACATCCGTTTCCATTCTGCTGGATTTTCTTTTCTCCTTTCTTCCCTCCCCCGCCCCCGCCCCCGCCCACGCCCGTCCCCCCCCCCTTCCGCCACCCACCCACACACACTCACCACCCCCACCCTCCTATCTCATTATTGAACCTAACGGACTTTGATCATCCCAAACAGGTCCCAGGAAATGCTGATTTTGACACTCGGCAGACGGAACCCGACATCTAGACACCGGAAGTTGTGCGGATCTGTGTCTTTTGCGGACCTAAACCGGCTCCAGCTGTGCCTGTGCCTGAAGTCGCCGAGTGTGCTGCGCGGTTTTACCCATTTAATTTTCACAGCCGTATTTCCCGAATTTTGGACGTGTCACCTAACGACTGTGTACCAGCGGTAGGAGACGGATCGACCATGATAATTCAAGGATAGTGCCAGATTAGCTTGTCGCCTGAAGGCGCCAAGCTAATTTGGCACTATCCTTGAATTATCATGGTCGATCCCGTCTCCTGCTATAGAGCATTGGGGCCAAATGGGTTAACTGAGCATATGACTGACGTCAGTTTCCGGCAGAGGAAGCTTGAAACGATTTAGGCACATAGCTCTTTTACGATAAACAAACACGAATAGATCAGAGTGGTTTCTGTCTAAAGGCCCCGCTACACATGCCCGGTTTTGAGGGCGATTCCCGATCAGTTTCGAATCGGTAGGTGATCGGACCGGACTGCAAAAACGTGTGCACTGCCACACATTCCCCGACTTTATTTAGCCGACCGGTTTGAACCGAAGATCAAAGTCGTACCTGTTCTGCAAAATGGCTGCTAGTTTTGACAGTGATGATGATGTGCTTGCATTATCAGCAGTTTTGCATCATATTCGGGAAGAGGCGTGCGAAACATCAGCAACGGCGGTGGTACTGATCACAACAGGCGTGTTCCGGCCGCCATTTGCAAACTGAAACGACATGATTTGCGAGAACGCGCTCTGATTGGTTGAAGCTTACGATCGGGACCGATTCGGATCGGAAAAATAGAGCAGGTTCTAGACACCCGATTCCCAGCCGATTGGGACCGGATCGGATAATTGACGTCATCCGATCGCAATCGGATCGGAATCGGCTTCAAAATCGGGGCACAACCGGCACGTGTGGCGGGGCCTAAACCCCATCCCCACCACTGTACGTACTAACTATGCGCACGTCTTTATTTCTGAAATCTTACCGTGAACGACCAAACGCCAACACCGTCCAACACACATGGATATGTATTGAACTGGTCTCAGCAAGAGGCATAGGTCCTCATGAGCCACCGCAGTCGCGGGGAGGGGGGGGGGGGCGGTTGAGGAGGAGGGGGAGGGGGGGGGGACGCGTAAGGATCTATGTCTCTTGCAGCTGGATCGTGGTCACTTTTCTTCTCGGCAGTGAAGGGGTTAAACCCAACCAGCCGCCTGATTTCAGATTGTTTATCCCTCTAAATCAGATGCAGGTCAAACATTGCACGTACTTCAAACATTCCGTGGAGTCATCCCGGTCGTTCCGTCCACACTGACGAGCAAAAGAAATGCGACATATAATTATGGAATAGTTGTAAACAATAAAGTGGCGACTGCGGGGGCTCATGAGGATCTGTGCTTCCTACAGTTGTTTCGCGTTGTCTCGATGGTGAGGAGTTAATGATGCTAGCTTATCCGAAACATCTCTGTCCTCATTTAGCTAAAGGCAGTTAGTCCGTTTCTGTGAAAAGCGATATTTCACTGTTTCACAATGAAAATCTCGCTTTTCACGAAAAAAGGACTTGTCTGTCCCCAAATCAGGACACATCTGCGCCCCAGCATACAAATGACGCCATTCTTGTTTTACGAGCAAAAGAATCAGCGCCATATGTGATCTGGTAGGAAATGTAAAAAAATAATGAGTCTGTATATTGTTTGTGTATCTGCGTCATCGCGATTGTATTTGTGTCATCGCACTCTCTTGCGACGACAGATCACACATTTACAACAAAAGAAATATGCAGAGGGTATATTACAAATGATATCTCTTCCCCAGTAGCAAAACGTCTTCGGGCTCACGACGGCCGCAGTGGGCCCGCGCACAGCCGTGCGCGGGCCCACCGCGTCGGCCGTCGGCCCGATGACCTTTGCTAACTAGGTTATTGATTTTATGACTGGCAAACAGAATGTAGCAGCAACCATGACCTGTCTGTGAATGTAAAGTAAAAACTGGGTCTCTATCCCGTCTGGGTCTCTATGCCCAATGTGTATTTGCATACAGTAATATTGCATACCGTATTGTTTTGCAGACACGATAAATTGTAAATAGATTATAGAGGCTGTCCTGAAATCATTTCCTGTTATCCCTATCTCTTTGCCTGTCGTCAAAGTGTCTTAACTCTTCAGCCCCGACACACCACAGCGAAAACATGGATCGAGCATGATAGTTCAGACTAGTTTGGCGCCCATAGGCATAGGCGCCAAGCTATTCTGGCACCACCCTTGAACTATCATGCTCGATCTGTCTCTAGAATTGTAATACAGGCCTTCAGAGGGCAACTTCAAAAGTTACGAATTTCGGTAGTGGGGGTCGAATGTGTTAAAACCGTTCTTTTAGTCAGTCTGGCGAAATACGTATCCTTCCCTCCGTGATATGGCATTATAGTCTAGCGGATTACACAATTTCTGCAGAGGTAAGTAGTTCGTCTAAAGAGTAACAATGGTTTTCGGTACGAAACGGAAGTACTAATGCCATATGGTTTATGCATAACAACAATATTTGTCCTTATGATGGAGACATTTTGTTAGAAGTGTTTTTCGAACGTTATTTGTTCGCTGTGGAGAAACCAGTCCTCGTACACGGCCCGGAAAAGGTGCAAGACATTTTTTTGTGTGTGTATAACATTGAAAATTTCAATCATACAAGTTACAAGTTTATTCCAGTGATCAAATTAAAATCATCAGCAAGTAAACATGTATACATATTTACGATAAAATAATTTATAAAGTAATATTTTTAAAGCCTACACATACTCGCGTCGCTAGTTTCAAAATGGCAGTCAGCCATATGCCTTCGAAAGAAGTCAATCAGACGCGCACGGTTGATGCAGGTTTACTTTGCTCCTGAAGTGAGACAGAGATTTTTTTAGATTTGAACTTTGAAGTACATCTTATCAACGTCATATACGTTATTTTTCCTGGTCTTGAAAACAACCTTTCCCATAGAACTCGGTCTTTTATGGGAGGAAAACATATCGAAAGTAAACACGCTTCGTGCATGTTTTGCATTGTGTCTGCCGGCCATCTTCAACTACATTCTGATTCGAGTCCGCGTGC
>BTPG01000001.1:161365916-161383416 GCA_036245525.1 Semisulcospira habei | reverse complement strand
ATAAGCACTCACGAATATTTGGGTAAATAACTTTGACAGCTTGTCAGTCTACAATACATTTGTTACGCTTGTGGTTGTGTTAGTTTCTTTTGGGAGCATGTGTGTGCTGATCATAGGAGAGATCCGATATTTGAGTTATTTGGGATACGACTCATTACCTACCTTTTTAGTAGGATTCACTTCTTTTGCACGGAGAATTGGGATCGAATTTTGTTATGAAGCTTATTTTTGCTACATTGTTTAAGTTTAACCTACATTAGACTGGATCTTCCGGCAGGGTCGCGACTTTTCTAGTGACCTCAGATATGACGTCAAAGTAAACATGTTTCGCTACAGTTAGCAAAAATTACATAAATCACGGATTTTCCGGCATTAGTCGACGTTTGTAGAAAGTTGTAGGCAAATCTAGAGTGTTCTTTCTCATGAATATTAATGAGTTTTGGTTACGTTTTCTTTTCTGATTGGTTGAGTTGTATAGTTTGCCGGATTGTTCTGGAAATCTAAAATAGTATAAAAGGGGCTGTTAGCGAATTATGTGTTTACATTGTATGAGAGTCGCAGTGTGTCAAAGGTTTTGACAAATAGTAGAGGAGACAGTGTATCAGTGTTGGGGCATTATATGGGAGACGCAGTGTATCAGAATTGTGGATGCATTGTAGAGAGACAGTGTATTAAAGTGTGGGTGCATTTGTGGATGCATTTTGCAGAGATTGCATCGTGAGAATAAAATATTGTTGGAACTGATTACTCCAGTGTGGTCTACAACCTTGTGCCACGTGTGACGAGTTGCAACTGAGTGAAGTTTCTTTACAAGAACCTTATGTGCGTGCGTCTGGTGTGATTGTATCATACTACGACTACGACTACCACGTAACAACATTACAGCCGAGTATTGCATCATCAGTCTAGTATTGCTGCAGGTCAGACTCGGTGTATCGCGGTACCCGCAAGAAGCCATGAAGAGCAATGCCACAATATTCGCGACCGACGTTGTGATAGCGGTGCTATATTTTTTAGTCCCTTCTATTTATAGAAGGGACTTTTTAGGACGAGTCGCGGTGGGGTGAATTTAATAGTATGTCCATAATGTCAAAGGCGGGCAGGCCTAAACCTCTCACAATTAAAGTAACAAGATAAAACGTTCGTCATGTCTAATTGCTAACCTCGCTGCTGAACGTACATTTGGCGCAAAGCGCCGTATGTGCGTATGTATATGCGTATGTATGTATGTATATAATGTGTGTATGTATGTATGTATGTATGCATGTATGTATGTATGTATGTATGTATATATGTATGTATGTATGTATGTATGTATGTATGTATGTATGAATGTATAAGGGGCTCTGGATAGAGGTAGTACCTTTGCTGTTCGGCAGCTGCGTCCTACATAGGACGGACGGGCATCATTGGTCCTCATCCATCTCCTTAAACGTCTCACGTGCTGGCTCCAAGCGCCACACCCCAGCAAACCACCTCAGCTGGTGGGCTAAACCACGTGAGGGGGGTGGTGTTCACACTGCACCACTAGGCGGATGAGCTGTTTCTGACAGCCAACGGCTAAAGGACGGAGGAGATCAGGCTTGATCCAACGGCCAAATGTGGGGGTGTATACCCTTCAAATCATGAGTGGAGCCTCGAAGGCAGACAGCTGCATGTATTCACGCACTGTTCTGGCAGCTCATGCAGCCAAACTGGTGCCAAATGTACTGCTTTGCATTCCTTTGGACTACATCAGCGAGGCCGAGAAGGGGATCTTGACGACTGGGCATCCCAGGATCTCCACACACTTCGCCCAAGCTTGCGCCCTGGAGAGGTCACTCCAGTGACTGACCCAGCGAGCACATATACTCCATTGTCTTCCGAGACAGGATGCCAAAAACATGTATGTATGTATGTATGTATGTATGTATGTATGTATGTATGTATGTATGTATGTATGTATTTATGTATGTATTTATGTATGTATGTATGTATGTATGTATGTATGTATGTATGTATGTATGTATGTATGTATGTATGTATGTATGTATGTATGTATGTATGTGCGTATCAGTGTATGTAAAAAAGAGAATCTCCGACATTTCTACCCACACAACAAGCTTGAAACTTGGCGAAATGCTTTCTTAAAGGGGTGGCTAAGAAAGCCTCCGAGCATATTGTGATTGAATGTCTCATTGAAGACATAAGAATCCGTTTATAAAAAGTCAGTTGACCCAGATTAGAGTCCGTAATTTTTGTCATATTTACTTGAAATTTCGGATATAGCTAGTTTGGAGAAAAACATTGGATAAGTTCGTTAGCCAGCTTTGTATCCTTTCAACTTCTTTAGTAAAATTTAACTCTTTTCAGAAAAGAATTAAAACAGTAAAAAATAATCTTGACTTCTATAGAAAATCTGACAGTGGCGGTGACGTAAAGGAGGGAACTCCGTCACCACGCAGAAATTGACATGATACTCTAAATATGACGTAATTCTCTCTGGAGAGCGCATGAGGATCTATGTCTTGGAGATGTTTTGAGAACGCGCGCATGCACGCACTAACACACACACACACACACACACACACACACACACACACACACACACCAGAAGAGTATGCAGGTAGCGATATAGCTAGTTTGGATAAAGACATTGGATGAGTTCGATAGCCAGCTTTGTACCCTTTCAACTTCCTCAGTAAAAATTAATTCTTTTCAGAAAAAAATTAAAACATTAAAAAACCTTGACTTCTGGAGAAAGTCAGACAGTGGCGGTGACGTTAAAGAACCAACTCCTACAATTTCAGTCTTGCTATAATGTTTGTGAAAGCAGGTTGACTTTACCTTGCTACATGATGTACTAAGTACACGGATCACCTACATGCTCTTATGAAAGCGCGTCGTGTGTGTGTGCGTGTTAGTGCGTGCGTGCGCGCGCGCTCCAAACATCTCCAAGAGGCCTGGAGGTTGCATGAGGATCTATTCCTCCTGGAGATGCGCGCATGTTTGTGTGTGTGTGTGTGTGTGTGTGTGAGAGAGAGAGAGAGAGAGAGAGAGAGAGAGAGAGAGAGAGAGAGAGAGAGAGAGAGAGAGAGAGACAGACAGAAAGAGAGAGAGAGAGAGAGAGAGAGAGAGAGAGAGAGAGAGAATGACGTCATATTTAGAGTATTATGTCAGTGTCTGCATGGTGACGGTGTTGCCTCTTTTACGTCACCGCCACTGTCTCACTTTCTCTAGAAGTAAAGTTTTTTTTAGTGTTTTAAATCTTTTCTGAAAAGAATTCTTTTTTACTAAGAAGTTGAAAGGATACAAAGCTGGCTAACGAACTCAACCAATGTCTTTCTCTAAACTAGCTATATGCAAAAGTTCAAGTAAATACGACAAAAATTACAGACTCTAATCTGGGTCAACCGACTTCCTATAAACGGTTGTTTATGTCTTCAATGAGACATTCAATTACAAAATGCTCGAAGGCTTTCTTAGCCACCCACTTAAGAAAGTATTTCGCCAGGTTTCAAGCTTGTGTGTACAGAAATATCGGAGATTCTCTTTTTACATACATACGCACACATATACATACGCACATACATACATACATACGCACATATGGCGCTTCGCGCCAAATGTACGTTCAGCAGCGAGGTTAGCGTAACTAGACATCACATATAAATAGAAGGGACTTAAAAAGAGCATCGACTTCCCGTAGGGGTTCAGCTTTTGACAACGAGCCAGTGTCACTGGTGACACACACAGATGAAAAAGCTTCCATATAGAGATTGTAAAATCTCGGACGGGCAAGTTTTTTTTCTCTCTTCCGTCTTATTACGAATGAAAATCATTGTCCGAATATTGTTATTTTATCGACACTTCCATGCGCAGCCTCGCTTAACACATTCTACCCCATGACCGAAAACCCAAATTTTCAAGTTGCCCTCTAAAGGACTGTATTGCAATTCTAGAGACATATCGAGCTTGATAGTTCAAGGGTGGTGCCAGAGGAGCTTGGCGCCTACGGGCGCCAAGCTCTTCTGGCGCCACCCTTGAACTAGCATGCTCGGTCCATGTCTTGATGTGGTGTGTCGGGGCTGAATGAGTTAATTTCCCCTCAGGCTGAAAAGGGAGCGTATAGGCAGGAATATGTACGCAGCCTGACCCCATCTCAACGGAGGGATAAAAGTGGGGCTGTGCGTAGAGGTGGCTGCTTAGATCGTCTGACGATGCAAAGGACTCCTCACTCAGAGCGAAACGATGCTGATAAAGAATAACGCAATTCATACCCCCCAAAAAAAAGGTGACTGCCAAGAGTGTAAAATGCAGAGAAGAACCCAACGGAGAAAGAAACACGCTTATAAAAGACAGTTACAACACAATTTATTAATACCTTTTTTCAAAATAGACAAACAAACAAATTAAAAAAAAAAAAAGATATCAGTGGCTACTTATCTTCATTGTCTTCATTATCGCAGAAGGAATGTGGAAACTGAAGGATGTGACGTAAAATAAAAGAACAACATAAGTGCGTTTAAAAGAAGAAGTAAAATAAAATGACGTCAACGAAACAAATGAAGATCCAGACGGCAGTGTGTGTGTTTTGCGACGCGAAAATAGATTTCTTTCTGAACGACTGCCTCGTAGCAAAAGGTCTTCCGACCGACGACAGCCGCGCTTGGCTCGTGCACAGCCGTGCGCGGGCCAACCGTTCGGCGTCTTCGGGCCGAGGACCATTGCACACTGATTTACATAAACCGTATGGCCCACTTCAAGCTTACGCGTCAGACCGTAAGCTCAAAATTACCAGACCGTAAGCTCAAAAATTGAGTGGTCTTCTGAAAACTACAAGGCATTTCAGGAGAAATGGACTGACCAAGATAGTTCAAGGGTATGATAGATTATTTGGCGCCTTGAATCGCCAAGCTAAACAGGCACTACCCTTGAATTCTTATGGTTTACGCGCTATATAGTTTGACAGCTCTTGAAAAGTTTTTTTCCCAGAAGCAGCTCGTTGTTACACGCGCAGAAGACGTGCACATCATCAGCGCAATGTTAGTATCGTCTGCTGCGAAAGGTTTCTGGTTCTCAATGCACGAACGTCGACTAAAATCGTCAGCCTGATATAAATAGGATGTTCTGGCCTACCAGAACTTCCTGTTCACACCAGATCGAAACTTTAGAAGTCGTAACTGTTTATTTATGAATGTTTCTTTAGACCAAGGGTCAGTTTCATGAGTGAGCTTTAACTCATTCAGTCCCGACACACCACAACAAGATATGGCTCGACCATGATAGTTCAAGGGTGGTGCCAGAATAGCTTGGCGCCTGTAGGCGCCAAGCTATTCTGGCACAGCCCTTGATCTATCATGGTGGATCTTTCTCCTAAATTGTAATGCAGTCCTCAGAGGACAACTCCAAAATGTGGGTATTTCGTACCTGGCACACAATGAGTTGACCATGCAACTGTACGTACATTTTCTGTTTCTGAAATCTTTATTTTTTCGATCCAATCACGACCAAAAGCCACAACTTTCCAAGGAACATGGACACAAACTGGTCTCAGCAAGAGGCATAGATCTTAATGAGCCCCCGTGGTCGCGGGTCACATGAGGATCTAAGTCCCTTGCAGTTGGATCGTGTTCACTTTTCTCTCTTTGAGCGAATCCATCCTGCTTAGTGGCATGCGCAGAGTTTAAGCTTACCCATGCAGCCGACCCCTGGCCTACGTTTTTAGTTCGCCTTTCTGCACTGTAAGCCTGGGCACAGGCGCGATCCGTAAATCCCCGGAGGTCCGCTTTTGTGACCGCAACTCTGGTCATGTGCCGTTCCTGGTGGCCTCATCCGCTCACGGTCGCCCGTTCTGGGAGTGCTGTAGCACACATTTGTGACCAGCACGCCGGTGAGGTCACTGAGATCATCTGCTGCGTCTAGTGACCGCATCGGGACACGACCGTCGGAATACTCTATATGTCGTTTAAACTGGGAGCGCAGAACTTTTTTTCCCCCCCGCAAACATCTGCGCAAAGAGACTATTTCTATGGCAATCTTAGAACAAATACCATTCAATGACAGTTCACCGAATACGATTTAAGAAACTCGAACAATGTGTCAGTTTTGCTGTACTGTCCTCGGATTTGTTTTTCATTAAATGACTGATTTTACATCCCTAAATGTGCTCCAGATACATGTATGTTTGGTCCAGCATAAGAAAGATCCATTTACACGTGAACTGGCCACGATTTTAAACCTGAAACAGCGCAGGTATACATAATGTCTGCATGCTTGACCTCGATGTTGAAATCTACTGGGGCTCTACTTGAGGTATTGAAAATGGCTTGTTCTTGTCTTTCATCAATTTTTTTTTTTTTTTTTTTTTTTTTACTGTACAGCAGAATCGACAAATCATAGGAGTTCAGTAAAACATATTTCATATTAGGTCAGCGGGCGCTAAGCCGTGATATTTGTTCTTAAAATGGTACAAAAAAGTCTTTCTTTGCGGAGCTATTTGGCAAAAACGTTGTGCCCTCCTATGTCAAACGGCCTATAACATGCCTCTGTGACCTGCCTGCACGTGTGGTCATTTGTCGGTCCTGGTAACCTCATCAATACACTGTCGGCCGTGCTTGGGGTACTGTAGCATACATATTTTATGACCTGCTTGCAATTCAGTTTAACAAACATGCAGAAATGAAGTTAATTTGGTTAAAGTGTGGAACTTGAAACCATGACTGCATTGTAAGACCGAAATAAGTTTGTCACAGACTTTTGTCAAAGTGCAGAACCAAATTTTTCTATCAATTTAGTCAAAAGTGCAGCATGTAGATTTGACTTGTTATGTCAAATGCACGTACATAACCCGCGTATCCGGAATGCGACACTCCTGAAATGTGTTAATGAGAAGAGCAAGCTGAAGGGACGGACATTTTGACACCCGTGATTGTATTATACTGAGCCACATTTTGCTTGATATAGGCCTAGTGCTTGATAACAGGCAGATGTGATTACGAGACCCGAATCAAATCTCCGAGTCGTCAGACGAACACATTTTGATTCGAGTCAAGTAATCACATCTGTCGGTTATAGGCACTGTATCAAGCCAAATGTTGTTCAATATAATTTATGTACCCATTCCAAAACAAAACTGCGCCTCGCGTCCTTCATTATGCGGCTGATTGCGATGTTCAGGCACATGAATTGCAGATGACAGCATGCATAGCACGGTCGACTCAGCGCGTAGATTTCGTCTGACTATGAAGACATCAGTGCTTTGAATAGCCGTGCGAGTTACTGAATAAATTCTACTTGTGACTAGAACACGCATAATTGCAGAACATGTCAGTAGGTTTGTTTATTTAACTCTTTTTTGGGGTTGTCGATATCGCCAGCTGACATCTCGTCAATTTCGTTAGTCAGTGAATTGACTAACGCGTTTGCTGGCGTCTGTTCTCCGTTCGTGTGAGTGTATATTACATAAATTTCGAGCTAAAAAGTATTTCAATACTACTTCACATAAGGAGCGTGTACATGTTTGTTACGATTGTGGTTGTGTTATCCTGTGAGAGCGTGCATGTGTTTATCGTAGGAAATGATCTGATATTTATTTGAGCTATCATGGTTACGTTTCACGTGCCTTTTTAGTAAGATGTTCTTTTGTTCGTGAGTAGAGCCGATTTCGTTTTGTTATGTTTAGTCCAGAACGTTCTAGAAGGGTCGCACTGTCTAGTGACCTCGTATGTGTGACGTCTAGTAGTTTGTAACAGTTCGTAACATTTCGCTACATTTTGTTTTTTAGTGCGCGTGAATTGAGCAGCCTTTATTTTGTTTTGGGAATGTTCTCGTACCTTCTAGAGCTATCATAGAACGCGGTGATAGGGCTACCATACTTTTATGTGTCTTCATTATACTTTAGGATTTAGAGCTGAAGTGAACAGCCGAGTTTTGTTAGCGATTCCAGAATATTCTTAGTTATGAATTTCAGTTGCGTATTTCGTTCCGATTGGTTGCATTGTATTATTTCCGTAGATGATTCTAGAATTTCGTAGTATATATAAGGAGGGCGCTGGGAAAGCCCGTTCGTACATTGTCTTGCTTTGTCAGTGATGGAGACACGCAGTTAGCGTAGGTACGTGACCCGTGTTGGGTGTACATTCTGAGAGACGCTGTGCATGAGAAACTTTGTGTCACAGTGTGGACATTGCAGAAGAGACTTTGTATCAGTATTTGTGCATTTGGAATTGCACTGTGTGGATATCGCATCGCTGAATTAAATATTGTTGGAACTGTTACTCCAGTATTGTGTACATCCTTAAGCCACGTGTGACGGATTGCAGTTGAACGAGGTTTATTTTAAAGAACCTTACGTGCGTGTGTCTGGTGTGTTTATCATACTACGACTACAACTCCACCACGTAACAATGTTGTAGTATGAAAATATTTCGCGTTTCTGTTTTGAAAAATGCAAGTATCCAAGATCGAATCTTTGTGGTGCGCTAGGGATTTTGGGCAGGAAAGTATATTAAGCAAATTATGAATATTAATTTGTTTGTTGTACAATATAACAAAACATGTGTCAAAAAAGGAACACTTTTATGAATTGGGTACATATGGCCAAATTAGCTTGATATGAGTTCTACCAAGATTGGAATTTTGCTATATATTTTGTGTCAGAATCTATTAACTCATTCAACCCGTCGACCGTATTTTCCAGATTTGGGAGGCGTTATCTAATGACTATGCACCAGTTGCGGGAGATGGATCGACCATGATAATTAAAGAGCAATGCCAGATTAGCTTGGCGCCGACAGGCGCCAAGCTAATCTGGCACTACCCTTGCATTATCATGGTCGATCCATCTCCTGCTGTTGTGCGTCAGGGCTGAATGGGTGAACTCATTAACGCATAAAGCCACGTATCAAAATACAGCTCGTTTGGGAAATACGGCCGTCGGGCTGAATGAGTTAAAGAAACACTAATAGCGTATTATAACTACGGGATCCTGTCGATCCATGGCGACGGTCCGCACAGACAGACAGAAACTCATAATCTATGCATGGGTACACTCTACAATACTGCATCGCAAAAGACAGGGGGCATAGCCGCGGAACCCCTAGTGTGCCTCTGACTGATTGCTGTCGCTGGAAACTGTTCCCCATAGGTGGCGTTGTGTAAGAGAGAAAGCCCGAGGGGGGGGGGGGCGAAGGGGGGGGGGGAGGCGGGGGACCGGGGTGGGGGGGAGGGTGGCGAGTGTAGTGGTCAGCAAAAGGCATAAATCCGCATGAGCCCCCACACTGGATCTGAGGATCTATGCAGATTGTCGGGGCACATGAGGATCTATGCCACTCGCTGTACTAAACTTTCTGATCGCACAGGAAAAATATGTACAGCTATAAATTTGTGCACTTATGAAACTTGAAAATTCCCCGGTCAGCTTGGGCTGAAGCAATGAATTTTTAATCCTGAACCTTATGAGGGTCTATGCCTCTTGTATAACGCCCGCTGATTGTCTGCGAAGGGGGAGGGGAGAGATGGAGTGGGGGTGGATGGCGGCGGTAGGGCATAGTGGTATTGGATGGAGATTGGGTAGAGGGGAGGGGTATTATGCATCTGTGTATTAAAATCCGTCAGGTTGTGAAACGAGTAACGATTGGTTGATTGGGATGACTTACGACTGGTTGATTTTGTTTTCAGTATGTGGGAATGTGAAATGACGCACGATTGGATGATTGAGTTTTCAGTGGAAATGGGAGATAAGGTACGTTTGGCTAATTTGTTTGAATCTTTGTGAGGTCAGTTACGACTGGCTGATTTTGTTTTAGAGTGTTTTGTGTGATGTGTGAAGGCGGATTTGTTTTACAAATGGTTCTGAGATGAGTGTAACTATTACCTGAATTTTTTTTTTAAAGTAGCATGTGAATTAGTTACGATTGGTTGATTTCATATGGTTGTGAAATGAGTTACGATTGTCTGATTTTTTGTACACTGAAAAATGTGTTTTTGAGATGAGTGTCGTAACTATTGTCTGAGTTAGTTTTTTTAAATGCGCATGTGACTGAAATGAGTTAAGACTTGGCTGATTTTGTTTAAGTGGTTGTAAGATAAGCTACGATTGACTGGTTTCGTTTTAGAATGGTACTGAGAGTTTTACAATGGTACTGAGAGTTACGATTGGCTGAATTTGGTTTCAACGTGTCTTAATAACAGAATAATATCTGACGACGAGTCTGAGTGGACCTGGAGTGTACAGGTCTTCAATAAATATAACGCGCTCTACGTCAACCTCAGTTGGCCCACGCGCGGCAGTGCGCGTGCCGGCTAAGGCTGACGTCGACCCGAGGACCTATTGCTTACCAATTTTGTCTTTGACAACTCTATGTAAATTCAGCACTACAATAACGCGATCGCTAATAACGCGATTTGACTTGATGGCTCCCGGGTACCGCGATATATTGAAGCTGACCTGTACAATACTTGAAAATTCAGTGGCGTGGTTATCAGCGCGACAAACCAAACGAACAGTCTATAACTCAACGGACAGAGAACTATATCGCTCTGAATTCCGGCAAGGGTGGGTGCGAATCAGTTATCATCAAGGTGTCGTGAGAGATATCTGGCACATATCAAACCCGCCGCGACCGTATTTCTTCCCCTCTTTTTTGCTCCTGCGGCTCCCTGCCTGACCAAAAGTGTTTCGTATTTTTTAGTTCACGGATAGTACGGGTTGACTGTATCTTCACTTATACCGTGTATACACTATATAGTTATAACCAGTTTTACACTTTATTATCACTAGGCTGTTGTTCTCTTTCTCTCCTAATAAAGTTACAATTCATCTCTCTTTCTCTCTCTAAGAATGTTGTAGTTTAGCAAGGACAAACACGAACAGAAACCTGTGCGTCTATTGTTTCCATCCTTGTAAAATAAAGTATCATTCACTCATTCTTTCATTCATTCATTCTCTCTCTCTCTCTCTCTCTCTCTCTCTCTCTCTCTCTCTCTCTCTCTCTCTCTCTCTCTCTCTCTCTCTCTCTCTCTCTCTCTCAAACACACACACACACACACACACACACACACACACACACACACACACACACACACACACACACACACACATTTTTCTCCGGAATTCAATTGTTGACTATTGAAAAGTATTGGTTTCACAATGCCTGTTTCGGAAATGGGCTCACTAACTGATTTTTTCCGGCACTCCGAAAGTGTTATGTGACTGCCGGGAAAGGAACATAAAAAGAAATATATAAAAGGTGGGCGCAAGGGTGGGTTCCATCACGGATTCACAACGATATAGTTTGCCATACACGACATGAATCACAATTTAAAAAAAAAAAAAAAACAATATTCGCGTTTCATGATGGAAAGATTCGATTAAGAAAGAAGGTCCACAACCTCTTTGAATGGCAGAAAGGAAAAGTCTAACGAGGGGCGTGCGGGGCGGGGGAGGGGGGATGGTGGTTATGAGATTTCTTATTAGAGTTTACAGTCTGGCAACATACTTCCATTGCATGAACAGCCAGATCGTAGTTGTGGCAAGTTGGTGAAAAGTATGGAAGGAAAAAAGTCCCAGATTACTTATCGCCAGCTTACAAACAACGGGGTCCAGCTAACCCTAGAAAAGTGAACACGATTCAGCTACAAGAAAAATAGATGCTCATGAGCCCCCGCGACTGTGGAGGCTCATGAGGATCTATACTTCTTGCTGAGACATATTTGTATTTTTTGTTTGTTTGTTGTTGTTTTTTTGTTGGTATGTTTCTTGCATAGGGGCCCGATGATAGTAGCTTTGACTAATGCAAATCCGCTGCGACACCACATGAGCGCCACCGCATACTAATTAAGCTCAAGTCACAATACAAGGGAGGAAACGACAGGCACACAAATCGACGAAGCACTGTGATTCCAGAGCAGTTTTCAACCCTCAAAACAACCATCCGCCTAAAACCTCGAACTGAACAGACTCGGTAGATATTTGGCCACAAATCTATACCAACCTTGTCCTCCGATCAAAACTGATAGTTTAGTATCAAGGCT
Source organism: Semisulcospira habei (assembly GCA_036245525.1). NCBI lineage: Eukaryota > Metazoa > Mollusca > Gastropoda > Semisulcospiridae > Semisulcospira > Semisulcospira habei. The sequence continues at coordinate 161,371,401 of BTPG01000001.1, read as the reverse complement.
TTTTGCAAAGTCAAGCATCACGTGATAACGGACGTCGAGTTATAGGTTTTAGATGTGACCGGAAATACGCCCCATGCTCATTTTTCATTGGTTTATGTAAATTAGCATATCCAATGAAATTAAAACAAGAGTGCGTCATACTATCGACTGACATGAACTTGTGACCTGCACTCAGCAGTCGCTTTAGGTACGCATTTCCCCACCACCCCGAAAAGCTCTACTTTAATGGAGTCTGGTTTAAACACTGCTCAGTTGTCAATATCTGTTCGAGTAATTCGCTTCGACTTTAGAGTAAACACGGCAGAAAACAATCGATGAACTGCAGTGCATGAGGCCTCCATCACGGCATTCTACTAAAGGGTTTAACGTTCAACTCTAGATGTTAAAAAAGAGGTCCGGGATACTTCCGGCCACAGCTAGAATTTCGCGCGCGCGGTCCGTTTCTACCCATGTATTCTGACGAGCTTACTAGGCGGTGGCGAGCACGCGGTGGCGCAGCGGATTTGAATTAGTCAAAGCTACTATCATCGGGCCCCTATGGTTTCTTGGACGGTATATTGTGGCTTTTGGTCGTTGAAAGATTTCAGAAACAAAATAGTACTGGGAGTGGCAGGGAAGAGGTTAAGCAGGCATTGGAGAACATCCCAACGAAGAAAAAAGAGGTGACTGCCAAGCGTGTTATCTCTCTTGGCTTGACTTCGCGAACGAAGATTTTATAGAGCTTGCCCACGTCGTCTGCAGGCATTTTCGTGGCTGCGGAGGCCAATCCGGGACAGGCAGGTTCGACCGCAGTGGCTGCAAGGGAAGGTCTGGTCAGGATTCTGAGTTACGACAACTCTGTTTTTTCTTCTGAGCCGCTTGTCCTTAAGGTTAGCTCTGCGAGAATCCTCAAAGGAGACGGCTGCCTTGTGAATGGTGGAGCGCCACGTGTCACGGTCCGCAGCAAGCGAAGACCACTGGCGGTGGTCGATTTGGCAGGCACTAAGTGACTTCTTGAGACCGTCTTTGTATCTCTTCTTTGGTGCCCCTCTGTCTCGGTGTCCAGTGGCGAGCTCGCCGAACAGAGTGATCTTGGGTAGGCGATGATCCTCCATCCTGGAGACGTACCCCGCCCAGCGAAGCTGTGTCCGCAGCAGCAAAGCCTCGATGCTCACAGTTTCCGCCTGTTCAAGGACCTCGACGTTGGTGACATAGTCACTCCAGTGAATGCTGAGGATGGTACGCAGGCAGCGCTGGTGAAAGCGTTCGAGGAGTCGTAGTTGGCTGCGGTAGAGGGCCCAGGACTCGGAACCGTACAGCAGGGTGGTGAAGACGACAGCTCTGTACACGCTGATCTTGGTGCCTTTTTTCAGCTGTTGATTGTGCCACACCCGCTTGAATAGTCGCCCGAAAGCACTGTTCGCTTTTGCCAGCCTGTTGTCCAGCTCCTTATCCAGCTTGGCGTCTGACGTGATGATGCAGCCAAGGTAGGTAAACTTCAGGTGTACAGACTTCAGTTCGGACTCGCCGATGGTGATGTGGGGAGGGCGATGCTTTTCCTTGGGTGCCGGCTGATGAAGGACCTCTGTCGTTTTCAGACTGACCTCAAGTCCAAAGAGCTGGGCGGCATCTGCGAAGCAGAACGTAATGCGCTGCAAGGCTCTCTCTGTGTGTGCAACGAGGGCAGCGTCATCAGCAAAGAGCAGCTCACGAATCAGTTGGTCTAGGGTTTTTGTGTGGGCCTGCAGTCGTCTGAGGTTGAACAGGCTGCCATCGAGACGATACCAAGCGTGTAAAATACAGAGAATAACCCAAAGAAACACGCTTAGAAATAACAGTTAACAGTTACAACACAATTTAGTAATATTTCGGGTTTAAAAAATGCACACACACACACACACACACACACACACACACACACACACACACACACACACACACACACACACACACACACACACACACACACACACACACACACACATACTTACTCTACTTTCTCGCTCGCTCTCTCTCTCTCTCTCTCTCTCTCTCTCTCTCTCTCTCTCTCTCTCTCTCTCTCTCTCTCTCTCTCTCTCTCTCTCTCTCTCTCTCTGTGAGTCTATGAGTCTGTCTGTCTATGTGAACAGTGTTGTCAATTGTTTGCAAATATTATGTTTTACCGGCTTATATGTATGTACATTTCTAGTTAGTCTTGTAGTTGTTAGCAACGGCAGGTTTGTAAAATGCCTGCATGGATGACGATGTCAATGCCTTAACCGTTGTAAAATAAAGTTTCATTGATTCATTGAATCATTGATTCTCTCTCTCTCTCTCTCTCTCTCTCTCTCTCTCTCTCTCTCTCTCTCTCTCTCTCTCTCTCTCTCTCTCTCTCTCTCTCTCTCTCTCTCTCTCTCTCTCTCTCTCTCGTCTATCGCTTATCCCGTCTCCTAGTTTTTCCCCTCGCGCTATCTTCTTCTGGTTCAGTGCGAAGTGCTTGTCAAATTACCTCCCTGACAAGTAAGACGGTTCATTGCACGTGCCGTTGCGCGCATGACCGGAATTCAATGCCGTGCCTTCCAGGTCTCTTGCTTTCCATAACAGCTTTAACACTTGGCCCAAGAGTCTTGGCAAAAATGAACAAGTAAAACTGATTTTGTTACCACTGAAGTGGCGAAACAAATGTGTGATTTACCTAGCAACGGTGTGTTTTATCCTTAGCGACCACTGACGTATGAACACCGCGCGAATGAGTACATGATGGCATTTCAATCTTGAGTGACGGGCGCCGTCTGTACCTTCTCTGACTCTTGTTAGGAACAGTTACGTGGTGATTTATATTTGTTAATGACATATGCATATATTTCTTTCTTATTCGAACACTAAACACTGCAGAAGAGAGACACATTTGTCATGCCACGGAAGCACGCTAAGAACCTGTGTATGAGGTGTCGGGTTCGAGGCAAATAGTCGCATTTACTTGTACAGCTCAGTGTTTTCAAACCAAGTAAGTAGAAAGAGGTGCGTGCTATAATCTGCTTAGGGCTGTAGTGGATTTCCGGCGATTTGTTTTCAGTCTCGAATAACACAAAGTACACGATGGTCATACACATCCCTTATTAAGGTTGGTTGGTTAGTTCGGGTTTAACTTCCACGGCACCGGAGTGATAATGGACGGCCCTGGCGGGCGGGTTATGGGGGAACAGGGTTATTACTACTGTTAATAATTTTTTGAAAAAATTCTTTTTCTTCTTCTTCTTTGTCTTGTTATGAGTGTTAAACAATGTCTTACAATGTTCTGCTGCGTTTGGTCCCCTCCACACACACACACACACAAACACACACACACACACACACACACCACACGCACGCACGCACGCACGCACACACACACACACACACACACACACACACACACACACACACTCACACACACACACACACACTCACACACACACAAGAAACAAAACACCAGGACTTGCATCAGAAATGCAACAAAAAGAACGTAATTCAAGTTTGTTTGTCACAAGAAAAGCTGTTTTTCAAATAAAACAATTCCTTCCCTTCGAGTGACGCAGATTGGGTTTTTTGTTTGTTTTTTTTTTTCAAATCAAATTGTAAATTCAACGTCAATGATCCCTTACGCCGTCAAAGGAACGTGGATAGAAAGTGGTTTCAGCAAGAGGTATAGTTCCTCATGAGCCCCCGCAACTGCGGGGGCTCATGAGGATCTATACCTCTTGCAGTTGGGTGGTATTAATTTTTTTCTCGGCAGGGAAGGGGTTAATATGCAAACTGGCATAGATTCTCATGGAAAAACTATGTCACTATGCTTTCAGTCCGAGTCTCTGCGAGGGCTCATAAGAATTTGTTGCTTGCGGTAATAAGATGATGACGGGAGTGCGGCCAGGGTGTGTGTGTGTGTGTGTGTGTTTGTGTGTGTGTGTGTGTGTGTGTGTGTGTGTGTGTGTGTGTGTGTGTGTGTGTGTGTGAGTAGGAGGATGGGTAGTGGTGGAGGGTGGGTGGGAGGGTGGGTGGGGTGGGTTGGTGGGAGGCCGAGGGGGACGGGGTTGGGTAGCAGAAAGTGTGTCAGAGTGTGAGACTGGGTCAGCAGGGCATGAAACAAGGCAGAAAAAAAAAGCAGTCATAAATAAAATCTTGTCACTGTGAAACTTCTACACGGGGCGGCCGGGCCTACCACTGTGATAAGTCTTTAAACCATATTTTTTTACACTGACTTCGCGCCACAGCAGGGTTTCCGTTCATTTCCTGTTTCCATGGACCTGAAAACGTTACTCTTCACACATGACATGTCAGGCGTAGTGCCTGATTAGCCTGATCCCCAAAGCCGTCAAAGAAACGCGGTGGATACAAAGTGGTTTCAGCAAGAGGTATAGATCCTCATGAGCCCCCGCGACTGCGGGGGCTCATGAGAATCTATACCTCTTATAATTGGGTGTTATTCAATATTTTTCGGCAGGGAAGGTGTTAATATGCAAACTGGCATATAATTCTCATGCAGAAACTATGTCTCTATGTTTTAGTCCGAGTCTTTGCGCGGACTCATAAGAATTTGTCTCTTGCTTGCGGTAATCAGACGATGACGGGAGTGCGGCCAGGGTGTGTGTGTGTTTGTGTGTGTGTGTGTGTGTGTGTGTGTGTGTGTGTGTGTGTGTGTGTGTGTGTGTGTAGGGGGATGGGTGGTTGGGGCGGGGGACGCCGAGGGGGACGGGGGTTGGGCCGAGCAGAAAGTGTGTCAGAGTGTGAGACTGGGTCAGCAGGGCATGAAAAAATTAAAAAATAAATAAAATAAATAAAGCACACACATAGCGAAAAGCAGTCATAAATGAAAAACTAGTCACTGTGAAATGTCTAGACGGGGCGGCCGGGCCTACATATGTGATAAGTCTTTGAACCATATTCTTTTAGACTGACTCGCGCCACAGCAATGTTTCAGTTCATTTCCTGTTAGAAATGGAACTGAAAACTTTACTCTTCACACATGACATTTCAAGGGTAGTGCCTGATTAGCTTGGCGCCTGGAAGGCGCCAAGATAATCTGGCAGTGTCCTTGCGGCCAATATGTCCTGTTAGAAATGGAAACATTACTCTTCATACATGACAATTCAATAGTAGTGCCTAATAAGCTTGGCCTGGAAGGTGCCAACCTAATCTGGCACTACGCCCCATATCACCTCTTGCAGTTTGTCTGCTGAGAACACAAATCAGCTAAATGGTACTTAGCCCTCAAATACGTTTGAAACAAAGATAGGTCAAGGGCGATGCCTGAATAGCTTGGCAGGCGCCAAACTATTCATGCACCACCCTTGAGGCCACGACAGCCAATCCGTTACCCCAGCATTTGGCCAGTTCAGCAAACACGAGGGATAACTGAGCGGTACTGACTGATGTATTCTGCGTTGATAAAAAAGACATAAGGCAGAAACAGAACACAACTCTCTTTTTGACACTTCGTACCGTGACGGCAATGCCTGAACTTCATAACTCGTGTAAGAACTGACGGTCG
>BTPG01000001.1:161300916-161363416 GCA_036245525.1 Semisulcospira habei | reverse complement strand
CGACCATGATATTGCAAGGGCAGTGCCAGATTCCAAAACTAGGAGATTGTGTAACTGTGTACAGTGTCATTGCCTCACCTCTATGGTTTGTGAGTGCCAGATTAGCTTGGCGCCTGTCGGCGCTGCCATTAAATTATCATGGTCGACCTATCTCCTGCTGTAGTCGCGTCAGGGCTGAATGCGTTAATTATTATTTAAGTATCATCAGACAATATTCCTGATCTATCACGACTAAAGGATACGTTTCTGATCAGCTTGCAACATAAAGGAGTCGCTGATTCATTCAGACACTACCCTTAATTTCACGCTGAATCTGGCACACTCCGCTGCTCGTAACTTTGAACAGTAAACGTCCAATATTACAATCCGTCTGCAGACCCAAAGGTTCTCATTGTTATCTCCGAAGTTCTTGTTTTAAAATCCGACCTTGTTATAAGAAAAGTTCATCGTACTTCAGTACCGCCGTCTCAATCTCCTAGTTTTGGAATTGAAACAGTGAGCAAGAGACTCTAGGGTCGACGTCCTCAGCTGACCCGCGCGTAGGCAGTTGAAGCCGACGTCAGCCAGATGGCTGTTATGAGGAGCCATTTGTTGGCAATATCATTACAATAATTACTTTCAAAAGTTTCTCTGCACCTCTTGAATTCCATCGCCGAGCAGACTTTGCGCGAAAATCTGGAGACAAATTTCAGCACCATGTGTGTTTGTTATGCCTTGTCGACACACCTAGTGACCTTTTAGGGCAGTCTGGGTACGCAGCAAACGCATAGGTGTAATCGCACTTGTTTATTCCGCGCAGCCACGTTAGCGCGTCAATCTATTCTTTTTAGCTCAGTGTTACTGGTACAGGCACTAAGATAGCGTTGAGCGATGTCGTTGTCAAAGTGCTTGATAATACTTGAAAACGATCGTGTGCTAAACTGGATCCTCCCGTGTGAATCACACCTAGATCTGTGTGCACCCTTTCGTAACCACCTGTTGCAGAAGTGCTTGCTTATCTCATTCTACCCCAGACACACCACAGCAAAATAAAGATCGACCATGATAGTTCAAGGGTGATGCCAGAATAGCTTGGCGACCATAGGCGCCAAACTATTCTGGCATCACCCTTGAACTATCATGGTCGATCTGTGTCCTGCACTACAACGCAGTCTTCAGAGGACGACTTCAAAATTTCGGGATTTCGGTCTTGGGGTAGAATGAGTTATTTAACTAATTCGAGACGTGCCGCACTTTTCGAATGAGTTAATCAGTTTCGGCGGTATAGGGCTTTCAGATTTGCCACTGATTTGCCACTGAGCTAAACATTGTCGGGCCGCGTCGGCTGCTGTTGGCCCGCGCACTTTAGTGAGCGGCCGACGCTGGCCAGAATGCCTCTTGTTTAGTTATTAATTATACCCGTTTTTCATATGTATGTGTGCAGATACTCGCAGTGCTGAAGTGCCTGGTGATACAAGATTCAACATTAAAGGATAGATTTGTGCAGAGCGTGCGGGGCGTGTTTTGATCTGGACAAAAGGAACCTGAATATGATCGAAGGATAACTCCGGTCATAATTTAAGGTAAGATTAAATTGCTGACTGGATTGTTTGGTTGGTTGATTGGTTGGCTAGTTGATTGGTTGCCGGGCTGGTTGGTTTGTCGGTTGATTCGTTTATTGGTTGGTTGGTTAGTTTTCTGTCTGTCTGTCCATCTGTCTGTCGGTCGACGGGTCCGACTGTCGGTCGGTTTGTTCGTTCTGTCTGTTTATTTGTCTTTTTGTTTGCCAGCTTGTTATCTTGTTCGTCTCTCTGTTTATCTTGTCTGTCTGTTCGTCCGTCCGTTTTGTGTTCTTTGTTTACTTCGTCTTTTTGCGCGTGTGTTCGTTCGTTCGTTCGTTTGCTGTTGTGCTTGTGTGTTTGTTTCTTTGCTTGCTTGCTCGTGATCAAAAGAGCAACAGCTTCTGCCATTGTTAGTCGCGGAGGTTTTTGTTGGATAGCCATCTGCTAAAACAATCGTGTAATAAAGCCTGACTTCTAAACAGACTGAAGAAACTGCATTGTTATTACATGCCAACCTCATTCTTAACCCTTATTATTCGGAATACATCAGTGTGTGAAATAAGTTTGACTAAAATAGTTCAAGGGTAGTGCCAGAATAGCTTGGCGCCTCTAGGCGCCAAGCTATTCTGGCACTACCCTTGAACTAAAGCCATTGGTCTATATCCTTATCTGTAAGTACTATATTAATGTAGCTTGCATAATTATGGCAGTGTACAAATTTGAGGCTTTTAGCTTCAGTATGATAGGGTTAAATTACACAGCACCAGGAGCTTTAGCCCTATCAGTGTCTCCTGGCGCAGACCGTGTTTCTGATACCCTCCTTCATTCAACACACAAACAAAATCGTATCTGTCCCAGGAACATGGATTCAAAGCGGTGTCAGCAAGAGGCATAGATCCTCAAGAGCCCCCGCAATTGCGGGGGCTCATGAGGATCTAGTCCTCTTGCAGTTGGGTGCTGTTCAAACTTTTTCCGGCACTGAACGGGTTAAGTCGGTTGCATGCACAAGGGAGTTAACCTTTTGTACGTCGGTAGCGGTTTTTGTCGCGATGATTCCTACATAACCCTTTGGCTGTCGGTAGCGGTTTTCGTCGAGGTGATTCCTGCGGGAATCATCGCGACAAAAAAACCCCGCTGCCGACAGACAAAGGGTATGACTATAACGTCCCTTGCGGTGTCGACCGAGTAATCATCGACATCGAATGATGTCTGTTGTTTCATAACCCGCTGGGGATATAGGTATACCCACCTCCATCCTCTCCAACTGCGTCCCAAACCCATATCATACTGAGGCTTAAAAGCTTCAAATTTGTACACTGCCATATGCAAGTCTACATTATAGTACTTACGGATAAGGATATAGACCAGTGGCTTCAGTTCGAGGGCCGTGGTGCCAGAATAGCTTGGCGCCTAGAGGCGCTAAGCTATTCTGGCACTACCCTTGAACTAGTTTGGTCCAACTTGATTCACACACTGGTGTATTCCGAATGATAAGGGCTAATCTACGTCGCATACCCAGCGGGCCTGCCCAACGGAAAATCACGCGTACCTGACCAAGTTGCATCATAATGCCCATTCAACCATTAGCCAGTGTTACACTCCAAGCTGTGGCACAAGAACCTTTCCGGTCTCGAGTAGTCTCGAAATGTTGGTATACCCCTTGGCTTTTGGTTGATCATTTGGGACGGCGCCATTTACAAATTGACGTACAGATCTTGATCTAGATCTGGAAAATTAAATGACGTTTTAATGGATCTTAGTTACAAAAAGCTGTCTCCTTTTAGCGGTAAGCCGCAGTGAGCCTCCGCAAATGGCGCACATTCTGAAAGTCCGAGTGAAATGAATAGATATCGACAAAACTTTACGTAGGCGCTTTTCTGCTTATTTCAAACAAACTGATCCTTAAACGGTCAAATCTGCACCACATATTTTACAAATATGTTGCACGTAAGCAATCAGCCCTTTAGTCTGCACATCGTGACACCCCAACTATTTCCACTGGTCACGTGATGAATTCGAGACCGGAAGACCTTCTGTGCACGGCCTGGGACGTGCCCCAGGCGGCTCGGGTTGTAACAGCGAGAACGCTACAGGGTTTCCCAGTGCTGTTTTTAACACATTCAGCCCTGACGCACTACGGGTCGACCATGATAATTTAAGGGTAGTGCCAGATTAGCTTGGCGCCTGTCGGCACCAAGCTAATCTGGCATTGCCCTTGAATTATCAAGGTCGATCCATCTCCTGTCGGCGCCAAGCTAATCTGGCAATGCCCTTGAATTATCATGGTCGATCCATCTCCTGCAACTGGTGCATAGTCATTAGATGACGCCTCCCAAATTGGGAATGAACGGCCGTCGGGCTGATTGAGTTGAGAAAATTGTTTTAAAATGTATCGCGTTCAATAGTAACTGCACATAAAGGAATGTCGCACGCGCAGAATATTACAACGCTTTCAACAACAACAACAATACGTATTACTAAAAGCAATATGCGTCCGCCGTCATCATGTTCAGTCTAGACAGCTTCATTTGCAAGTAATAACCGGACCCAAAATAAGTTTCAGCTTTTACTACCAGGTCATAGCTCGATTCCCCGACTTGAAGATCGCACTTTGCGTTTTCCAAGCGTACATAAGAGATATATTATTCGTGCAGGTGTACGCTGCCTCCGACCCCCTTTCCTCCCCTACCCCTTTACCTTCCCTCCCTCCGGCCTCCTCCCCCCCCCCCCTTAGGTGTACGCCTCTGGGTTAGTCTCGCCTCTGACGCCAGCCATAACCCTCTAGGGTGTGTACATACAGTATAGCGTATCCGCGGCCTGTAACCTCAAAGGGTAATCCTGTCATTTTTCAATCTCTACTCGTCTGGAGATCGGCTTATTTTGGCACTAGCAGAAACTCTTCCATGCGAGTCTACGTCCCTCTGCAAGAGCATAGATTCTCATGAACTCCTTGCTTCAGCAAGGAGCTCATGAAAATCTGTGTCTCTTGTTGAATAAACGCCGCTACAGCCGTCCCTCAACAGCGAACAGCCACAGTCATCGAAGACAGCAGCGGCCAACTCCTTACGGAAAACACTGCTGTACTAAACAGATGGACTGAGTACTGCCGAGACTTGTATAACTACAAGGCTGAGCCAGACACCAGCATCCTCCAAAACAACCAGGCTGGGGCCAGGAAGGCTGAAGACCTGCCAGTGTTAACTGAAGAGGTGGAAGCAGCCGTACGCGGCCTGAAGGGAGGAAAGTCTCCAGGTGTAGACAACGTACCTGCTGAACTGTTGAAACATGGAGGAGAAGTAACAACGAAGGTCCTCACTACACTCTGTCAAAAGATCTGGGAGCAAAAGAAATGGCCAGTAGAATGGACACAGTCTCTAGTGATCCCGCTCCCCAAGAAAGGAAACCTGAAACAGTGCCAGAACTACAGAACTATCAGTCTGATAAGTCACCCTAGCAAAGTAATGCTTAGAATCATTCTCAACCGCCTCAAAACTTTCGCCGAGGAACTGCTGGCAGAAGAACAGGCTGGCTTCAGAGTTGGAAGAAGCACTGTAGAGCAGATTTTCAACTGCCGCGTCCTGATCGAGAAACATCTGCAGCATCAGCGCGAACTCTACCACAACTTCATTGATTTCAGGAAAGCATTTGATCGCGTCTGGCACGACGGACTCTGGCAAGTCATGAGATCGTTCAACATAGAGGAGGGACTGATCCAAATGATAGAAGCGCTTTACAAGAACGCCTGCAGCGCGGTTCTACTTAACAATCAGTCAGGCGAGTTCTTCAGGACGACGATCGGTGTCCGTCAAGGATGCCTGCTCTCTCCTGTCCTTTTCAACATATTCCTGGAGAAGATCATGCAGGAAACCCTCCACGACCACCATACTTCAATCTCTATTGGTGGCAGATCCCTGTGCAATCTTCGATTCGCAGACGACATTGACCTCATGGCAGGCAGCAATAGTGAGCTCCAAAACCTGTCAGACAAACTTTCAACTAGCGCAGGGTCTTATGGCATGGAGATCAGTACGGATAAAAGCAAAGTGATGATCAACACCACAAGCGACAGCAGCAGCAACATTCACATGAACGGCCAGAAGCTAGAAGAGATCAATAGCTTCAAGTACTTGGGAGCCACCCTGTCCAAAGACGGTAGTTGCATAGCAGAGATCCGTATCAGGATAGGTACAGCAACATCCGCAATGGCCAGGCTGGACAGGATATGGCGAAGTAACTCCATCAGCTTCACCATCAAGTACAGGCTTTACAAGTCCCTCGTAGTGTCTATTCTACTCTACGGCTGTGAGACTTGGACACTGCTTGCAGACTCAGAAAAGAAAATCCAGGCCTTTGAAAACAAGTGCCTGAGGAAGTTGCTCCGCATCTCGTACCGCGAGCACAAGACCAACGAATATGTACGGAGCATCGTCACTTCCCTGGTGGGCCCACATGAACCCCTTCTGGCAACCGTGAAACGGCGCAAGCTTGCTTGGTTTGGCCACGTGACCCGACACAACACCTTGTCCAAGACTATCCTCCAAGGCACTCTCGAAGGAAGTCGTCGGCGAGGTCGTCAGAGAAAGAGTTGGGTCGCAAACATAAAAGAATGGACCGAACTCGAGATGCCAGACTTGCTTGCCACCGCCCAAAATAGAACTCAGTGGAGAGCACTGTCTGTTGCTGCTGTCTTTCAGTCCCCCCAACGCCCAGTTCGGGCAAGGGACTGATGATGATGATGATGACAGCCGTCCCTCATTTTGAGAGAGTTGTTTCGGGTTTCAGCGCAGAATTGTTAGTTCAGCCTATATTAGCAGAGGTAATCAGATTCAGCCAAGTCTGCTGCGTTTGCAAGAGACGCAGAGTCTCATGCGCCCCTGCAGATGCAGGGGCTCATGAGGATCTATGCCTCTTGTTGGACAAACCTGATTCCAGCCGTTTCTCAGTTTGGCCGGGGTGAACCTTGGACTTTTAGGTTTGTATCTGGTTTCGTTTGCAAGAGGCGATAATTCTCATGAGCCCCCTGCATCCGCAGGGGGCTCATGAGAATTTATCGCCTCTTGTGGATGCATGGGTTCATGAGAATCAATCGCCTCTTGTTCAGGCCAAGACTGGACTCAGCCGTTCCTCAAGTTGTGAGACCCGCTCTCGGGAAGGACTGCCGGCTGGCAGTGTCTCAATCTTGATCAGAATTGTCTGTGTCGGATGGGTCACCCGATATTGTTGCCAGTCACCAGCAAACTCGTTATTTCACGTACCAGTGTCTCGTGAAAGAATTAGATCGCGTTCTTCTGCAATCAGATCAAATGGAGAGGGGGGGGGGGGGAGAGAGAGAGGGGAGTATTGGGGTGGAGGGAGGGGGAGGGCCTAGGGGGAGTATGCCCTAAAATCGTGACTCGCGAATGCTTTTTACAAAAATTCTTGTGATTCGTGAATGCATTTTTTTCATCCTCGTGATCCGTGAAAGAAGGGGTCGTCGTTGAAACGCAGGTGAAAGCTCAAATCAGGTTTTCGTGATCCGTTAAAACGTCCCGGTTGTTTTCGTCAAACGTGAAAGCCTGTTGCCAAACTGTAAAGTGTAGTCAGAATTTCCCCTCCCCCCTCCAACCCCCCCCCCAACCCCCACCACCACCACCACCTATCTCTTCGTTATCAAAGCAGTATGTCTTCCTTCTTCATCGTCGCTTTCCATTGTGAAACATGAGTGCTATTTGTTTAATATTCGTGATTCGTGGATCGCCCAAAAACTAAACCATCTTGAATACGTGATGGACCCTCCCCCCCCCTCCCCCCCCCAACCTCACTCCCCCCTCCGGCCTCTCCCCTCCCTTAACCATCCCCCTCAGATCAGAACAGGTTCACGTTGTTCTCAGGCGTCAACTGCCTAGATAAACGGTACACAGTCCAGCTGCAAGAGAGATAAATCCTCATGAGCACCCGCATTCGCGGGGACTCGTGAGGATATTATGTCTCTTGCTGAAACCAAATTACATATATGTACCTCGGACCTTTGGGACTTTTGTTCGTTGAATGAAGAACGATTTCCGAAATGCAACGCACGTTCAGTGGCAGGGAAGGGGTTAAAGGCCATCGATCAGTTAAAATGATATCCCCCCAGAGCGTGCCCTCATAAACACTTCTGGAATGAACTTTCACTCCAGTGTAGCTCTGTCTTGTGCAGACAACAGACGGTAAGTCCGTTATCTTGAAAAGCTATAATAACATTGTAATACAACGCAAATATTGCTATTCGCAGACATCGACTTAGTGTCTTTTGCTCTGTGTATAATTATGATATTTTGCCATTATTTTGTGCATGGTCTGTACACTCGTATATCACATTACCACTTTAGAAGAAACTATCAGGTAAGCAGGAAAACATCACTTTCAGGGAATAGAATTGTGCACTATCGACCAATGATCACAGATCTACTTTGATCAAAGGACAAGAAGAAGAAGATAATGCACAATTCTCTCCCCTGACAGTGCTTTTACTTGGTAGTTTCTTTTAAATTACGAGCACTGGCAGTCAACTCGTTCGTTAAAACGTTAGACTACACTTAAAACAGGTTGCCCTCAGATCTCTACTTGTACATAACCTTTACGCGCAAGCCCTCTTTCTCTTCTTCTGAGAAGGGGGGACTGCAAAAGAGGGGTTGTGCGGAGAGGTGCATGTCGACGGTCTTCTCGTGCAACCTCGTAAGTCATTGTGCCATTTTGGGCTCGAATCATGTTTTGATGCGGTTGCCTACTTTGATTTTTGTGAGGTTTTCTTTGCAAAGAAGGACTGACTCGCTAAAACGAACGAGAGCGAAATCAAGGTGGACAGACGACACTCCAAACACCTCCAAGAGGCATAGATCCTCATGAGCCCGGAGGGCTCATGAGAATCCATGCCTCTTGGAGATATTTGTAGTGTTTTCCATGCTAATTTCACAAGCTGGTTATCCGCCGTGATTTCGATCTCGTTCGTTACTGGGAGCCGTTTGTTTCAAACGAAACTTCACCATGGCTTCCCTATCTTCTGCAAAATCTGAAACCTGGAGCTCAACAGTGAAATCCTCATTACCGTCTTATAAAGAAAGCTAGCCTCTGATTGCATATATTCTGTCCAAATAAAGTAGGCCACTTCGCTTACAACAAAGTCGGATGTAACAAAAGTCGGATATTACAACACTTTTTCAATGACCCCCGACAGTCCCCTGGGTATAATTATATTTTTGACGGAGAAGACAGGTACTGATTCCGCGCATAATGAGCTTTTCAAACTGTCTTTCTGTAGACACTGGATGCTGTTGCTGTGCAAAGCGACCAATTTCTCGAAGACCACGATGCCGTCGGTCGAAAACTCTGGTACTACGGTATCAGACCTTCCGAGAAATCGACCGTTATGTAGACCATTATCCGTGTTCGAAAGTAATATTCTCAGTGAATGTAGACCAGTCTATATTCGCGATGGGGGGCCGAGAAATGTAATTTTCTTGTAAAGAAAAACAAACACATACAACTGTACCTGCTTCATATCTATATTACTTTTCTTATCATTTAATGTCCTTGCTATCGGCTTCAAAAGGTACGTGTATTTCTGATTTCACGACCGCTGTTTATCAGAATTCAAAAGAGAGGATCTGGCGTAGGAACTATGGGGGCCTTGTATACTGTTGCCATGATTCGTTTTTGACTTAGACCACACTTGCCTTTAGGTCCTCTTTCTATAAAAAAAAAAAAAAAAAAAAACTAGACCGAAAGGGTTGACTGCCAGTGCTTGTAATTTAGAAAGAAAAAAGAAAACTACCAAGTGAGTAGGAAAAAGCACTGTCACCTATTCTATCAGCCCGTTCATTGCCGAGAAAATTCAAACACCCCCCAAGTGCAAGAGGTATAGATCCTCATGAGCCCTCGCAGTTGCGGGGGCTCATGAGGATCTATACCTCTTGCTGACACCACTTTGTATCCATGTTTCTTAGATGACTGGGGCTCTGCGGCTTTGAATTAACCTTTTGGGTAGCAGTGGTGACTGTCGAGGTGATTTCGTCTTTCATAAATCACCAAGAGCGGTGAAACGCGCTACGGACAGATAAAAGGGTTAACAAAGATTCCAAACGCATCTGCGTCCACTGGCAGTGAAGGGGTTGAAGACTGTTTTGGTTTATACCTTCTTCAGGACAAAATGTCAAACGCAGGGAGCATCCATAAGAAGAAAAAACAACAACATGCCTCTTAGAAAAGGCAGTTACAATACAATTTATTAAATATTTTCAAAAATCAAACAAGCACACAATTTGCAACCTATTATTTAATAATTTTCGTGATGGGAAGATGCGAATGACGGAAAAAAATAAGTTGCAAATTGTGCGCTTGTGCTGATACCTGTGTTAAAGAAAAAATATCTGAACCCGAAATATAAAGCAATTTTGTTATAACTGTCTTTTCTAAGCGTGTTTCCTTCTCTCTTCGTTGGGATGTTCTCTGTATGTCACACGCTTGGCAGTCACTTAAAATAATTAAACTGTCAACTGGCTCAACACAACTCTTGTTATAACTCTAACCTCCCCCCACCCCCCACCTCCACCCCCACCCCCACTCTCCCATTCCCCCACCGTCGTCTAATTTTCAAAGTTGGGCAATACCCACTCTAAAGATAATCCTACGCCACAGACGACCGCAAATCTGACCGTAAATACGGTTTTCAAATGCACCGAACAGGATCTAAATCAATGTTGTGGGGCGTTGTTCATAAACTGGGGGGCGTTGCTATTTAACTCATTCAGCCCGACGCACGTATTTCCCAAATTTGTCAGGCGTCATCTAACGACTATGCACCTGTTGCAGGAGATGGATCGACCATGATAATTCAAGGGTAGTGCCAGATTAGCTTGGCGCCTGTCGGCGCCAAGCTAATCTGGCACTACCCTTGAATTATCATGGTCGACCCATCTCCTGCTGTAGAGGGTCGGGACTGAATGGGTTAAGTGTGATGCGTACATCTAGTCTTAGTCCTTTGCATGTCAGTACTCAGTAGAGGTTTTAGTCGCGGTAGAAATCATCACAATTTAAACCACTACCGACGCCCAAAAGGTTAGATTACGCCAGCAACAAAAACGAAAAAGTAGGTTGTGTCCGCTTGCCCTCCGTTTTTTTTTTGTTTTTTTTTTTTATATGAAGCCGAACCTTTTTTTCCCGCCGAGGTAGGAAAACAGGTATGTCGATATTTGAAAAAACTAGCGAGAGAGCCCGTTGACACCACTCATGTCGCAAGGGACAGACGCAAGGGATATCATTATTGTAGAGCTCTGTTGTTACTTGCCCCTGGATTTCAAGCTTTGTTCCAGCACCTCGCCGTACTGCCGTCGACTTCGAAATGTCCTGATTGTGCTCAAGGGGGAAAACATGTCATTCTACCTGCCTACATTTTTTAATGGCAAAATCGTAATCGGAGACTAGAGTAGTTTTGGTTTTTTTTTGCGTTAAAATCACATTCACATTCTACACTGAACTGTACATAACCTACTCCAAATGAGGAGAACCCTCGCGCTGGGACCATATGGCGTTGAGGCGCGTCCCCTGGGTGGTGGATAGGGGGTCCCTCGTGAGAGGGGTGCACCGAATGAAATAAGGTGCCGTGAACCAACATGGTCTAAGGGAAGGTGACCCCGACAGAAAACCCCTGGTCCTCCTAGTAAGGGGGTTGGGCGTGGGGGTAGCTTCCCCACCCTGCAAAAAAGGAAATAGCTACAAAAACGCCGACGAAAAGACTAACAGTAATTCCTTTCCTGGAGGAGGAAGGTTCTTCTACTAGAAGACTTATGACGTCCTGTGGTGAAAGCCGGAAGTCTTCGGAAGCCACAGGACCGAGTCGCCTCTCTCTATCCAGGGACACAACCATGGGCACATGGAATGTCAAGACCATGTACCAGAGCGGCAAGGCCGCCCAGATAGCAGCGGCAATGCAAAAGTACAACCTTTCCCTGCTAGGTATCAGTGAAGCCAGATGGACGCAGTCTGGCCAGAAAATGCTGTTAAGTGGGGAGATGATTCTGTATTCAGGTCATGAAGAGGAGAATGCCCCCCATACAGAAGGAGTAGCATTCATGCTGTCACCAGTGGCACAGAGAGCGCTGATGGGCTGGGAACCTCTTGGGCCAAGAATTATCACAGCAGCCTTTAGAACCAAGAAAAAGCTCTAGCTGAACGTCATCCAGTGTTATGCGCCCACCAATGACAGTGACGAGGAAGAGAAACAAGAGTTCTACGACCGACTCCAGAGTGCCGTGGACAAATGTGCGGAGCGAGACATCACCATCGTCATGGGCGATTTTAATGCCAAAATAGGGGAGGACAACACCGGATACGAAGAGGTGATGGGGAGACAGGGACTAGGCTCAGAGATGAGTGAGAACGGGGAGAGGTTTGTAGACTTTTGTGCTCTAAACCGACTTGTCATTGGAGGCAGCATCTTCCCACACAGAAGAATACACAAAGCAACTTGGGTCTCACCTGACCATACAACAGAGAACCAAATAGACCATATCTGCATTAGCAAGAAATTTAGAAGATCCCTTCAAGATGTTCGAGTGAGGAGGGGAGCAGATGTCGCCTCAGACCACCATCTGCTTACCTTAAGAATGAAGCTCAAGCTAAAGAAAAGCCGCACAGAGACAACAAGAAGACAGCGCTATAATGTAGGCCTCCTGAGAGAAACTGGAGTTAGAGAAGAGTTCAAACTGGTGCTGTCCAACCGGTTTCAAGCGCTACAGGAGCTAGTAAATGAAGAGGAGGCGGTCACCACAGAGCAGCAGTGGAAGGCAGTTAGAGAGGCGCTGAACTCAACCTGCAAAGACACTGTAGGGTTCAGGAAACACCACCACAAGGACTGGCTGTCGGCACAGACCTTGAAGAAGATAGAAGCGAGGAAGCAGAAGAAAGCAGCGGTCAACAACAGTCGCACGAGAGCAGCCAAAGTAAGGGCACAGGAGGAATACTCGGAAGCCAACCGCGAGGTGAAGAGGAGTATCAGGGCAGACAAGAGGGCCTACACAGGCAGCCTGGCAGCAGAGGCAGAAAAGGCAGCAGGCAGCGGCAACATGAAACGGCTCTACGACATTACCAGAAGATTGTCGGGTAAGTATGGCCATACAGAAAGACCAGTAAAAGACAAAGAAGGCAAGCCTATTGCAGACAGAGCAGACCAACTCAACAGGTGGGCCGAGTATTTTGAAGAGTTACTGAACAGACCTAGCCCACCCGACCCCCCCGACATCCAGCCGGCAGAGACCGACCTACCCATCAGCTGTGACAGACCCAGCCGGGAAGAGATCAGAAGAGCAGTGGCATTTTTGAAGAATGGCAAAGCAGCAGGGCCAGATGGCATCCCAGCGGAGTCTCTGAAAGCAGACCTAGAGACAACAGTGGAGATGCTGTACCCACTGTTTGGAAAGATCTGGGAAGAGGAGGTGATGCCAGCTGACTGGAAGGAGGGGTACCTAATCAAGCTTCCCAAGAAAGGCGACCTCAGCAAGTGTTCCAACTACAGAGGAATCACCTTGCTGTCAGTACCAGGAAAGGTCTTCAACAGGATCTTCCTAGAGAGAATGAAGAGCTCCGTTGACCCCCAGCTGAGAGACCAGCAAGCAGGATTCAGGAAGAACCGATCATGTACAGACCAGATCGCCACTCTCCGCATCATCGTGGAACAGTCTCTGGAATGGAGCTCCCCGCTGTACGTCAACTTTGTGGATTATGAGAAAGCATTTGACAGCGTGGACCGAGAGACTCTGTGGAAACTCCTACGACACTACGGTGTACCCACAAAGCTCGTCCGCCTGATCAAGAGCAGCTATGATGGCATGACATGTCGCGTGATACACGAAGGGCAGTTCACCAGGGAGCTCCAGGTCAAAACTGGTGTCAGGCAGGGGTGTCTGCTGTCTCCGTTCCTCTTCCTACTGGCCATAGACTGGGTCATGAAGATGACCACAGAGCACAGACGAAGTGGAATACAGTGGACACTGTGGACACAGCTTGACGACCTCGATTTTGCAGACGACTTGGCATTACTGTCCCACACTCGTCAACAAATGCAGGACAAGACCACGAGGCTTGCTGACATCTCGTCCCAAGTGGGCCTCACCATTCACAAACAGAAAACAAAGACAATGAGGCTGAACACAACCAGGGAAGAACCAATCTTGCTTGCTGGCACCCCGTTGGAGGAGGTGGAGTCCTTCACCTATCTCGGGAGCATCATAGACAAAAAAAGGCGGCACTGATGCAGATGTCAGAGCACGAATCGGTAAAGCCAGAGCAGCCTTTCTCCAGTTAAAAAAAGTGTGGAGTTCCAGAGAGCTGTCACCACACACCAAAGTCCGGATTTTCAACTCAAATGTTAAAGCAGTTCTCCTATATGGAGCAGAGACTTGGAGATTGACAAAAACCATAGTCAACAGAGTACAGACCTTCATGAACAGTTGCCTTAGAAGAAGTTTGAAAATCCACTGGCCAGAGAAGATCAGCAATGTCAGACTCGGGGACAGAACAGAGCAGATAACAGCAGAGAATGAAATTGGGCGAAGAAGATGGGGATGGATTGGTCACAGCCTGAGAAAGCCAGCTTCCAGTATCACTAGGCAGGCATTGTCATGGAACCCCCAGGGAAAGAGGAAAAGAGGTAGGCCGAGAAACTCCTGGCGTCGAGACCTCCAAGCAGACATCAAGAGACTGGGAACCACCTGGAGTAGAATCGAAGGAGAAGCACAGGACAGGAGTTGCTGGAGGTCTCTCGTCGACGGCCTATACCCTGGTAGGGGTGACAGGCGTAAGTAAATGAGGAGAACACGAGTTTCTGCAGTATACCGAATAAGCATAGACATTTGAATATCAGTTAATGATTATAAACTCTTTTCAAAACAAAGTTATTAATCCGGTAAGTATACTGACGAGTAAAAGAAATGCGACGTTTTTTTTAATGAATGATCGGAAACACTAAAGTGTTTCCGAATATTCATAAAAATGTCGCATTTCTTTTGCTCGTCAGTATACCAATAAATATAAGTCTTCACTGCAGAAATGTATCCACAGTGCTTGTGCTATAGGCGGTACTTTATGCTGACCTAAGTTTGACCACAGGGCGAGGAAATGTACACGTTATGTGCCCCTGACTGATTCCCTGCGTCATCTCTTTTTTTTTTTTTTTTTTTTTTTTTTAAAGAAATACGATATAGAGGCACATAACTCGTGGATTTCATCGCCCTGTTAATGGTTTTACCGCTTCGTTGACTGGACGCAGCAGACGTTGCGCAACTGCAAAAGACAAAGATCCAAATGAACCCCCGCAGATGCGGGGTTCATTTGGATCTATGCCTTTTGCTGACTGTAATACATCCTACATGTTATCCCGACATAAATTATGGAGTATGACAGTAAATGATTAGAATTTTGAAATTTGATTAGAAAAGTGTCAGACAGGAAGGCACAGCTATGTTTGTAGATAATGTGATGTTGATGTACACACACAGTGTTCAGGAAAACTATTGGTAAAATAGCCTTTTTTTTCTCTTTTTATTTTTGATATTTTTTAATTCAGATGCTAGTTTTAGCATCTGATATAAGATAGTGCCTCTCATTCATCCTACACTCCCACCCCCCCCCCACCCCCTCCAATCTCTCTATCCACACACAACTCAGTCCCCTTTCCATTCTTTAACTCATTCGCGGCCAGCCGCATCCGGATGCGGCTGGGCGCGAAAGAGTTAACCCGTTCGCTGCTAGTGATCACGGAGTTCTCGTCTGAAACCGCTGCACTCTGACCGACATTTTGCGTGAAAAAAAAATGTAAATGCGACCCAAAAATAGATATAAACAGCACAGGACTAACAAGAGACATAAATCCTCATGACATAAATCCTCATGAGCCCCCGCTGTCGCGGGGGGCTCATGAGGGTTTATGTCTCTTGCAGATGGGTAGAGTTCGCCTTGCCCCCGGCAGTTAAGAGGTAAACTCATTGCATCCGGAGGATAAAATTACCCGCGTTTTTTTTTTTTTTTTTTTTCTAAAGCTATCCTAGCTTTGAGCTGTACGTCACAGTTTTAGAGACAGGTCGACCATGATAGTTCAAGGGTGGTGCCAGAATAGCTTAGCGCCTACCGCCCTTGAACTATCATGGTCGATCCACATCCTGTCGGAGCGGGGTTAATCTTGCGAGAGTGGTTTACAGGAGATGATATCAATGTGTCGAAATACATCATCTTGGGTGTTAAATAGTTCACACCCAACCCAACCCACTAAACCCTACCCCTCATCCCCCACCCCTCTCCCCTCTCCCCACCCACTCCCACCCCTTCGTTTCTTTTCCATCCCCACAACCTTTTCCGAGTCAGAATTGAAATCGGAAATGTTGCTTGAGTGATTTTAAAATATGGTGTGCACTAATGGCTGCATTCATTCAGCATCCACAGCCATCAGCCGCACCCCACCTCCCTCCACACACACATGCACACACACACACACACACACACACACACACACACACACACACACACACACACACATACACAGACACACCAAAAAAAACCTGCTAACTTATCCCCCCTCCCTCCCCAAACCCCACCCCACCCAAACAAAACTTCAAACGGACCGCAAAAGTGCACTTTTTTCCTGCATGAACAATTTCAGAAGAAGGTGAAACCTTTAGCGGCACGCCTCATTTCAGAATCTGAACAATATGCCACACAATGCTTCCCGCAACAACAGCTGTAAAAACAATTTACAGAAACTGTACACTTAAAAAAATAAAATCTACCCGTCACCACGGAGAGCAAAAAGCCCAGAGTTCATGGCAACTGCATGAGGCATAGATCATCATGAGCCCCCGCATTGCGGGGGCTCATGAAGATCTGTGCCTCTTGCTGAGACCAATTTGCATCAGTGTTTCTTGAGCGGTTGTGACTCTTGGACGGTGACTTGACGAAGATTTCAGAAACGCAATGTGCGGCAGCTAGCAGTAAAGAGAATACGTTCTGCACTGACGAAGACAAACAACTAACGAAGAAAATACCAAGCACAAGGAAATTAGCTAATAACTGTAGACATTTCCTCAGTTGTACAATCAGCTCGGAGTAACTCCTCAAACGGAGGCTGCACAACCCTTAGCGTCTGGTTGTACAACGACTGACGACCTTGCAGCTGCATGAGGCTAATAAGCATCTCTGCCCTTCTTGTAGACCGGAGCAGAACTTGTGGATATGATGTCATGAAACAGTAGGTGATGTTGAATATTCGAAACGCTTTCAATTACGAAACACAAACAAGAGCAAGAATTGGAACGCAGAGACTTATCCAGTTGCAGAAACATGTTCTGACAGGTTGACAAACTCACGCAACTGAGGCGGCGGCGTCATCATTTTCTGAGTTGACAGGTTTGGGTGTAATGATGCACGCACAGTTAACCCATTTAACCCCAAGGCCGCATTTCTCAAAATTTGCTTGATATAGTGCTGATAACCGGTAGATGTGTTTACGAGAGCCGAATCAAAATGTCCGAGGTGTCAGCCGATGACATTTTGAATCCGGCCATGTAAAATGTTAAACGTTTAAGGTTTAACGTCTCTTGTCCTCCACGAAGGTGATTTCAAAGACGGGGTACCGAGTAGGGTCTGGACAAATTTTAACCCAGATGGATTCGAACCCGGTACCTTTCGGACGAGAGTCGAACGCTCTACCACCGAGCCACCTAGCTCATCCTAATAGAGTCAAGTAATCACATTTGTCGGTTAGCGGCACTGTATGAAGCACAATGTTGCTCAATACGATTTATGTACCCAGTCTAAAAACAAAACGTTTCCATCATTTTGCTGTTAGAAGTTAATCCGTCAGCCCTACATTGACAAGTTACGTTTGGGGGAGAAACAACAAAATCTGCGCTTCGACTTCCGGGTTAGATCGATCTCACTATGACCTACTCTTTAACGTGGGTTCACAACCAGATGACGAAAACTGTGTTTCTGCATAATTCCACATAAAAGTACTCTATCTGTTTCGGGAACATGGACCAAAATGGCGTCAGCAAGAGGCATAGATCATCATAGCTCATGAGGATCTATACCTCTTGCAGTTCGGTGATGTTCTACTTTTCTTGACACTGGGCGGGTTTTAAGCCTGACATGCGCCAGGTCTGAGCTTATATAAAAGTAGCGGCCCCATTTCTGCAGACAATGTTTTCGCTGGGAGCGAAAAGTGCAATCCACCGATACATTTCTTCTCAGAATAACGATCAATTAACCGGCAACGTGAGGAAAAGAGACGGGCACGTATTCGCAAACCTTGATAAAACACGACGCGAGATCACGGCTTTATTCTGCCTCTATTGCGGGGGCTCAAGGGAATCTATGCCTCTTGCTGAGAGCAATTTGCATCCATGTTCCTTGGACGGTTGTGGCACTAAATTGGTCGTTGTGTGAACTCAGAAACAAAATATGCGTCGAGTTGCAGAGAAGAGTTTTAAGATATATATTAGTATATATAGATAGATTTTTAGTTTCAGCAATGGATACATTGGTAAATATCGCGATACGTGACTGCTGCATATTTCATTGCCTTGACATGTCACAGAAGATCGTACTGAAACGGGATTCGTCAATTTGATCTTTTGGCTGCACCGTTGGCTACACGCACATGTCGGTTCTAACCAAAAAGAGACAAAAAAAAGGTAATACTTTTTTGCACAAAATGAAATAAAACAACGACAAAGAGGTTCAAAAAATTGTTATTATGGCTGTATTTTACAGTTTCGTGACTGAAGGATTATTTTTTAGCGTTTCTCTAGGCATTATTTGAACCTTACGACTCTGGGGCCAGTTGCACGAGTGAGCATAGTCCTGCGCAAGCCACTTAACAAAGTACTCCGCTATCGCGGAGTACTTTGTTAAGTGGCTTGCGCAGGACCAAGCTCACTCGTGCAATTAGACCCTGATAATAGCCATCTTTGCCGCACTGCCTACCTGGAGCTCAGCATAGTAGGCATGATCAGATCCTTTCTGACAGAAAAGACTACTGCCCAGCTCGTATGCTCTCACATTCTGTCCCGTCTAGATTACTGTAATTCCCTCCTTGCTGGTATCTCATCTGATCAACTCACTCGCATTGAGCGTATCCAGAATAATGCAGCCCGGTTAGTCCTTCGCAAAAAACGCACTGGTCATGTCACACCAATGCTAAAGCATCTCCACTGGTTATCTGTCAAGCAGAGAATAGAGTACAAGCTGGCCACTTTGACATACAAACACCGTGCTATGACAATACACTTCCTGCATATCTGTCTTTTTACCTTCCATCACTCAATCCTAGTAGAAGTCTACGCTCAAGCTCACAGAAACTGCTTGTTTAGCCCAGTGTCAGCCTAAAAACTGCTGGTGCCCGTTCTTTCGGTTATCAGGCCCCTCACGTCTGGAACTCACTTCCACTGCATTTCCCCTACCCTGAGGACCTTCAAAACAAATTTTAAGACCCATCTTTTCCAGGAGACATATCAAGGTTAGCTTAGTCTGGATGTGCTGCCTGGAAATGTTGGCTGTTTTCTTACATGCGTAGCCCATGTAGGAAGGCTGTGTGTGTGTGTGTGTGTGTGTGTGTGTGTGTGTGTGCGCGCGCGCGCGTGTGTGTGTGTGTGTGTGTGTGTGTGTGTGTGTGTGTGTGTGTGTGTGTGTGTGTTTGTGTATGTTTGTGTGTGTTTCATGTTAGGAATGTGCCTACATGGTGCGAGCAGGTGTTTATTTAAAAAGTGAGTGCGTTCTATTGTTTTTTCCTTTTTAAATTATTTTTACGTGCTGTAAAGCGCGCGCTCCGAGCTTGCTGTCCATGGGGAAGGGCGCTATATAAAAACTATGTATTATTATTATTATTATTATTATTATTATTATTATTATTATTATTATTATTATTATTATTGTCTAAAAATCAAAGAGAATGACACAATTTAGAGATGTAATCACCGACGAGATCAAGGACACATTAAAGACCTGATGGTTTGCATGATCTTTTTATCGTCACGATTCAAGCTAGTTGGGAAAGAGAGAGATTACGAGACAAAGCGCTCAGTACATCTTCCTCTCTCCCCCCCCCCATCCCCCCTCCCCCCTCCCCCCCTCCTACACACACACCCAGCTCCATCTTCCTCCCCCCACCCCCACTCCGGTCCACCCGCCCACCCACATTCTCCAAACTCCGTACCCTGTGCCCACCCATACTTAATTCCATCTTTTGTTTCGAGCCTTAATAAAATGAAATAAAATAAAATAAAATAAAATAAAATAATTCAGCGCGTTAAGTAGGCGCTTTATTCCAATTGAAAATCGGCTCAAAGCGCCGCCGCGAACTGAACCCAACAAGCACGCTAACGTGAATCACGCGCATTCACTCACACACTGTACATAAACACAGAACATTCACGTGGTGCTAAGGGCGAGCTACTGAAGTTTATGATAAGTGGGCTGAAATTGATACCAAAATTCCTGCCTTGTAAATCGTCCGTCGCTTACAGAATTCCAAAACCCTTTTAAGCTATACGTAATATTTTGATCAGACTACTTTTGGCTGTTTCGGATGCATGGCGGGTTCCGTGTGGTCCTTCTGAACTAGCAAAAGCGGGTCCTCGGGCCAACGTCGGCCCGTGGACCTTTTGCCTGTGGTTACCGATTTCACAACTGAGTTCATGGGGTGATAGTAAACTTTAATGAGCTCATAACAAGACATACCACGTGACGACTTAAGTGGGATCCGCAATAACTCCGGTTTTTCTAACCCCTTTCCTGCCGAGCAAAAAAAAAAAATGTATCTAAATGCAAGAGGCATAGATCCTCATGAGCCCCCGCTGTCGCGGGTGCTCATGAGGATCTATGCCTCTTGCTGAGACCTCTTTGCGTCCCTGTTCTTTGGACAGTTGTGGATTTGGGTAGTTCACTCAACGCAGATTACGTACAGTGGCAGAGAAAGGGTTAAGTCGATCTGTACCAATTGCAGAGGGTTGGTCGAGGTCCTTGAACAGGCTGAAACTGTGAGCATCGAGGCTTTGCTGCTGCGGACACAGCTCCGCTGGGCGGGGCATGTCTCCAGGATGGAGGATCATCGCCTACCAAAGATCACCCTGTTCGGCGAGCTTGCTACTGGACACCGTGACAGAGGGGCACCAAAGAAGAGATACAAAGACTGTCTCAAGAAGTCACTTAGTGCCTGCCAAATCGACCACCACCAGTGGTCTTCGCTTGCTGCGGACCGTGACACCTGGCACTCCACCATTTACAAGGCAGCTGTCTCCTTTGAGGACTCTCACAGAGCTAGCCTTAAGGACAAGCGGCTCAGGAGAAAAAACAGAGATGCCGCAGCTCAGAACCCTGGCCATACCTTCCCCTGCAGCCACTGCGGTCGAACCTGCCTGTCTCGGATTGGCCTCCGCAGCCACGAACAAGCCTGCAGACGTCGTGGGCAACTCCTATAAAATCTTCGTTCGCGAAGTCAAGCCAAGAGAGAGAGACCAATTGCAGAGGGTTGGGGGTTCGCTGGCTGTCTAGGTTCGTGACAGCAGCTGTTCACAAATCGTCGTCATTACTTCTGAAATTTTTTTTTTTTTTTTTTTTTTTAAATCCTTGTATCCAATTTCCGCCAGGGGTAGTAACTCAGCTTCCTGCGACATTACTATTTTTGCCTCCCCTTCCACTGCCTCATACACAGGAAATTGACCTTTCTTGCTGATACCGATATTCTGCCGTGGAAGATTCGTTTCTGTTCTTAAACTTAATTTTCAGCACGGGACGCGGTGGGGCGAATTTAACAGCATGTCCATGATGTCAAAGGCGGGCAGGCTAAACCTCTAACAACTGAAGTAACAAGATAAAAATTACGTCATGTCTAGTTACGCTAACCTCGCTGCTGAACGTACATTTGGCGAGAAAAGCGCCGTATGTGCGTATGTATGTATGTGCGTATGTATGTATGTGTGTGCGTATGTATGTAAACAAGAGAATCTCCAATATTTCTGTACACACAAGTTTGAAACTTGACAAAATACTTTAAGTGGGTGGCTAAGAGAGCCTCCTAGCATATTGTAATTGAATATTCCATTGAAGACATAAACAACCTTTTATAGGAAGTCGGTTGATCGAGATTAGAGTCCGTAATTTTTGTCATATTTACTTGAACTTTTGCATATAGCTAGCTTGGAGAAAGACATTGGATGAGTTCGTTAGCCAGCTTTGTATCCTTTTAACTTCTTTAGTAAAAATTAATTCTTTTCAGAAAAGAATTAAAACACTAAAATACCTTACTTCTAAAGAAAGTCAGAAAGAGGCAACTCCGTCACGACTTAGACACTGACTTCTATTCTAAATATGACGTCATTCTCTCTCGCGCGCGGCTCTCTCACTCTCTCTCTCTCTCTCTCTCTCTCTCTCTCTCTCTCTCTCTCTCTCTCTCTCTCTCTCTCTCTCTCTCTCTCTCTCTCTCTCTCTCTCTCTAACATGCGCGCATCTCCGGGAGTAATAGATCCTCATGCGCCCTCCAGGCGCATGAGGATCTATGCCTCTTGGAGATGTTTCGAGCGCGCGCACGCGCGCACGCACTAATAGCACACACACATTGACGCGCTTTCAGAAGAGCATGCAGGTGACACGTGTACTTAGTATAGCATGTAGCTAGGTAAAGTCAACCTGTTTTCACACAAATTATAGCAAGCCTGAAATTGTACCGTGAAATTCTAGTTTTGTCACCATTTTCTCAAGCCTCTGAAGCGAACGTAAAACTCATATCACGTAAAATATAAAATAACGTAAAAACTAAAACTTACGTCATGACAAATGACGTTTGACAAATCAACGACGCGTATGTCCTGCGCCACTTATAGAACGCACTGAGGCATTGGCAGATCTGCGAGACTTTTTTCAATAGGAGATAATTCAACATCAGAATCACTGAGGTCAAAGATAAAAGCTAGAGACCATTGACAGCAAGGACTGCTCTCTTATAGAAAGGACTTTGTGGGTTATGGTTCATCCCATCTTTTTATTTAATATTTTACTCTTTTTTAAAAAAAAAGTTTTTATTACCTTTTATTATATGTTGTGAATTTACATGAAACGCAAATTTGTAAACATTTGAATGACGATGTTATCAAACTTGTACCTTTAACTCATTCAGCCCGGCGCACGTATTTCCCAAATTTTGGAGGCGTCATCTAACGACTATGCATATATTGCAGGAGATGAATCGACCACGATAATCTGGCACTAACCTTGAATTATCATGGTCGACCCATGTCCTGCTGTATTGCGTCAGGGCTGAATGGGTTAATAAATATATTTATCTACATCTTCATATTACGGTCTCACTGGTAGCCTGTGCAAAAGTTATGTTCGTTTGTTTGTTTTCATGCAGTCTTAATTTTAAAGTTTATTTTCCAGGTGACCTTCCCTGTTAAGTAGCGTATCAGATACTTAGTTTGTACATTGTTGATTTGAGAGAGAGAGAGAGAGAGAGAGAGAGAGAGAGAGAGAGAGAGAGAGAGAGAGAGAGAGAGAGAGAGAGAGAGAGAGAGAGAGAGAGACAGACAGACAGACAGACAGACAGACAGACAGACAGACACACAGACAGACAGACAGACAGAATAACAGACACACAGACACACAGAGAGAGACAGACGGACGAACGGACAGACAGACAGACAGAGACAAAGACACACAGAGAGACAGACAGACAGAAAGAGACAACGGCAGAGAGAGAGAGAGAGAGAGAGAGAGAGAGAGAGAGAGAGAGAGAGAGAATGACGTCATATTTAGAGTATTATGTCAGTGTCTGCATGGTGACGGTGTTGCCTCTTTTACGTCACCGCCACTGTCTGACTTTCTCTAGAAGAAATGAAATGAAATGAAATGTATTGAAACTTTATATTCCAAGGATAAAAAAAATAGGTGCGCAGACCTTTTTTCATTCTTGTCTTGCTACAAACTACATGAAAACACACACACACACACACACACACACACACACACACACACACACACACACAAACACACACACACACATGCACACACACACACGCCGGCACGCACACACGCTTGCACACACACACACACACACACACAAACACACACACACACACACACACACACACACACACACACACGCACACACACACACGCCGGCACGCACACACGCTTGCACACACACACACACACACACACACACACACACACACACACACACACACACACACACACACACACACACACACACACAAACACTGACACGGAAGTACGTAAATCAGAATTAGGTCAGACCCCGCTACGGTTCAAACATTGGATTAAAGGCCCGGACAAACGTGGTATCGTGATGCATGTCCGGGGCCTTCAACCAATGCCCGCGTCAGACGAAGCACAGTCCCGACCCACGTCTGGCTAATATGGATTACACACGGTACATGAAATACAACTACATAATAAACACATACATATACATTGCACACTTTTAAGACTACATCTGGCACATTGAACGCAAAACTGTAAGCATAAACGTCAAGATTATCTAGACGTTTTACTTCCTTGTTACGATTGTGGTTGTGTTGTTTTTTTGGAGCGTGCGTGCGTGGGTCGTGGGAAGCGATCCGATGTTTTGTTTGTGCTGTCATGACTTCGAGTCGCATGTCTTTTCAGTGAATTTCATTTTCGTTTGCGAATTGTGCGATGTTGATTGTCTGTTGCCGTACGGAGATGAGTCAGGAAAAGTCTAGAAGCAGCTCGGATATTCATTTGTTTACTGCGCGCGTGTCGCGTAGCTTTCAGTACTAATGCACTGATCGCGTGTTAGAGAGGGGGAATATGAGAGTATTAGGGAATCTTCTATGGTCCTCATTTTTCTATGTTATTCGCTCACAAAAACGCACACGACCTTGCCTTTCCTTTTTCTCAAATTCCTTTTATTTTTCTCTGTAATTAGATATATAAAGAAAGAACTGAATCTTCATTAACACTATGACTGAGAATTTAAGGGGTTAACTCAGTCATAGTGTTAATAATACTTCAAATCCCCCCCCCCCCCCCACAGACAAAACGCCCGATCAAACCAGTGCTTGTAACCCAAAGCAATTATATATAATACATAAACACCTCATGCCTACGCTTGACTGGTTTTGAAAGACCCCCACTTCAATTCAGGTAAGATATGAATAGACCTGTTCTGAAAATAGCAATTATTCGCATTTTCTTGTCGGGACGAGATTGCCTTTTGAAACCGGGATCGAAATTTTTTGAATCAGATCGGTATGCACCCGCACTGTCTCGCTATTCATACAGGAATTTATAATTTTTTCAATTATGTGTTCACCCGTTCGATTTGCCATTAAATGCAAATGGCCAACAGCCAACGCGCCGACACAGTAGGGCGTCGCTATTCAACTTAGTAAGGGAACACTCTATGAATAAACCGGCTCTACAGCTTTGAAAAGGCTATTTGCTGAGAGGTGACAAGAAGAGTTTCGAAATTGACTTCATATTTACTCAATGGCTGGTTCCCGAAAAATCAGACGGTGGTTATACTGTGCACTATAAACAGTTTGATAAGAAACTAACAAGTAATATCTAACACACAGACGTACACACAAACAAACACACTTACAAACAGACGCGCACACAAACAAACAAACAAACACACAATCAAACAGACGTACACACACACACACACACACACACAAACAGATGTACACACACAAACACACAAACACACACACACACACACGCACTTACAGACACTCATGTCAGTACAATTTTATCGTAAGCATGAGCTGCCAGGTGGTGTCACAGTTGATCGCCTTTTGTGTTGCCTCACGCCGCGGCCGCATTCCATTCCTTTTCAATTCAGACACGAGCCGCATTTTGAAAAGACTCTCACCCGTCTTTATGGCCTTTATAGCTATACCCTTTCAAATCGCTAAGTTGTGTCAAAGATCAACAGGGGGACATATTACTTTTCAAAAGAGGGGGATCATTTACAAAACGGTTCTACGTGTGAGGGCTTAATGTACTCATGTCTGGTTTACTGACAAAGAAACAAATGTGTTTATAAATTATCTTTTTTAATTGCATTATAAAATGAACACAGATGAAATATTATTATTAAATGATATTGGCGCTGTAGAAAACATAGACTTAGATTCGAAAAGGGAACGACTTTTATCTGTAGTGGTTTCTGGTCATTCGAAATCTTATCTTGGGAAGCTATATTCAACTGAAGATATACTATCCCTCACGGCTGCTGATTTATTTAAACTTCATTTTAAATATGAACAACACATGGCTTCACTAATGACCCGTGATTTGAGCAAATCAATTGTCTGCTTATATTCAAAAGCTGTGAGTTACACTCTCCCTGTAGACATTGAAAATCTCACAAATGACCTCGAGAGTAACCCCATTGTAACGAGTGCAATTGGTAAATTAGCTTGCCTTTTATTCTACAGATTTGGTAATTTGCTGGCTCCTCTGGTAACATTAATTGTAACTAGCAGCCATGTAGATTTTACGAAATTAAATTTTTTTGTTGATAAAAATGGACGACCAACAGACGACCCCCCAAACGACCCCACAGATGAACCCTGCCCCAGACCCTGCCAAGACCCCGATTCACACAGTGACAAAAATTAAAAATGAAGGCAGAATTCAGGCAGGTAAACGTTTAGCTGAATGGAACAAGCAGAAAAAGTTACAGCTACAGGCGCTAACAGAAAAGGCTCATGTAAGTGACCCGCCGTCAACACCGCCGGTAGGACCGGTAGGACCGGTAGGACCGTCAGGACTGGCACCCCTGTCACACCCACATCAAAGTGAAAGACCTTCAACCCAGTCTAATTCTGAAACAGCAAGATATGCAGTTGCCGCATTTGTTGTCGGATCTGGTTTTGTAGCTTAACAATTATACAAAAAATACAAGCCACACACTCGTACAGTGACCAAAAAATTAAACACTCCATCATCAAAAACAGAAGTCTCCACATTACTAACAATACCCAAAGTTGTTGACCCATTTATCATGCAGTAATAAATTTATTATTTTAATTTTTTCTTGCCTAAGAAATGAATGACTCAAAGAATTTAATGAATCTTGTGTATCACTCTGCAGTAATCAGTGCATTAGCAGTAACGTTTTCTATGCTGGGAAAAAATCTACTCAAAATGAAATCACCAGACCTCAGTAGACTCGATTTCGAAGACAGCGCTAAGCTAATTGTAGTTGTAACAGCGTCAATCGCCACGAAAGACCTTCTTGTTAAACAGGGAATTATTCCCGAAAATGTTTCTATGTAAATAAAAATAATATGGCGACGATAGCTATTATGGTGGGAGGAGCGATGGTCAACGCTCTGGCGTTTAGCGGCTCTAATTATCTCTTTTCTAAAATGGGTAGAGAACAATCTGCAGAAGAAATAAAGCGTCATAATGAAGCGTCAGAAAAATTAGCACAGGCAGAACAGGATTACGAAAAGAATAGAATTGAGAAACTTGATTTCATCAATGAAAAACTCAGGCTTGAAGGTCACGCACAACATACGTTTTCAAATACAGACGACGCAATCCGTGAGTATTTTTTAGTCACGGGTGAAGACATGTCTATCCCAAAACCGAAACTAAGTGACTACTATCAACCAAGCCCAGAACAAAGAAACGGGGAGATAATCTTTGTTCTAGTGGGAATGATATTTGTTTATTTTACTGGAGTTTTCATTGCTAGAAAAAATGGCAGCCGAAAATAAACTATCGAAAATATATTACTCACCATCAGGGTATTATAAAGGAGCAACCGCTATTCAGAAATTACATGCCGCTGTGGGCGGAGATATAACACTCAATCAAGTCAAGCAATGGTTACAGAGACAGGCAATTTGGCAGATATATTTACCTGCTCCAAGAAAGATAACGAGACCTCATTTTGAGAACACAACACCTAATGACACGCACCAAATGGACCTCCTGTTTCTTCCGCATGACACAATAAGAAAGAAACGATACAAGTACGCATTAACTGTTGTAGACATTGCTTCAAGGTACAAAGACGCTGAACCCATATCTGACAAAACAGCCAGTACAGTTGCTACTGCTTTATCAAAAATATATAGTCGTGGCCCTTTAAGATACCCCAGACTAGTGCAGGTCGATGACGGATCTGAATTTAAGGGCGCAGTTAATCAGTTATTTGCGAAGCATGGCGTACTGGTCAGACGAGGAATTCCAGGTGTACACAGATCACAGGCAATTGTAGAGAACTTTAACAAACAGTTATCAGAAAGACTTTTCAGTTACCAGTATTCTAAGGAACTCATGCATGACACCCGTAACACGGAGTGGGTACAAAGGTTACCACATGTGATAAAAGCAATGAACAATGAAGGACACCCAAAACCTGCTGATGCTATTAAATTGAAAACAATTACAGAGCCAAAAACAATGTCAACCCCAGCACAGGCACCCGACACAAGTTTATTTACTAAACAGGTAAGATATTTATATCAACCAGGGGAAGCTGAGAATGACATCAGGCGCAGGTCAACTGACCCCATATGGTCAACATCCGTTCATAATATAAAAAAAATAATTCCCGGCGCAGACGCAACAATATATTACCTGTATGACCCTGCACCCCAGAGGGCATTTGTCAGAGAAGAATTACAGATTATTCCCCCAGACACCGTTACTCATTTCAGTAACTAAGTCGTCAATTAATTCATCAACCAGTTCATCACAAATGTCTTCAGATAACTTGAGCCTGTAATGTCCAGGTGCATAAGCTTTTTCCTTAGTGTGAAACACTCTTTTCGTGTCTCCAACTGCAAGTGATTTCTTATGTGTTTGAATTATTTCAAGATTATGTTTGTTTGATCTCAGTGACTTGTTTGGATAATCAGGCATTAATGCACCATCTAACACTTGCTTGTAATGTTCATGACGTATGTCTTTATTTTTTATTGCTGTTTTCTTGATACCTTTGGCTTTTGACTGACTTCCCTTTTGGTGCAGTATAGAATACATTTTTGATCTCAGTCCAACGTACTCAACTATTGGCACACCATTTAGTTCATCTTTAAACTTACCAGGCACTTTCTTGTTTTGTGTGCTGTACAGTGGATGATCCTTAGGGTAATCAGACGTGTCATACATGTGTAGTTCTGTTTTCATGTCTTCATAAAAGTCTTCAGTACACACATCAATGATCATAGAGTCAGTGTCAGTGTATAGCAGACGACAGTCAGGATACTTTAATTTGAAGTAATCATAATAAAATTCAAGCATCACCAGTTTTGACAATTCAAGAATTGCCATACCAATGAATACTGGCTTGTCCAGTTTAACAATCTTTTTTTTTGAGTGACACTGCATACAATGATGAATGAAATTCTTTGTACCCTGTGTACTGTGGCTTGCCTGTAAGTTTAATTGCACCCAATTCAGTTGTGACTAGTCTCACATCTTTTCTATGATGAGGATTTTCCATTGTCTTGCCAAAACAGGCATTGTTCATAAGCTTAAAGAAGTCTTTGTCAAATGCAGTGTTGCCGTCTCTGGCACGAAGGGTTGTGTTCTTCATTATGTAATCTTTCATGAAAGCACTCTGATCAAATTGAATTCCTCTGTGAACTTTCTTTAGTACTAACCCGTGTCTGATGTAAAACTGCAACAAGCGGTAGTGACAAACGTAATTGAATTTGTCATTTAGATTCGGTACAAGTTTGGTGTCTTCTTTTTTCCCCGTCATACTCATTTTCTCAACAGCCAACGGATAATCATTGTGGTAATCATGTAGATGGTGTGGGTACTCCAGGTCTACTTCAAAGATCCAACCCTTCGCGTCGTTGCGGTCAAGATTCATAATATTGTTTGTTATGTCTGTTACATCATACTGTGACAAATCATGCAGACAAAAGTTTTTCAAGGGCAATAATTCACACATTGCGAACCCATAAAGGTTATTAGCGTCAAGGTACGTAATGAATGACCTTGACCTCGAGGGGTCAAACCCCCGGCCAAGGTCACCATGACTGTCCAAATATTTGTTGTTGGCTCTGGCGTAATTGTTCGATGCAATACTAATGCCTCCCCTTAATCCACGTTCTACCATTTCACCCATCGTACGATCAGACAACAGGTCTATAAATATCTTACTGGATTTCAAAAATGCATCCCATGTCATGCCAGGACTAGTGATGTAACAAGCTGGGTCAAGTCTGTAGTGTAACAAACCCTTCTCACGGTAACTTTCAAATACGTCTGCTAGCAAACAAACGTCAGCTTTCAAGTACTGGTCGTGATAGTCACCAATCGTTTGACACCCCAACTTCCCCCACGCATCAAGTGCATGTTGATATTCAGAGTCAGAAATACCTTTTCCAGTTAGTGTAGAATAAAATTTCTCTTTTGATGGCAGTCTTGTTTCCTCAAACACAACCCAGTGATCAATGTACTCATATGGATAGACACCTTTCTTAACCAAGTCTGACTCAAAATATTTACTTGTTATTGGATACTCAGTCAGCCCTTCTGCCAGACTAGCAAGACCTAAAGACAAATGTTGCATGGAGTCATAAAATGCTAATTTATCTAACCTAAAAGTCAAGTATTTCTCAGTTGTCTGGGCAATACAACTTATGTTTTTGTAAGACTCATCTACAGCCTGCATGATAATGTGTGAATCATATCCTTTGAGATTGTGGAAAAAGATTGGTAACTTGTATGTCTTGGGATCTATTTTTAATTTTAAGTTACAATCACCATGTGCAGCATCTCTGTAACGCCCAGTTATGTGATCGTGGTCACGAACTTTGTCACCACCTAATGCTTGTTCACAAATCCAACACTTCTCTGCTGTATCAAATTTCTGTTTGTCTTCTTCTGTCATCACCAGAGGCATCTGACATGTTGTGAGATACTGTACTACCTGACTATACAGATGTCTCATTTCTGTTAAAAACAGACATGCTGCATTTTCACCCCTGTAGATAACAGGTTCTGAATGCAGACCGTCTGACCTAACAATAATGTATCCGAAAGAACACACCACTTGGTCACTTAGTTTTATAGTCTTTGGTAATGACTCTGGAACAGGACCCTCGTATTGAACAACCAGGGATTCAAAA
This sequence comes from Semisulcospira habei, assembly GCA_036245525.1. Taxonomy (NCBI): domain Eukaryota; kingdom Metazoa; phylum Mollusca; class Gastropoda; family Semisulcospiridae; genus Semisulcospira; species Semisulcospira habei. The sequence goes on along the minus strand of BTPG01000001.1, from coordinate 161,332,719 downwards.
TCAGCGTATACTACAAACGGCAGCTTTTGCTGATTCCCATAGTTCTTAAAATACACTTGACTACCAGGATCTGGATACTTAAGTACTGTTTGTATGTCATCAGCTGACCTGCAGTGTAAAACATGTTTGTGCGCTACGTTTATGGAGGAGAATCTTTGTAAACATCTTTTACACACTTCCTGTTTCCCATTGTGTTTTGTTGTATGTGAATGAATTAGACGTGACATATTCCTGATAATTGTGTAGTGAAAGTTATTGTCATCTCCAATTAGCAACATGTCAACATGTTTATCTTCTGACTGACCATAGGTTGGGGCAATTGGAGATACTCTAATTGGCTGTAACTTGTTCTCAGCATTATTATCCCACACAAACACATTCACAGATATACCAGGATTTAGTTTTTCAAACAAGTCTATGTCCTCTATTTTAACAGGGAACTCAATGCCACTGAAGTTGAGTTCATTTACAAATTTGATGTAGTTAGATACGCGATCAGGTCTTGACCTCACAAAGTGTAGTTTAGCAAGTACGCACCACATGAAACAGAAATTGTCATTGTTCTGTATGTTGACGACTGCCTTTTTGTTTGCGACCTCAGTTGGCAGTGGTATCCATGCTTTACCTAATATAGGATGATACCTAGACTGCTTTAATTGTAGTTCATGTACATGTCCTTCGTGCCAGCCAGACCCCTTCATTTTTGCACTGTCAATCGCCTGGAGAAAGTCTGGTAATAGTCTGTCTCTAAACACGTTCTCCACCTCCGGTTCCCTTCTTGTGTTAACAGTGTGTTGTCTTGTTGATATATACGATACAATCACCTCACCGTCCACCCTAGTGAATTCGATTTTCGCAACAATCTGAATTTTAACACTGCCTGTAAGAAGATTTTGTTGTATGACAGAAAAAGAGTTTTCTATTGATTCGTAAACATTATTAGTATTGCTTATAGGTAAGTTTGTTGTGTGGAACACATTTCTTAAACCAGATGGGCCAGGGCTTTGAGCATTGTCCGTCATTTTTATTTGACCGACAAAATAATAAATAAAAAATATTAACGTTAACTCTGCTGGCTCACCTTGTGTAATACCACTTTATTAACTGCAACACTGTCAATATAAACATTTAGTTTGCGTAGTTGTTTAAATATGCTATAACAAACTTCCCCTAACCAGCCATAGTTGGTATCATTAACTTTAAAAGTAGGTGTCTTTAAATCAACTGTCATGCACTCCACATTTGGATGCTCATCGACATAATCCAAAGTCACACTATATGTAACATATATTACTGATGGTGCTGAAAGGCTTATGTAAGTCTGTTTGGGTGATATTAAATCAGTAAAGTGCATAACATCTTTGAAAAGGTGTGTGAGATCAAGCACCTGTATGATTTGTCTGTCTGTCATTTTTATTGGACAAACAAATGTATAAATTAATTTACATCAATTTACTAACCCATACCCTGTGGGCTGATCTGTCTTTAAAATGAGCTTTAGATGCTTAGTTGATTTCAGTTTATTTTTTACATCATCTCGTTCATGCTTATTTGGGATGACATCGTTTTCTCTGAGACAGTCTTCAAAGCTGTCACGATCCTTACAGTAAAACAAACAGATAAACTTTAACTGTTCTCGAAAATCTTTCAGTACAGCATTATATTTTTGAGTGAGAATCCATACACTAACATTTGCATGTCTGCCACTGAAGGCAAGTTCTGCTAGAGTGTTTCTCTTCTTGACAATGTCTTTCTCTGCAGAACAGTCATCAACAATAAACAATGTTGACTGTCCTTCAAATTGCTTGTAAAAATATTGTAGGTAGTCATTCAGTTTTTTCTCAGGGTCAACTAAGTATATGTTGCTGTCAGTCCAAATGAATAAACGGTTGTGATAAGCTTTGTTGTGTTTGATTGTAGGACAAAATATTACAATGTTTTCAAAGTGGTGTATGTATCTTGTTTGTAATAAGTCAAGTACGAATTGAGTTTTCCCACACCCTGTGGCACCAACAAATAAGCCACAGTGTGGATCGAGTGTCATTAAGCTACGGTTCATTTTAATACACAATATAATTTTAATATATGTGTCCACTCAGTCTGCTTTCTGCAATATTGAGTTGTGCGTCATATATCAGGTACAAATATATGTTAATAGCTGCAGCAGTTTCAACCTTCTTTTGTATCTGAATTGTAATCCCATCACTACCATTCTCGACAGTTCGTCCTGACCCATGAAGATAATCATCATCTGTACTACGAAGGTCTAGCCACAGTGCATATTTGTTTGTAAGGTATTGTCCGATCCTAACGTCATACAGATGTAGATCTTTGCACGCAATGTTTGCAGGTTTATCTCTAATCCTTCCACCCGCAAAATACTTTGTGGTTTCGTCATAGTGTTGATAAGGCAGCATTCCTGAAGCGTACACTTGATTAGGGCGGCCTTCAATTGTGCAGGACAAATGTGTAATCTTAGGATTGTAGAATTTTTCTGAATCCCTTTTGTATGGACTCACCGGTTCAACAAACAACATAAGAATACCTTTCAGTGACCTGGCTGGTGTGTTTAAGTTTAAGTTCCACATTGGGTCACTCTTGTCTTTGGGAATTAAACTATGTCTAATCACCCTACTGTCTGCACTGCCTGTAGCTCTTGATATTGGATGTGTGTTGCTAAATGGTCTTAGCTTTATTTAGGCCCCATGTGTTAGGTTTATTTAACGTATTTGACCGGCTGGCGAGATACATTCAATGTTCTGTTTATTTTTTTTTTCACAAGCAGTGCAGGCACGTCCTGAGAAAGCCTTGTTGCTGTCGGGATGTTAAGCAATGTACAATCAATCAATCAATCATAATAAATTGGAAGTCTTGACTGGTACTGATTTTGTATGAGTCTGGCTAGTTCAATATGTGTGACAATTTCATATTCCAAGGAAATGTTAGAGATCTTGTATGTTGCATCTGTGGCAGATGATTTAATAACTTTGGAGTAGTCATTGAAAGTTAGTTCAAAGCTCAGACGGTCATTCAGTGCCCCTTGATAATAAGGCAAATGAGCTGTGAGGATTTCAAACTCAAGTGGAATGTAAAATCTGGTTCCATATGTTTCTGCTATAATAACATCCTTTGGTACCCCAGTAGTTGTTTTGTCTCCAGCATTGATTCGAAGTTTACCAACATTATCAGACTGTATGCCTTGGTAAACACGGTCTTCTCGTTCTTCTCTTGTGAGCCAAAGATCTTTGTAACAGTAAAATACATCTGAGTCGTCAAGACTAAACACTTCCTGCCCTTCAAGTTTTACTTTAATAGTTCTAACAATTGCTCTGCCAAGATTGTCAACCAGTGTTCTGTTTACGTCTGCGTCTGATGATAGTTCAATATTAAAAGCAAGACGAGCAGTGCCAGGAACAATAACGTCACTGGGACCTAGGTTTGGAAACTTGACTGTAAGTGTTTGGTTCTGGTCTATGGTACTTGGATTGTTCGTGATGACTATCGATTGTCTAATGCCCTTAACACCCAGGGGTTCACGTAGTTTTCTGTATGGGTCTAACTTTGATCCGTAAGACTGTGTCATTTTTATTATGCACAATAAAAAATAATAAATTAATAAAACAATGGCAGCGGGAGGATTTAATCATGAAGATTTTAAAATGGATGACATGGATGCCTCAGATACCAGTATCACAGATATGACTGGAATGGTAACTACTTCTCCTTTGTATCACGAACTGTTAAAAGATAAAGTAAACTCATTTTATGACAGTGTTGGTGTCCACCCAGATGTAATAGATCCTAATCAATTTGAATATGATAAAGGACATTTATTTGTAAATACGGACAGAGGGAAAATATATCTAACACATAAAAACAATTCTTCTAAGTTTAGAGCTTTAAGTACAATTAAAGGTGAAGTCGGTGGTAACTCTGGGTTGGCAAGGTACCTTGGAATTGGAGGGTCTCCCGTTCCCCCAAGACTGGCTAGTGTTCTTCACGACACGCAAACAAAGTTGCCAACAGGGCAAGAGATTGAAATGGCTCCAGTAACAAGCCTACCAGAAATAGCAAACACTGTGATACAAGAAACTTCATTTACTGAAGGTCAATTAAATGATGCTATGAAAACAATAGATGATCCACCTTTGTCAATGAGGGAGATTATGGGATTGGATAAATCACTGCAGACAATAAGAGGTGAGATGGTTAATAATCTTGCCAAACTGGGAGAACTTGATAAACACATTGAACGTGAAAAAGAGAAACTGGCTACAGCAGACAATGGGAATCTTGACACAGAAATGAAAGAAAGAATACAACACAGATTAAATGATTTGCAGATAGAAAGATCAGGACGGTTAGAAACAATTAGTATTGGAAGACAAAAACTAAAATCACAGGTCAACAGAATTAGAGAAACTATTCAGAAAATACTTCACGAAGACACTACTCTGGCTGAGAGACTTAAAACACTTTTCAGAGAACAGGGTATTACAATTGCTAGTTTAATTACAGCTCTTGGATTTATTATCAGTACTGTTGTGTTAGCTGTCTCCGGTGCTGGGGTTAGTGGGGGTGCACCACCAACCCCGGGCCCACCAACCCCGGGCCCCCCGGCTCCCACAGATCCAAAAGATTTACAGTCATGGGTAAAGAAACAGTTGTCTCACATATCAGACTTGCTTAAAAAATTGGCTGTGAAAGCAGTGGACGCTTTGCCTGGCATTTTAGGCTCTGTTGTCAGCTGGTTGATTAGTACAGCGGCAAAGGCAGTTGGGTTTATGGCAGAGCATGTGTGGGTATTTTTGGTGACAGTAGGAGGGTTAATGGCGGGTTATTTAATGAAACAGATAAAGAAGTAATACTCCTAGCCCTGTTAATCCTATTACTAATGCAGTTCGTTCTGACTCATGTGTGTCAGGGGTTGTTACTGACTGTATGGGTACCAGTGGTGGGGCAGGGGAAGTAACCTCCTGTAATGATTTTAATGACAGTACATGCGCAGTTGTTGCTCCTAAGTTTACACTTTTATTGAGTCCTAATTTCTGACCAACACCTGCAACAATGATTTCATTATTATAATTTGTTATTGTACCCATTTGGAGTTGAAGATCAGATGGTAACATGTATAACCCAGTGCCAACTACAAAGTCAACTTTCGATCTGGCATATCTGAGTACGTTTTGGTAGCGCTGTATGCTAGATGGGAGATCAACTGTTGAATTAATTGAATCTTCAAGATTAGCGAGAAACTGTTTTTGAGATTCAAATATACCACTTCCATTCAAAATATTCGATTTTGTTAGTGATTGTGCACCTAGTATACACCAGACATATGTTCTGATAGACTCATTGACGCGCTCGACTCCCGCTTGAGTAAACCCGTCACTCCTGTCCAAGACAAATGTGGTCCACGCGTTAGACTGTTTCTGCTCTATTGATCCTAACCAGACTTCAGATTTAGATGAGAATGAAGTGTAACCAGGGTAATAATCTTGAGGGTATTGTCTGTGACTCATAGCGTAATAAAGTGTACCCATGCCTTTGTGATCATCAAGTTTTTGTGTGAAGTCATACTTAGTGCCAGGGTTAATGTTAAATTCATTACAGATGCGTTCAAATGCTTTCATATCCATGGGGTTGTTATACCTGTTGAAACTGGATTCAGTTGGTAATGGTGTATGCAGTTCTGACAGTATACGTCTAAGCTGGTAATAAACATGGAAACGATACACAGATCTAATCAGTTTGTTTGAGTGATTCAAATGATCTGTGAATGAAACACCACAGCCTGTAGTTGAACATAGTATTGCAAAGTTGAGTTGGTTTTGAAACATCTGTAGTGGACTTGAAGACCACTTTCTTACAGTAGAGTCGTCTGTTATTGGAGGGTTTAGGTAATGGTCAAATGGATTCGGTACTTTCACTTGAAATAAATCTTGTTCTGATACAGCTATGTCAAGCTGATTTAGTTGAATTATTTTCTGTTCATAAGTAGGTGCAACATTATATTTGGCATCCACATTAAATTGAAATGCGTTTGTAGTGGTAATGGTTGGTGATTTAAATTCCATGCTTCTTTTATATGAGATAATAAAAATGTTTATTACCTTAACAAATCTTGACACAAGCAAACCAGTGTGGTTAACTAATGGGATTGATAATCGTGATGGTAGCAAGGCTGCAGCTATCCATGAATTGTTCTACACAGTAAAATGGTTTAATGTAGAAGATAATATATATAATAAAGTAATTTTTGATGGTAAGACTGAAGCTTTACCACCCGGGTATTATGACTTTTGTACTATAGCTGAATGGTTTCAAAGTAAATTTAAAATTAAAGCAACTTTAAATCCAGCTAACCTACTTGTTACATTAGAATTACCGACACAAAATTGGTTAAGGATCTCAGATAAATTTGCATATTTACTTGGATTTTATATTGACGAAGATTGGTATAGATCAGATGATATTGATGAATTTGAGTTTGGTATTATAACAATGAAGACAAAAAAACTTAAAATAACTGGAAAACGTCCTGTTTATTTGGCAGTACACACAGTATTTAATGTTTATTTGAAAGAACTAAACACTACTGAAAATGTACACAATGGAAAGCCTTCTACTTTGTTGAGATGTGTGCCAGCTGGAACTGCTCCTTATTGTGAAAGTGTAGTTGTTAGATTTCCTAATTTGCAGTTTAAGAAATTAGGTTCTAGTTTCTTTGAGTCACTGAGTATATCTGTAACTAATCAGGATGACAAACCAGTTCTTATGCATGATTTTAGTGTTGTGTTGGAAATTAAATAATTTTATTTTTGTTTATTAAAAAATGAGTGGTGGTCCAAAGCCGAGAATCATACCAGTTGCATGTCCAGTAACAGAGTTGAAAGATTTGGCTGATGTACAGGATTTTGAGAAGGAAGGGGATGTTGGAGAAATATATGGTTTTGAACTTGATTCAAATGGCATGTACAAGAGGAAAGTAATTGTCGACATGAAAGACGGTGAAAGACAGATTCCTAAACTTGGTCAGCTTCGTGATGTTACTGTACCTACTCCACCTGTAAATAATGTGCCCTACAACTTAATACATGTAGGTAGTAAGTGGGTGGTTTCACCTGTGCCTGTTCCACCACCCACAATTGACTGGGACATAAAGTTGGAATTTATTAGTCCTTATGTATACACTGATGACGAAGGCGCCTTAGTGTTTAGAAAGGTTGTTAACTCGGGGCCGCTTATTGTAAGCCTTGTTCCAAGTTTTGCCCCAGACAACAATAGCAGAGAAAAACTGAAAGTTGAAAATTATGAGAGACGGAGATATCTTCTTACAACTAGAAAGGGTAGATCAGATACTTCTGTTGTGTTTATGCCAGCAAGCTTAGTCATGGCTAGAGAAGCGACAATAGTATTTGAAATTATCATGAAATCTGTTGCTACTGCTAAAGAGGCTCAAATTGCACAAGGAATTAAACTTACATGGGACGAAACAGTAACAGAATCATCAAAGGTCTTTATTGCTATTACAAAAAATAATGATGTTATTAATGTTTCGAGCAGTGTTCCAGCTGTCAAGGTGGTGGTTGACAAAACAACTTTTGTTCGTCTAACTTACATAAACCTTGAACACATTGATCTTGTTGCATTTTATTATGCCAGCAAATTGTATACTTTTGAAGAGTTGCAAAATGTAATTGCTGATTAAATAAAAAAAATATTTGTGAATAAAAAAAATGGTAAACTTCTATCCGCAACTACCGACGCTTGAGCCGACTGAAACAAATGTGATGACTAAAACAACACTTGCGCCTGATCCACATATGCCAATTGCTTCAGATAAAACATTACAGGCAGATGCATTCAGATTAAATAATATTACAGAAGCTTTGAAATATTTGGAGAGTGAGGAGGCTAAGTACTCACGGTGCAAAAGGAGGTATAAGTCAGTATTTAATTCTGTACAAAACACTTCTATGGCTATTGGTGCAGTTTCAGCTTCATGTTCTGTAGGGGGCATTGTTTTGTTCGCCACAGGAATTGGGAGTTTGGCTGGAATAGCAATTGAGGGTCTAAGCGTTGCTACATGCCTAGCATGCTTTGGTTTGGAGGCCTTGAACAAGAGGTTTCACACGAAATTAGAAAAACATGAAGCATTGAGTACGCTTGCTGGTGCAAAGCTGAGCAGTATGAAACTTATTATCAGTAAGGCATTGAACGATAATTTTATTGATGACGAGGAATTTAAGAGAGTCCAGGATGATTTAAATAATTACAAAAAACAGAAGTCTGAAATCCAGAATAAAATGCGTAGTCAATCTCCTGTGAATGTTGAAGAGCTAAAAGCCAGTTTTTTAGCGGAAGGAAAAAAGATAGGTGTTCAGGAAACCACAGAAAAGCTACACAATCTTTTAAACAAATAAAAATCAGATTTGGTAATCGTTTATTTTTTCATTACACTTCACAGAGAGATGACATGCCACTTACACAGTTTAGGCCTGCACCATCTGCACCACCAGAATATTATTGAGAAAAAAAAAGTTTTCCGGTGCCCTTGTGTCTTGATAAAAAAGACTTAGTATACGTGACTAGAGTCAAGTTGTTATTAAGTACTTGCAAGTAATTAGGGTAAGTAATTAATAAGTTCTTAATGTAAGTAGTTAATAAGTTCCTATTGTAACTCACTTAAAGGTAACCTTTAAGTGAGTTGTGACTTATTGTTTTTACTTGGTATTTTCTTATCCAGCTGTTTTTTCAGTGCCTGTATAGTGTAATAACCACCAGTTGATTTTCTAATTCCTCAGAAACCACATGAGTACATTAAGCCCACTTGTACAAATCCCCCTCTTTTGAAAAGTAATATGTCCCCCGGTTGATCTTTGACACAACTTAGCGATTTGAAAGGGTATAGCTATAAGGCCATAAAGACGGGTGAGAGTCTTTTCAAAATGCGGCTCGTGTCTGAATTGAAAAGGAATGGAATGCGGCCGCGGCGTGAGGCAACACAAAAGGCGATCAACCGTGACACCACCTGGCAGCTCATGCTTACGATAAAATTGTACTGACATGAGTGTCTGTAAGTGCGTGTGTGTGTGTGTGTGTTTGTGTGTTTGTGTGTGTACATCTGTTTGTGTGTGTGTGTGTGTGTGTGTGTACGTCTGTTTGATTGTGTGTTTGTTTGTTTGTTTGTGTGCGCGTCTGTTTGTAAGTGTGTTTGTTTGTGTGTACGTCTGTGTGTTAGATATTACTTGTTAGTTTCTTATCAAACTGTTTATAGTGCACAGTATAACCACCGTCTGATTTTTCGGGAACCAGCCATTGAGTAAATATGAAGTCAATTTCGAAACTCTTCTTGTCACCTCTCAGCAAATAGCCTTTTCAAAGCTGTAGAGCCGGTTTATTCATAGAGTGTTCCCTTACTAAGTTGAATAGCGACGCCCTACTGTGTCGGCGCGTTGGCTGTTGGCCATTTGCATTTAATGGCAAATCGAACGGGTGAACACATAATTGAAAAAATTATAAATTCCTGTATGAATAGCGAGACAGTGCGGGTGCATACCGATCTGATTCAAAAAATTTCGATCCCGGTTTCAAAAGGCAATCTCGTCCCGACAAGAAAATGCGAATAATTGCTATTTTCAGAACAGGTCTATTCATATCTTACCTGAATTGAAGTGGGGGTCTTTCAAAACCAGTCAAGCGTAGGCATGAGGTGTTTATGTATTATATATAATTGCTTTGGGTTACAAGCACTGGTTTGATCGGGCGTTTTGTCTGTGGGGGGGGGGGGGGGGATTTGAAGTATTATTAACACTATGACTGAGTTAACCCCTTAAATTCTCAGTCATAGTGTTAATGAAGATTCAGTTCTTTCTTTATATATCTAATTACAGAGAAAAATAAAAGGAATTTGAGAAAAAGGAAAGGCAAGGTCGTGTGCGTTTTTGTGAGCGAATAACATAGAAAAATGAGGACCATAGAAGATTCCCTAATACTCTCATATTCCCCCTCTCTCGTGTTTACCACTTTAAAGCGGGCAAGGTCGTGACCTGTCTAGCCTACTTTTGTGTGACGTCATGGCGCGCCGGGGATTTACCTAACATAGATGTTGAAGATGGAAGCCAGATATTTACAGATTGTTCCAGTAAGAATGTACCTTTGAGTTTTAGATACGTACTGTGTTTTGATTGGTTGTGTTGTACGATTTTGCTTGATTTTTCTAGAAAACATAACACTATAAAAGAGTCGTGCTAGGAAGCACCTGGGTACATTGTTCAGTTGTAAAATTGCGATGTAACAGCGTCGGTACAGTGTTCAGTTGTAGAATTGCAGTGTATCGAAGAGTGTATTGACATTTCGAGAGAGTACGCAAGATATCGTGCTTCATTGTCAGTAACGGAGTTATGCAGTGAATGGTGATGTACATTGTATGAGAGACGCATTGTGTCAAAGCTGAGAAGACTTTGTACTATTGTTGGTGCATTTGTGAACGCATTTCGTGGAGATCACATCGCTGTAATAAAATATTGTTGGAACTGTTACTCCAGTATTGTCTACATCCTTAAGCCACGTGTGACGGATTGCAGCTGAATGAGGGTTATTTAAAAGAACTCTATGTGTGTGCGTTTGGTGTAGTTATCATTTCTACGACCAAGATTTTACCACGTAACATTCCTCCTGACTAACCAAACACACACATACATGCACGCAAGAACACACACATACACACACATACACACACACACACACACACACACACACACACACACACACGCACACACACACATACACACACACACGCACACACGCACGCACACACACGCACACACACGCACACCGGCATAAACAAACATGCACAAAGCACACTGTTCCGCACACATGCACGCACACACATACACACGCGCCAACACACTTACATGTTTGATAACAGTCATTAATCAGAACGCAGTAGTCGCGTGCACTTTGTTCAGCGGCTCAATTAAGTGCCGGAATGGTCTTGCCTTGAAGGTGGACAATGAAGATGCTTCGGTAATATTGGCAGGAAACGAGTTCCAAAGTTTGGCCCCTGAGTAAGACAGACTAGTTTTGAATATATCCAGTCTTGGCCTAGGTACTGACAGTTTGTTCCTTGATGTCTTGTATGGTGTGTTAGCATACTTAAACAAATCCGAGACGTACCGCGGGGTTTTGGATATGCGGACTTTAAACATTATCACGCCCTTATTTAACAGAAAGAGGTTACGTAACGGAAGCATGTCAAGGACCCTGGGTCGCACGTCAGTGCTGTCTCTGCTATTATGAAGGATTAGCTTGGCTGCCCTCCGGTGGAGGGAATTAAGCCTCTTTAAACACGCATCACTACACCCGTCCCAGACTGTGGATGCGTAGTCAATGTGGGACTGGATGTGAGCGCTGAAGAAAAGTTTTCTAGTTGGTGATATCGTAAAGTAAATAAGATTTGAAAGGAGAAATAGATTTCTGGACACAATTTTACACACACTGTTTACATGCGCATGCCATGTCAATTGATCGTCTATAATGACTCCTAACAGCCGGCACTCCTTAACTTGTTAATCGGCTCACAGTTAAGGGAAAGGCTAAGTGTCGGTGGGTTTAGTTGGTGCTTTTGACGGGTAGTGATTGACATGCACTCTGTTACAGATGGGTTAGGTATCATGTAGTTGTCTCGGCACCAATTTGAGACGTCTAACAGACTATGTTGCAAAGAAGAATTAATTGTAGATATTTTTGCCGACGACACGTTGAGAGTAGCCTCGTCTGCAAACAAATAGCATCGCACATTTCATTGTGAGATACACAAAGGCAAGTCATTAATAAAGATTAAAAACAAGAGAGGGACTAAGATAGACCCCTGGGGCACTCCATGCTTAATTACACCTTCTGAGGAACGCTTACCGTTGACAAAAACATACTGAGATCTTTTGCTTAGATAAGATTTAAAGAAGGCAGCGGAATCTGTGTCTATGTGGTATGCCAACAACTTCTGTAGCAAAAGTTCATGGTTGACTAAGCCAAAAGCTTTAGAAAAATCCAAAAATACCGCACCGGTCATTTCAGCATTGTTTATTGATGTTAGCCAGGGCTGGTGGCCAGGGTGGTGCACCTGGGCCTTTATCAAGAGAGAGAGCGCGAGCGAGAGAGAGAGAGAGAGAGAGAGAGAGAGAGAGAGAGAGAGAGAGAGAGAGAGAGAGAGAGAGAGAGAGAGAGAGAGAGAGAGAGAGAGAGAGAGATGATGATGATGATGATGATGATGATGATGATGATGATGATGATGATGATGAAACGTTTTTATTCAGGATTAAAAAAAAAACTTGTAGGCATAGCAATGCCTATCTTCCAAACTGCCCTGCTACTCTACATCAGACGAGACATCAAAAGATAAAACATATGTAAGTAAAAAGACCCATCCCCCCACCCACCCACCCCCCCCCCCCCCCCACACACACACACACCACTCAGAGGGGAAAAAAAGAAATAAAAAATTTAAAAATATGTATAATTATATACACAGGTATGAACCTGACATGTTAATGCAGACAGTCGAACTATTACATAATCTGCAGCAACAGTAGAAGATTATTAGGTAATAGGAAACTTGTCACTAACTATACGAATAGTAGTATAAGGGAGCCGAACATACCATTAATTCTGAAGTAAATATTTATGGAGGCGATCTTTGAAGACGCTAATCTTACAAATTGATTTCATGGTTGATTGATTGTACATTGCTTAACGTCCCGACAGCAACAAGGCTTTCTCAGGACGTGCCTTCACTGCTTGTGAAAAAAAAAAATAAACAGAACATTGAATGTATGTCGCCAGCCGGTCAAATACGTTAAATAAACCTAACACATGGGGCTAAATAAAGCTAAGACCATTTAGCAACACACATCCAATATCAAGAGCTACAGGCAGTGCAGACAGTAGGGAGAGTTTTAAAAAGGCAAATACAGGTGAATGGACCTCGGGTAAACAGAAACACATGCCCCAGAATAGAGAGAAAAACCCACCCTGTGGGGCTGAACAGGGTGACCCTGGGAACTAAAAAATACCTAACCCCACCCAAGTCCCCCAGGGCAGACCCGGGTGGGGTTACAAATTGATTTCAGGTATGGAGGTAACATATTCCACGCTTTAGCGCCTGAAAAAGACAGGCTGGTTTTTACAGATGTCTAATCTAAAAAGAGTGGACCGAACTCGAGATGCAAGACTTGCTTGCCACCGCCCAAAATAGAACTCAGTGGAGAGCACTGTCTGTTGCTGCTGCCTTTCAGTCCCCCCAACGCCCAGATCGGGCAAGGGACTGATGATGATGAATCTTATTTTTGGAAGGTGGGTCAAGCTATTTCTCGTGTTTTTCCTATTAGTGTCGGAAAATAGAGTTTTTAGATAGGGTGGAGCTTTTCCGTGCATGATCTTGTGCAGTAGAACACAGCGATTAAATTCAAACTGTTTCTTCAATGTTAGTAACTTGAGAGATTTTAATTTTTCATCAGTCGAAGTAGGACCGGGAAGTATTAATTTAATGCCCGGACGATACAAGGAATTAACTTTTTGATGTGAACTTCGCTGCATCCATCCCAGACGGTAGAACTGTAGTCACAATGCGTTTTGATATGCGCATGGAAAAAGAGTTTACGGATATCAGTATTAACTATATGGGGTAGTTTTGATAACAGGAACATATTTTTGGAGATTGTTTTGCATATAGAGTCAGTATGCGGCTCCCAGCCTAATTGGTTGTCCACTATAACGCCTAATAGCTATGCCTAGTTACTTGTTCTACAAGCTGGCTATCTAAGGAGAGTGTTAAAGGTGGTAGGCCATGCTGGTGTTTCTGATGTGTAGTAACTAACATGCTCTTTGTCTTTGGAATACTAATAATCATGTGATTATCACTTACTCAGCCTGCTACTTCATCAAGACTTTGCCGGTTGGAGTACCTTATTAATGGTTGCGATATCTTTATCAGATGTGTGTATGGTCGTGTCATCTGCGAACAGATCACAGTTCGCGTCTATATGAGATATGCACAGTGGCAGATCATTAATAAATAGATTAAATAATAATGGCCCTAGAATAGACCCCTGTGGAACACCGCAAGTTACTAAACCATCAGAAGAATATTTGCCATTTAGCAGTACTGTCTGCGTTCTGTCTCTGAGTTAGGAAGATATAAAGGAGACAGTATTTGAGTCAATGTAATAGAATGGTAGTTTTTTTTTTAGTAGGATAGAGTGGTTGACAAAATCAAAAGCTTTTTTCAGGTCAAGAAAGATTGTACCTGATACTTTACTGTCATTTATGGCAGAGAGCCATTTATCAATTAAATGATTGAGGGCAGTTTGGCACGAATGTAGAGGTCGAAATCCTGATTGTGCTGCAGTTATCAGATGGTTTTGCTCCAGAAAGTTTAGAAGATGAGTATGGATATGTTTCTCGAGCGGTTTTGAAATAAAGGATAATATGGAAATGGGTCTGTACTCGTTTAGGTTGCATAAAACTTTGCTTTTAGGAAGAGGGATTACCTTCGCTTCTTTTAGCTCGTCGGGAAAAACGTTATGTCTGATCGATAAATTATAAATAAAGGTCAGGGATTCGACGACGTACGGCAGAGATAGTTTTGAAATTTGACTATTAATACCATCTGGACCGCAAGATGGTGTTTTCTTTAAACTGTAAATAGATTTGCCTACATCTAGGACAGTCATAAGCGGTACTAAAAATGGGCCGCAGGCTCTCTGTTGACTATGGTGACGTAGTTGATGAGAGCAAGTGTAGTTTACAGGGTTAGGTGTATTTGACTTCGCCAGAGTTTGAGCAACAGTTATGAAGTGAGCGTTGAACGCATCAGCAGTAAGATCGGGCGGAATATTAGGCGATCGTTTACTGTTACCTTTTAAAGAGAGAAAGAGAGAGAGAGAGAGAGAGAGAGAGAGAGAGAGAGAGAGAGAGAGAGAGACAATGACAATGACAATGACAATGACAATGACAATGATCCTTTATTTGACAACGGTAGAAGTTTTGGTAGTAACAACCATTTTTCAAACTTGCCGTTGCTAATCTACTGATTACAGAGTTACTATCGTACTAATTGTTTTCTACTACTAAGAAGGGGGAAAAAAATTACATGACACAGCACAAGCCAAGAATGAAAAAAAATAATAATAATAATAATGTTGGGGGGAAGTGACATAGGAATTACCAACTTTACTGGTCGGGCATAATGACATGTTATGAGGTTTAATTAAAATAATATAATAAGAATACACACAACCTAATACGCATACATAACGCATGCACATTTGAGCACGCCACTCTCTATCTCTAATATACACGTGCGCACACGCACACACGCACAACGCACGTGCACACACACGCTTACGCGGCTTAAGCTACATACAAGCTGTACCGAATAAATATGAGTCATCAGTCGAAACCTGTGGTACACGCAATTAATGATCTAATGAGAAATAGTATTTTTCAACATGTGCACAGTCACGGGGATGCTGCTGACAAAAATAAGTACTTGATGAGACTGACTTTAAACGAGGAGAAAGTAGCTGATGTCGTGACGTTTCTAGGCAAGGCATTCCAAAGACTAGAGCCAGAGAACATCAAACTCGTTTTATAGAGATCAATTCTAGGTCGCGGCACAATAAGGGATTTTCTTGATCTGGAGTATGTTGATGACTGGACGGTAAATAGCGATGTGATATATCGGGGTAGCTTATCGTTTAATGCTTTGAACATAACCATTCCCTTATTGTAAACTAGATGATCTTTCAGGGGCAGAATTTTTAAGGCTGCCAATTTTTGGTCAGTAGTTAAGCTGGGATCACGGAATATTAGTTTGGCAGCTCTCCTATGTAGAGAGAGAGAGAGAGAGAGAGAGAGAGAGAGAGAGAGAGAGAGAGAGAGAGAGAGAGAGAGAGAGAGAGAGAGAGAGAGAGAGAGAGAGAGAGAGAGAGAGAGAGAGAGAGAAAGAAATCCGTTGACCATTGACCACAAACATATCACGCATTACATTAACGTGATCCAAAAGCCAGGCACGCTTAGGCTGTCAGCTCAACCGGTTTCACCATCAACAGGCTTGTACTGTTGCTGCTGGTCCAGTGTCTTGAACTTCTGCTGTTGGTCATGCAAGTGCTTGTCCGGCTCTCACTTTAACACTTTCCCATCCACTCGACGCAGAGTGTGTTTCTGAAATATTTCGTTAATTCAACACTAAAGAACTTCATCTATTCCAAAACTAATAATACATAATTATAATAACCAAGAGGATTTATAAGGCGCCTATACATGGTAAGATGCTCTAGGTGCCGTACATATAAACAAGAAATATATTACACGAAAAGTGACAAAACAGAATCCACATGTACAATTACACAAAAGAACAGAAATAAGAACAGACTAAATAAATACATGAACACTGATAATCAAGCTTGGAAAAGATGAGTTTTAAGACTGTGTTTAAAAATATGGACACAAATTAGTTTCAGGAAGAGGTATAGATCCTCATGAGCCCCCTCGACTGCGGGGGCTCATGAGGATCTATACCTCTTGCACCTGGGCCTTCATCAAGTATTCTCGTCAGTGAAGGGGTTATGTGCGGTCAGCGGTCAGCAGAGGGCAAACACATTGCCTTCAGAGTGGACAGGCCACACTCTAGGAGCTCGACACACGCTGACAGATTTTGCTTCTGGCAATGTGTGGTCAAAATTTGCCACCAGCCACATCGGCTTCGTGGCACATGTTTCAATGTGCGCGCAATATGTTTGTACTGACTGACCTGCCATTACCATATATAGAACAGCTCTGGCTCTCGAGAGATGCTTAGCTGCACGATGGCGTCACCTGACTCCGACAGGACGCTAACAGGGAAGAGTTTCAATACGATTCAGAGGACGATAGACACAAATCAAAACACGCTCGACGACACTGACCGCTGTTTCAAACCACAACAAAGCATAATACAAACGGCTGAATCACAACAGAAAAATAGCGTACTCATCCCTCATTCCATTGTTTAATCACGCTCTATTACCAATAGCGCCTTCCTCGCACGATCGCGGTTAAAATATTCCGACCTGCAGGAGTCCCATATGCATGGGAACTCTCGGACAAGGTTGATCAGTTTAACAATCTCAAAGTCGTTCAGCTTCTCCGCCATTTTTTCTCGGAAGATAAAGAAACGCGAAGTGACGCGAGGACACCTCTTTTTGGCTGAGAGGTACCTACATTGTTCTAGCCTTGCGGGCTGCCACAAGAAAATTGACTCGGATTGTATCGGGCGGCAAGTTGTGTCGGCAATATTGCTAGCGCCCCGCAATGTGGCCGCCACATTGCCGTCACACAAATAGCGGCCAGCAATAGGTGTTTGTGGTAGCGTGAGCCCCGCCCTTTAGAACAATATCCAGCCAACCTGCAAAAGAATCTGTCAATAAATGACAGACCATTCCAATTCTAATCTGACCATTATGCTTGTGATGTCGGCTGACCTTGGCATGCAGGTCCGGCTGTGACTTTGGCCTGCTAGTGTATGCTCGTAAGGTCCAAAATACCAGACCAGCGGCGCACATTTTGACTGAGCGACTTGCTGTACCAGATCGTAAGCCCTTCCCTGCCAACGGACGTACAAGTCCATAGAACATGGGATACAAAATGCCCTCAGCAAGAGGCATAGATCCGCATTAACCCCTGGAATCGCCTGGGGGCTCACGAGGATCTATGCCTATTGCAGTTAGATCGCGTTCACTTTTTCTCGGCAGTGAAGGGGTTAATGGGTGAGATGTGACCCGCCCGACGTACTGTTCTCTACGCGGAGATCTTTAGATGATTTATTGTTTGACCTTACGACCTCACGCACGGGGTTTTGAGACGTAAGGCCGTGAGGTAAAAAAATACAGACCAGCGCACAATTGTTTTCCCATTGACGCCGCTGTGGTATAACAACTGTCTCACAGGTTCTTCGTGTCATAAGCCTAAAGGTTACAGCATTTTCGGCATTAGGTTTTTATTGAATGCTTAAAATGGAGTTATGACCCAACAATTTTCACGCTTCAAACTTCTTCGTCGTCAAAAATATATATAAAATAAATAAATAAATAAACAAACAAACAAACAAGCAAATTAAACTAACTAACTAACTAAATAAATTACAATATTAACTCATTCAGCCCGATGGCCGTATTTCCCAAATTTAGAGTTAGTTATTGGTGTTTAAAGCTGAGCAGGCGAATAAGGCCATCTCACGGCGGCCCAAATTTAGAAGGTGTCATCTGATTACTATGCACCAGTTGCAGGAGATGGATCGACCATGATAATTCAAGGGGCGCCAAGCTAATCTGGCACTACCCTTGAATTATCATGGTCGACCCATCTCCTGCTGTAGTGCGTCAGAGCTGAATAGTTTAAACAATGAACCGTTTTGAACTCTCGACCTATCGTGAAGTCTTGTATCGGTTTGCAAATGGCCGCATGTGAGCTTTAGTTTTGACTCTGTGATTCGTCAGACAAGTTTAAAGTATCCTCCTGCAGAAAAAAAAAAGGCAGTCGCACCAAGTTTTAAACACATAGGCCTACAGAAAATAGTTATTTAGCTGTGCAGATCCAAACATTTTTTTTAAATTAAAATCTCACAGTTAGATCTATTTCGCGCAAAAGAAATCGATATGGCGCAAGATGTGATGCATGCTTGGGGCGTGAGGTGTAGCAAACAGAATTTGGGCAGATGCCAGATCGTTCAGCCCTCACCCATAAGTGAAATTAACTCTTTGGCTGACGGCAGCAGTTTTTTTATCGTAAGGATTCCTGCAGGAATCATCGCGACAAAAACCGCTATCGACAACCGAACGGTTACGACCCTCGCCCCGTCTGGAGAGACATCGATCACGCTCGTATTAATTCAGGAGAACATGTTTTTTCCTTGTGTAAGGAAAGCAATTAAGTGGCTTGATTTAATTTCGGCTCAAGAGTGCTGCTTGTTTTGCTTGGCAGTCTGCTTTTTTCTGTGTTGTAAAAAAAAAAAATCAATAGTTGAACTTAATTTGACTCAAGAGCCTAACTCATTCAGCGCGACGCACGTATTTCCCCAATTTTGGAGGCGTCATCTAACGACTATGCACCTTTTGAAAGGAGATGGATCAGCCATGATAATTCAAGGGCAGTGCCAGATTAGCATGGCGCCGACAGGCGCCAAGCTAATCTGGCACTACCCTTGAATTATCATGGCCGACCCATCTCCAGCTGCAGTGCGTCAGGGACGAATGGGTTAAGGACATTGAGCTGCTACCTCCAGCAGTTGGTGTTGGAAGTGAAAGGGGTAACCCAGTAAGCAAAGGTCCTCGGGACGACATCGGCCGCTATGGGCCCGCGCACGACCGTGCGCGTGCCCATAGCGGCCGACGTCGTCCCAAAGGATCTTTTGCTCAATGAGTAATTTGTCAGTTTGTTAATCGTATTACGACTCACGTCTCATAAGGGTGTTAAAAATAAATATATATTTTCAGAGCTATAACATTCAGGACACGTTTCTGCGTCAAAGGCTCACTGTCTAGAGAGAAGGCTAACCTTTCAAAGAAAACACTATCAGTTTAGAACCTAATACCTTTTAAAAGACCTGAATTTATGCCCCATTATGCAGGCAAACAACAAGCTTTGTTCCTAAAGCTTAAATGTTTAGAAAAATAAAGTTTTGTTTTCAAAGACCCACAAAGTTGGTTTACTTTTCAAAGAAAACAGTGTTAGAAATTAATACCTTTTGAAAGACAGAGCTTTCTGAGATTTGTTGTTGTTGAACTTCCTAAGAGATTTTTGTCTTAAATGTCAGAATAACTTAACCACTTAACCATTGCCTACTTTGCTGTCAGCGGTTAAAGTGTGTTTCAATTAGCCAGCACAGATTAACCCTTTAGACTATTGCACAGGTATACTCACGAGCACGAGAAAAAAATGTCGCATTTCTTTTTACTAAAGTATTTCAGATGATTCCAAAAATGTCGCATTTCTTTTTACTAAAGTATTTCAGATGATTCCAAAAATGTCGCATTTCTTTTTACTAAAGTATTTCAGATGATTCCAAAAATGTCGCATTTCTTTTTACTAAAGTATTTCAGATGATTCCAAAAATGTCGCATTTCTTTTTACTAAAGTATTTCAGATGATTCCAAAAATGTCGCATTTCTTTTTACTAAAGTATTTCAGATGGTTCCAAAAATGTCGCATTTCTTTTTACTAAAGTATTTCAGATGATTCCAAAAATGTCGCATTTCTTTTTACTAAAGTATTTCAGATGATTCCAAAAATGTCGCATTTCTTTTTACTAAAGTATTTCAGATGATTCCAAAAATGTCGCATTTCTTTTTACTAAAGTATTTCAGATGATTCCAAAAATGTCGCATTTCTTTTTACTAAAGTATTTCAGATGATTCCAAAAATGTCGCATTTCTTTTTACTAAAGTATTTCAGATGATTCCAAAAATGTCGCATTTCTTTTTACTAAAGTATTTCAGATGATTCCAAAAATGTCGCATTTCTTTTTACTAAAGTATTTCAGATGATTCCAAAAATGTCGCATTTCTTTTTACTAAAGTATTTCAGATGATTCCAAAAATGTCGCATATCTCTTCCTCGTCAGTATATTTTAAAGCGGGTGCTTATCGCTAGTGCACTAGCAATACGGGTCGCGAGAGTTGCGTGTCTTTAATACTGCGTTCGTTTGCACTGGCGGGTTACTGTCGATGGCTCTACGATCGTTGGCATTATAGTGTCGATAGCACTACGAGTCGATAGCACTATGTGTCGCTAGCACTACGTGTCGCTAGTACTGCGTGTCGCTGTAATTGCTTAACCCATTCAGCCCTGACGCACTACAGCAGGAGATGGATCGACAATGATAATTCAAGGGTAGTGCCAGATTAGCTTGGCGCCTGAAGGCGCCAAGCTAATCTGGCACTGCCCTTGAATTATCATGGTCGATTCATCTCCTGCAACTGGTGCATAGTCATTAGATGACGCCTCCAAAATTTGGGAATTATGTGTGCCGGGCTGAATGAGTTAAGGTGCTCGCTGACGGTTCAAGTTTTGGGCTGTTGATTTTGCTCGAGACATTGAAGCGTCTGCTATCACCTTTAGTTGTTCCAGTTGCCGTAGGTCTCACGGCCGTAGAACTATGGCTTAATTAGTGGTGTTGCAAGGTAGTGCTCTTAACACTGCTGTTGATACATAGTGCTGTTGGTACTCAGCGCTGTTGACACGTACTTTTAACGACCGTAGTTCTGACTGCCGGCCGGAATTTCCATCGACGCGTAGCGATACATTGAAACATAATAGTAGCGAGATTCAGCCTATCAACCCTGTGGGTGTCGGTAGCGATTTTAGTCGCGATGACCCCTGCAGGAATCATCGCGACTGAAACCGATTCGAGACCCAGGGAGGTAAAATGCCGGAAACATCGCGACTAAAACCGCTCAGCCGACACCCAAACGGTAAAAACTAAAAAGGACAAGAGTGCATGCTTATACATTGCCACATACCTGATCTATGTTAACAACTTGTGGCTGTACTTTGTACTATACCGATGTTGCGAATGAAATGCGTCCATCATAACGAAAAAGAAAAAAAAAAAAAAGAGAAAAAAGAGAGAGAAAAAAGACAAGAGACATTGGCTTCAGCAAGAGGCATAGATCCTTTAGTCACGGGGGCTTATGAGGATCATAGCCTGTTGCAGTTGGACGGTCTTTGCGTTTTCTCGGCCGCGAAGGGGTTAATTGTTTGATTTTTTTTTTATTTGTTTGTTTGTGTGTTAATTGGGGCGCGGGGCGGGGGGGGGGGGGGGGGGGCTGGAGCGGGGATGAGGGAGCTAATCTAATAGGCCGCAGGACCAAATCGAAGACTGTCATACCGAATTTATTCGACCGTTGCTGACCGGTGCTGACCTCTACATTCTTGCGCGCAAAAGATTGTGGGGCCGAACTGTCGGCCGCAGTGGGCCCGCGCGCAGGCGTGCGCGGGTACACTGCGGCCGATGTCGGCCCAATGGCCTTTAATACTTGGAGGTAACTCATCCCCATAAGCAAAAAGTCCTCGGGCCCACGACGACCGAAGTGGGCCCGCGCACTGTCGTGCGCGGGCCCACTGCGGTAGTCGTAGGCCTGAGGACCTTCTTTTCTTACTGGGATGTTGGGCCAGGCCGGCAAAGTGTTTAATACGTGCATGTTCCACTCGAGCTCCTCTCTTCGCGCAGCTGATAACAACGAGCAACTGCTGAACTCAGTGATAGCTCAGTAGTAGTTCATGTCCAGATGCGGCTAAACTCTGCCTGTCCTGTCGGTGTAGTCGGTGAGGTCATGGGAGCGTGCGTGTTATGTTCAGTTCGCGGCGCTTTGAGCCGATCCACAGTGCTTCATATGATGACCTGTATTATTGTGTTATTGTTGTTGTTATTATTATTTATTTTATCACCATCATCACTGATTACCATTATTATCATTGTATTATTATTATTGTATTATATTTCATTATTATTGTATTATTATGTAATTATTGCTAACATCTTCATCATTAATATTGTCGTCGTCGTCATCATCATATCCTCATCATCAACATCATGATATTATTATTATTATTATTATTATTATTATTATTACTATTATTACTATTATTACTATTATCATCATCGTTATTATTATTTGTGCCCGTTCAAGCCAGATTTTCATTAAAATAAGTGTACTCTTAAAATATTGCGTCCCGCACAACCATGGCCTTGACTGCCTGTCCTTTGCCGTCACAGGGGCAGAGCCGCACACACACATTGACACGTGAGCGTCGCGTGAAAGCCTAATTACAGATCATAGCATGTAACCTCCGAATGCCTTTGCACCGAGCCTGGCGACTATTCAAAAAATGTGGTCCATCTGGATGATATCGGAAATGCTAGTGCTATAGGTAGTGACAAACAGTCACCATATAGTGCTGCTGGTACCACCAGCAATGGCGTAGGAATCCCTATATTTGCTCAGCAGGCAAAGACAACTATCCTATGAACATTTTTTTTTTTAACCTTGAATTTAAACATATTTCTTTTGTTATATCCGACTCTGTTTTAATTACTTTGCTGCAAGGCATAGATTCTCATGAGCCCCACGCAGTTGCGGGGACTCATTCGCATCTATACCTCTTGCAGTTGAGTAGTGTTAATGTTTTCTCGCCAGTGAAGGGGTTAAGCGAATATTACCGTACTTCGTCTATACACCCTCCTCGCCTATGGTCTTTTGCAATTGTACTAAAATCCTACCTGAGATGTCAAGTAGTTTTGCATAGCCTTTCACAAGTATAACATTTGGCAAAATTGTCTCCTTCCTTAAAAACAAAAGGTCTAGTCATTATGGATATTTGATTGTATTAATGTCACCACTGCTGAGGAATGTATTAGGTGTTGTCCAACTTTTTTTTTTTTTTTAAGTATTTCAGTCATACCTCCCCTGGAAATCTTCCTACGCCATTGCTAATGCTTGATTCATTTCCTGTTACCTGTTTTTGGTACACAGTACAAAGTGCTAACTGCATGTATTGTAAGTGTGGGTCATTTGGATCAAGGGCTACCAATATCAGCTGTTGGCAAAGAGTGACCATCTGCCACCTCAGCTGATAGAGAGCGGAAGTCATGCTAGGGTCAGGGACGAACAATAACCGGTCCTTTCCTACGCTGTGGAGCCAACGGGCATTAACCCTTATCCTTCGGAATACACAAGTGCATGAAATAAGTTTGACTAACATAGTTCAAGGGTAGTGCCAGAATAGCTTGGCGCCTCTGGGCGCCAAGCTATTCTGGCACCACCCTTGAACTAAAGCTATTGGTCTATATCCTTATCTGTAAGTACTATAATGTAGCTTGCATATGACAGTGTACACATTTCAAGCTTTCAGCCTCAGTATGATAGGGGTTAAGTCCGATATTGTGAAAAGCGAGCTTTCCACAAAAATGGACATGCTGTCTTTTGCTTCCGTTGGGCAGACCTCTCTCTCTCTCTCTCTCTCTCTCTCTCTCTCTCTCTCTCTCTCTGCGAGTCACCTTTAACCATTTTAGCCCCGGATCCCTAAAGCAGGGGATAACTTGACCATGATAATTCAAGGGTAGTGCCAGATTAGCACGCTCACTGAAGCCAAGCTAATCTGGCACTACCTTTGAATTATTATGGTCAAGTCATCTCCTGCAACCGGAACATAGTCAACACCTCCCAAATTTGACAAATGGGACCTTGGGGCTAAAAGGGTGAAATTTTATTTGCCCTGTACATCTTTTTTTGTGAATAGCCAGATTTTCATTGTCATACAATTAAAATATCGCTTTTAACAAAAAAATTGACTTTCTGTCTTCAGTCTTCTACGGTCTTCTACCTTTACGTGTAATGCGCATCCCCTTGCGGAACGTGAAGCCGTGTAGTGCACTTCAAGCTGTGTTAGATTGCAAGAAACGCCAATGATCTTTCTATGCCCACTTCTGCTGTCCTAGAATAAAACGTAGTCTGCTTGCAGAAGTCGACGTGAAACATATATACTAATGGTCAATTTCTAAGGGCCACTTTTTATCGCAGACGCACCGACAACACCACACAAATAATGTAACAATACTTGGAGTCAGTACTTTGCTAATTTATCGCGCAGTAACAATTTCATTTACGTTTGGAGTAAA
This sequence comes from Semisulcospira habei, assembly GCA_036245525.1. NCBI lineage: Eukaryota > Metazoa > Mollusca > Gastropoda > Semisulcospiridae > Semisulcospira > Semisulcospira habei. The sequence goes on along the minus strand of BTPG01000001.1, from coordinate 161,308,001 downwards.
TCAAGCAATTGTAACAACAGCAGTACGTTAGAATGTTCACCCACCACTCATTTGAAAAGTCACACAAGACTGATCCAGTCAGTATCGAGTGTACCCACCGTTTGCAGCCAAGCATTCATTGCAGCGTTGACGCATGGAGTTCACCAGGGTTCGGAGAACATGTTGTGGGATCGCTTCCCACTCTTGATGAAGGAACTGAGTCAGCTGGGGGACGCCTTGAGGTGGGGTGGGGTGGGGGTGGTGGTTGCTAACTACACGTTGCCCCAGCACGTCCCAGAGGTGCTGTATGGGAACCATGGGGCGGTCCGTGGCGCAGTGGTTAAGGCGCCTGCCACCAATGCCAAAGGTGCGCGGTTCGATACCGGGTTCCGGCGTTGGACTTTTCTCCTCTGGTAAGTGTCACCGTTAATTCGGGCGGACCGTCGGGGGTTCTTTCTCCGGGTACTCCGGTTCTTCCACCCCCCCCCCCCCCCACCCCACCCCACACTTTGGTACCGGTCTCAGGCCACTTTACAAATTTCAAATACAAGCGATCAAAAATCTCTGTAACTTCAGTAGCTGACTGGCCCTTCGTTTGTCTTGTACTGTGTTTGTCTTAAATGGCGTAAAATCCGTGTCTGTTTCGTGAGTGTGTGAGGGTTTCAGGCGCGGCGCTTTGAGTCGATTTCCCCAAAATTGAGAAAAAGCGCCTATATAATAACAGTATTATTATTATTATTATTTTAGTTGCTCAAGGTACTCATCCATCTCACGGGCGCGATGAGGTCGAGCGTTGTCGTCCTGCAGAACAGCATTGTCGCCTATGGCTTGAAGAGCTGGCTGGTTTAGGGGCTGCACAATCTCGTCCCGATAGCGCAGTCCAGTCAGAGGGCATCGGATGACGTGGAGGGGGGTCTTGCCTTCCCTGCTAAAGCCTGCCCAGACCATGACTGAGCCTCCTCCGTAGCGATCCACCTCTTGGACGCATCCATCCGTGAATCACTCGCCCTGGCGTCTCCAGACCCTCACCCGCCGTCGTTGAAGGACACGGTGAACCGTGACTCATCAGTAAACAGAAACTGAGTCCACTGGAGACTGTTCCACCTCACAAGTTGGCGACACCAGGCAACCCGGGCTATGCGATGAGCCGGAGTGAGGGGTATTCTCACTGCTGCTCTGCATGAAGCCAGGCCAATTGTGCGCAGACATTGGCAGACTGTGCTTCTGCAGCTTGCATCAGTTGACGTCGCAGAGTGGTTGACGTGACAGTTCGATCGCGCAGAGCCGCCACACAGAGGTATCTGTCCTCCCTTCTGCTGGTGCAGCGCGGGCGTCCTGAGCAGGGTCGTCGTTCTGCCCTACCAGTTTCTTGGAATCGTGCCAGTAGCCTCTGATCACTGAATGGGACACCCCAAGACGTCTCCCAACTTCTCGTCCGGAAATTCCATCCTGCAGACATGCTACCGCCCGGCCTTGATCTACTGGCGTTAGGCTTCGTCGTGGTGGCATGACAATTATGCCCTTACTGTACCGGTATTTGTAGCAAAACAGAAGTGCTCAGTGTTCACGACTGACTCCTTTAGCACGTGCATCCCGACTTTACCGAGTTTTTCCATCTGCCTGCCTTTGGTATGCTTGCCAATATCGCACAGCTTTTCACAAAAACTGACGATGTTTCACGTGCATTTGACACGTTCGTGGAAATTGATGAATTGTTGTCTATTGTTCCCTGTACAGTGGACTGTCCAAGGTCAACTTTTAACCCATTTGGATCGAAAGAACATTGTATTTTATTAGCGTACTTGCGTACTTAGTATATAATACTTTTTGTATATTGACAAGGACTAAGACCCACATTAATTATTCGGATACCAGTTAATTCACTCACTCATTCGCTCGCTCGTTCGCCCACTCACGCACTCACGCACGCACTCACACTTACTCCATCCATCCATCCATTTATCCATCCATCTATCGGCCATCTAGCAATCCAGAGACAAAGAAAAAAGTGCGATTACTTAACAGAAATATTTCTACCCCTAGCGATCGGTTTAAATCGGTTCGGTTCGGTCAAGTTGGGATCTTTCCGCTTGCAAAGGTCCATATGCACTCCATCCCACTCATCAAAAGTCTTCCAAGAGTTCCTTTCGATATCGTACTAATATTGGTCTGGTTCACTGTAGATCTCTCACGTCCTTTCAGGTCTGTCCAACGCCCGCTGCCTTTCTCCACACCTCTGTTCCGGAGGCGATCGACTGTGTGGCGCTCTTGGCTCTGTTCTTGCGATCTGCCCATCAGTAGCCCCTGCGCCAGCGAGGGTGTCCGCTCGATCATTGCCCTGGACACCAGCATGTCCTGGGCAGTAGATCCACAAAATTTAAAGTTGTAACTTGGTCATTGCCCAGTGCCAGTCTCGGCTTCCCATTACGTTTTTTGTTGTTGTTTGTTAGCAGGCATTTTTAGTCTGTGCAATTGATAGCGTGGCTGATTTGGCTGTCATCAAGCGCGACCATGATCTGAGAACTTTCGAGAGGACATCATAAATCGTATCGACTGCACGTTTTTATGCCGTTCTTTGCCTCTTGTTAGAAACAATCACGTGGTGCAATGCATTGCTTTTTAGGGCAGTAGGCATACATTTCCGTCTTTTTCGAACATCAAACACTATAGAAATGAGGCCTATATTTCTTGCGGCGGAAGCACACACGGAAGTTATGAGGTGTCCAGTCCCATGGAAATGGCCGCTAGAATTTGAAAGCTGCTTTTACCCAGAAAGTAGTAAGCAGACAGGAGGCATGCGGTATAAACTTCTTAGACAATAGGGCTGTTGTAGGTTACAGAAAATGTTTCACCTTTTCTTGCGCCCTGAGCATGCTGCTAACATGGAGTGGATGCGCATTACAAGTGGACATCATCATCATCATCATCATCATCATCATCATCACCTTTGGTTATTATTTTGGGGGCGAAATTATTGGTAAAGCTCGCAGCCAGCAATAATACCACTATATTATTAATTCATCGCAAAATAAATCCATTCGTCCAAGGAACAAGGATACAAATTGAGGCCAGCAAGAGGCATAGATCCTCATGAGCCCCCGCAATTGCGCGGGCTCATGAGGATCTAAGTCTCTTGCAGCTGAACCGTTTTAAATTTTTCTCAGGGACGACGTGAATCTTGCAGCCTTCCATGTTTCCATTCCTGCCCTCAAAGACAGTTTGTATTTAAATCCGTCAGCTAATCTCAATTCTATGAAAACTTTTGAAATTCGAAATTGGAAACGTCCACGGAAACGTTGTTTATTTCTCAATCCCTTCACTGTCAGTGGACGCAGATTGTGTTTCTGAAATCTTCGTTAGTTCAAAGCCGCCCCAGGAGCATGCGCACAAAGTGGTGTCAGGGAGTGGTCAATATCCTAGTGATACTCACAAACCAGATAGGTGAGGCTAGCGCTGGCAGAATTGTACAACAAACCAAGGGGAATCACTCAGCGCTGGACAGACGAACAGTTAGATCCCCTGCCCCCGCCTATCAGGCACCCATTCGCCAGCCCACAGAGAAATACGCAGGTATAGAACAAGACGATCATCTACATCCAAAATGTATATGTAGATGATTAGGATGTTAGATGTATTAGGATATAGGATGTAGATGATCGTCTTGTTCTATACCTACGTATTTCTCTGTGGGCTGGCGAATGGGTGCCTGATAGGCGGGGGCAGGGGATCTAACTGTTCGTCTGTCCAGCGCTGAGTGATTCCCCTTGGTTTGTTGTGTAATATCCTAGTGGTTTTTAACACATTCTGCTCCAGGACCGAAATCCGCAAATTTTAAAGTTGCCCTCTGAATTAAGACTGTATTACACGTCTGGAAACAGATTGAGCGTGATAGTCCAAGGGTTGTGCCAGAATAGCTTGGCGCCTATGGGCGCCAAGCTATTCTGGCACAACCCTTGAACTATCACACTCGTCTTGCTGTGGCATGTCGGAGTTGAGTGAGTTAATGGTTTTAACTATCTTGGCCCGTCCATATCCTGCTGTGGTGTGTCGATCAGGGTTAAATGGGTTAAACTAACTCATTGCCCCTTTTGACCGCAGAGACCCATCTGCAAGAGACATAGATCCTCTTGAGCCCCCGCAACTGCGGGGGCTCATGAGGATCTGTGCCTCTTCCTGACACCGCTTCGAATCCTCGTTCTTTGGACGGGTCTGGCCATGTCTAGCGTGGTGTTAACAACAATTAAGCAGTACCGTTTGCTTGCGCCAGCCCAGTGCCAGTGATGGAAGTAATGCAATTCATTTGCCGTCAAAAATGAGCAATCATCGTGTCTGAATAATGACGATTTCCACGGAGGTGCAATCAAGAGCGCCGGTTGCACCATTCCTAATAGCAGGTATGTTGATTGGTTGTCATACAAGTGTTCAGAACAACGGAAAGTATGCCGCTTCCGCCATATACCCTAGAAATGTGAGGAAAGGGTCTCTCAGTCCGTGCGCGGTGCAAACGGAAGGCTGTGCGAGATCGCGATCTCCGCTTGCTGTAAGGCGAGATTTGTGACAAAGTAACAATTGTCACAAAGACCGTGGTCAATCTGACAAGAGTCGGCATCCAGATCAAAAACGAGATTGTCATGCGTATACATAAAATGCTGCTTATGTCATGCTACTTATCTTTTGATAAAGATAAGAGAGATAGGATAAGTTTCGACAGCCCAGCTCGACAATCGAGTATCGACGAGCTTAAGTGACAAATTGTCACAAAAGCACACGGAAACCACACGGAGTATGTGACAACTGTTACCTCGTCAGAAAGTTCGCTACAAAAGGCACCTTCTTTGATAGACGGCCGGAATTAACTCAGAGATTGCCAATTTGTTGTATTGGAAATTGCAGAAGGGGGGCGGGGGCATCGGGTTCTTTTAGGTTGTCTAGAATTACACGATTAGGCCAAATATCAGTTAGTACTCTGTTACCGAGTCCACTTTAACCATTTGGCTGTTCGTAGCGGTTTTTGTCGTTGTGACCACCACGACAAAAACCGATACCGACAAGCAAAAGATTAAAGCAATAGGGTTGGTAGGTCGAATTTTGTTTTCTGGCACTGGCGAGCGTTTCGAAGTCGACGCCATAATGTAGCGCTGTACAGAAAGAAAGATTCGGGAGCCAGGAGCACGTAATAACTGCTTTCGATAAGAGCTATGTCCCTTGCGCAGTTTGCTACTTTCTCTTTTTTTTTCAATTTGTCGATTTGGTTCGTTCGTTTCTTTCTCTTTTTGTTTTTCACCTAGGCGGAAAATTAGGGTCAAGGGGGAAAAAAAAAAGAAACCAACGCAAAAAAGAACAGGGCCGTTGGCCAGCGAAACAGATTTTTTTTCAATTTATTGTTTTATTTTATTGTTTGTTTGTTCTTTTTAATTTATTTTTTATTTTTGTTGTGACGGCTGGACCGTTTTAGCTTCGAATCTGAGCTCTGTCCAAAGCATTTTAAACCCGCGGAAACCACGTTTAACAAATTAACACTGAAGACATAAGCCACAAGAAAGAAATAAACTGACTTGACTGTTCAAGAGTATTGTCAGATTAGCTTGGCGCCTGCCGAGGCACAAAGTTAAACCAGTACTACCCTAGACCCATTGGTCGATCGATCGATCTCCAATAACTGATGCGCAGTTCTTATCTTGACGCCTCAACAAAAAAGAACAAAAAAAGTGAATGGTAATCATTCGTATAGGAATCATTGCGACAAAAACCGCTTTCGACACGCAAAGGTTTCACAACTTGTTTGAAACGTGCTGCAGATTGCCGCGTATCCGGATGCAGCAGGCGTCGAATGTGGTATCAGACCACCCCTGACAAACTATGTATTGTGATGCATATGGCTGGGAAATGGTGCCTGAAGGAAACGGTCTGGTTACTGTTGCGTTTAACTCTTAAAGTCCCAGAACTAAATGACTTCCATTCTATAGAATGGCGGTCATTCAGTTCTGGGACTGTAAAAGTTAAATTGAAAATCAATCTGTCAATACGTTTCCAACAAGGCGGAAAATGAGCAAACGCTGTCCTGAAAGAATGATTGATCAATTCATTGTATGTGAATATGTGGATGGCACGCTGGCTGTCGAGACAAGTTACCATGAGAACATATTTGTTGCGAAGAAAGTTCAATAAAAACGTCCGACTCCTTCTCTCTCTCTCTCTCTCTCTCTCTCTCTCTCTCTCTCTCTCTCTCTCTCTCTCTCTCTCTCTCTCTCTCTCTCTCTCTCTCTCTCTCTCTCTCTCTCTCTCTCTCTCTCTGTCTCTCGTTTGAATTTAATCGCTGTGTTCTACTGCACAAAATCATGCACGGAAAAGCCCCACCCTATCTAAAAATTCTATTTTCCGACAATAATAGGAAAAACACGAGAAATAGTTCGATCCACCTTCCAAAAATACGATTAGACATCTGTAAAACCAGTCTGTCTTTTTCAGGCGCTAAAGCGTGGAACATGTTACCTCCACACCTGAAATCAATTTGTAAGATTAGCGTCTTCAAAGATCGCCTCCATAAATATTTACTTCAGAAGTAATAGTATGTTCGGCTCCCTTATGCTACTTTTCGTATAGTTACTGACAAGTTTCCTATTACCTAATACTCTTCTACTGTTGCTGCAGATTATGTAATAGTTCGACTGTCTGCATTAACAAGTCAGGTTCATACCTGTGTATATAATTATATATTTTCTTAATTTTTTATTTCTATTTTTTTCAGTCTGAGTGGTGTGTGGGGGGGGGGGTGAGAATGGGTCTTTTTACTTACATATGTTTTATCTTTTGATGTATCGTCTGATGTATTTTTATATGTGTAGAAAGAATAGCAGGACAGTTTGGAATATAGGCATTGCTATGCCTAAAACTTTTTATCCTGAATAAAAACGTTTCATCATCATCATCATCATCTCTCTCTCTCTCTCTCTCTCTCTCTCTCTCTCTCTCTCTCTCTCTCTCTCTCTCTCTCTCTCTCTCTCTCTCTCTCTCTCTCTCTCTCTCTCTCTCTCTCTAGTTAATGGATCACACTCTGAAGTGAAGGAAGTTAAGTGTGGAGTACCTCAAGGGTCAGTGTTAGGGCC